>OX451741.1:148841838-149295292 GCA_948472305.1 Vicia faba | reverse complement strand
CTATTATACCATAATACCATATGAGTATGATGAATAACTATACTAATGATCCTCATTATATAATTTAAATTACTACCAATGTATATGAAATATGTATCATTAATAAATAGTATTTTAACTTAGTTTCTTAGTGAAGAAGTAACCTAAAATTTGGTGATGAAGAAGAAGTAAAATATAGAAACTGTTTACATCTATTATACCATTACACAATGTGAAAATGGTGAACAAAAAACTATCGAGCCTAATTATATAATTTTAATTATTACAAATGTATATGAAATATATGTCATTAATTAATAGTCTTTTAACTTAGTTTCTTAGTGCTGAAGTAACCTAAAACTTTGTGACAGAGGAGAAGAAAAATATTTAAATTGTTTATATCTATTATACCATAATACCATATGAGTATGGTGAATAAATATACTATCGATCCTCACTATATAACTTGAATTATTACAAATGTATATGAAATATTGGTCATTAATTATTAGTCTTATAACTTAGTTTCTTAGTGAAGAAGTAACCTAAAATTTGGTGATGAAGAAGACGTAAAATATTAAAACTCTTTACATCTATTATACCATTACACAATGTGAATATGGTGAGCAAATAAACTATCGAGCCTAATTATATAATTTTAATTTTTACCAATGTATATGAAATATATGTAATTAAAAAATAGTGTTTAAACATAGTTTCTTAGTGATGAAGTAACCTAAAACTTTGTGACAGAGAAGAAGAAAAATATTGAAATTGTTTATATCTATTATACTATAATACCATATGAGTATGGTGAATAAATATACTATCGATCCTCACTATATAATTTGAATTATTACAAATGTATATGAAATATTGGTCATTAATTATTAGTCTTTTAACTTAGTTTCTTAGTGAAGAAGTAACTTAAAATTTGGTGATGAAGAAGAAGTAAAATATTGAAACTCTTTACATCTATTATACCATTACACAATGTGAATATGGTGAACAAATAAACTATCGAGCCTAATTATATAATTTTAATTTTTACCAATGTATATAAAATATACGTAATTAAATAATAGTCTTTTAACATAGTTTCTTAGTGATGAAGTAACCTAAAACTTTGTGACAGAGAAGAAGAAAAATATTGAAATTGTTTATATCTATTATACCATAATACCATATGAGTATGGTGAATAAATATACTATCGATCCTCACTATATAACTTGAATTATTACAAATGTATATGAAATATTGATCATTAATTATTAGTCTTATAACTTAGTTTCTTAGTGAAGAAGTAACCTAAAATTTGGTGATGAAGGAGAAGTAAAATATTGAAACTGTTTACATCTATTATACCATTACACAATGTGAATATGGTGAACAAATAAACTATCGAGCCTAATTATATAATTTTAATTTTTACCAATGTATATGAAATATATGTAATTAAATAATAGTTTTTTAACATAGTTTCATAGTGATGAATTAACCTAAGATTTTGTGACAGAAAATAAGAAAAATATTGAAATTGTTTATATCTATTATACCATAATACCATATGAGTATGATGAATAACTATACTAACGATCCTCATTATATAATTTGAATTACTACCAATGTATAAGAAATATGTGTCATTAATTAATAGTATTTTAACTTAGTTTCTTAGTGAAGAAGTAACCTAAAATTTGGTGATGAAGAAGAAGTAAAATATTGAAACTGTTTACATCTATTATACCATTACACAATGTGAAAATGGTGAACAAATAAACTATCGAGCCTAATTATATAATTTTAATTATTACAAATGTATATGAAATATATGTCATTAATTAATAGTCTTTTAACTTAGTTTCTTAGTGCTGAAGTAACCTAAAACTTTGTGATAGAGGAGACGAAAAATATTTAAATTGTTTATATCTATTATACCATAATACCATATGAGTATGGTGAATAAATATACTATCGATCCTCACTATATAACTTAAATTATTACAAATGTATATGAAATATTGGTCATTAATTATTAGTCTTATAACTTAGTTTCTTAGTGAAGAAGTAACCTAAAATTTGGTGATGAAGAAGAAGTAAAATATTAAAACTCTTTACATCTATTATACCATTACACAATGTGAATATGGAGAACAAATAAACTATCGAGCCTAATTATATAATTTTAATTTTTACCAATGTATATGAAATATATGTAATTAAATAATAGTCTTTTAACATAGTTTCTTAGTGAACCTAACACTTTGTGACAGAGAAGAAGAAAAATATTGAAATTGTTTATATCTATTATACTATAATACCATATGAGTATGGTGAATAAATATACTATCGATCCTCACTATATAATTTGAATTATTACAAATGTATATGAAATATTGGTCATTAATTATTAGTCTTTTAACTTAGTTTCTTAGTGAAGAAGTAACCTAAAATTTGGTGATGAAATAGAAGTAAAATATTGAAACTCTTTACATTTATTATACCATTACACAATGTGAATATGGTAAACAAATAAGCTATCGAGCCTAATTATATAATTTTAATTATTACCAATGTATATGAAATATATGTAATTCAATAATATATTTTTAAATAGTTTCTTAGTGATGAAGTAACCTAAAACTTTGTGACAGAGAAGAAGAAAAATATTGAAATTGTTTATATCTATTATACTATAATACCATATGAGTATGGTGAATAAATATACTATCGATCCTCACTATATAATTTGAATTATTACCAATGTATTTGAAATATGTGTCATTAATAAATAGTCTTTTAACTTAGTTTCTTAGTGAAGAAATAACCTAAAATTTGGTGATGAACAAGAAGTAAAATATTGAATCTCTTTACATCTATTATACCATTACACAATGTGAATATGGTGAACAAATAAATTATCGAGCCTAATCATATAATTTTAATTTTTACCAATGTATATGAAATATGTGTCATTAATTAATAGTCTTTTAACTTAGATTCTTAGTGATGAAGTAACCTAAAACTTTATGACAGAGAAGAAGAAAAATTTTAAAATTGTTTATATCTATTATACCATAATACCATATGAGTATGGTAAATAAATATACTATCGATCCTAACTATATAATTTGAATTATAACCAATATATTTGAAACATGTGTCAATAATTAATAGTCTTTTAACTTAGTTTCTTAGTGAAGAAGTAAAATAAAATTTAGTGATGGAGAAGAAGAAAAATATTAAAATGTTTACATCTATTATAGCATAACACAATGTGAATATGTTGAAAAGGTAAACTATCGAACCTAATCATATAATTTTAATTATTACCAATGTATATTAAATATATGTCATTAATTAATAGTCTTTTAACTTAGTTTCTTAGTGATGAAGTAACCTAAAATTTGGTGACTGAGAAGAAGAAAAATATTGAAATTGTTTACATCTATTATACCATAATACCATATGAGTATGGTAAATAAATATACTATCGATCCTCATTATATAATTTGAATAATTACCAATGTATATGAAATATGTGTAATTAGTTAATAGTCTTTAAACTTAGTTTCTTAGTGAAGAAGTAACCTAAAATTTGGTGATGAAGAAGAAGTAAAATATTGAAACTGTTTACATCTATTATACCTTAACACAATGTGAATATGGTGAACAAATAAACTATCGAGCCTAATTTATAAAATTTTAATTATTACCAATGTATATGAAATATGTGTCATTAATTAACAGTCTTTTAACTTAGTTTCATAGTGACGAAGTAACCTAAGATTTTGTGACAGAGAATAAGAAAAATATTGAAATTGTTTATATCATTTATACCATAATACCATATGAGTATGACGAATAAATATATTATCGATCCTCATTATATAATTTGAATTATTACCAATGTATATGAAATATGTGTCATTAATTAATAGTCTTTTAACTTAGTTTCTTAGTGAAGAATTAACCTAAAATTTGGTGATGAAGAAAAAGTAAAATATTGAAAGTGTTTACATCAATTATACCATAACACAATGTGAATATCGTGAACAAATAAAATATCGAGCCTAATTATAAAATTTTAATTATTACCAATGTATATGAAATATGTGTCATTAATTAATAGTCTTTTAACTTAGTTTCATAGTGATGAATTAACCTAAGATTTTGTGACAGAAAATAAGAAAAATATTGAAATTGTTTATATCCATTATACCATAATACCATATGAGTATGATGAATAGCTATACTAACGATCCTCATTATATAATTTGAATTACTACCAATGTATAAGAAATATGTGTCATTAATTAATAGTATTTTAACTTAGTTTCTTAGTGAAGAAGTAACCTAAAATTTGGTGATGAAGAAGAAGTAAAATATTGAAACTGTTTACATCTATTATACCATTACACAATGTGAAAATGGTGAACAAATAAACTATCGAGCCTAATTATATAATTTTAATTATTACAAATGTATATGAAATATATGTCATTAATTAATAGTCTTTTAACTTAGTTTCTTAGTGCTGAAGTAACCTAAAACTTTGTGATAGAGAAGAAGAAAAATATTGAAATTGTTTATATCTATTATACTATAATACCATATGAGTATGGTGAATAAATATACTATCGATCCTCACTATATAATTTAAATTACTACCAATGTATATGAAATATTGGTCATTAATTATTAGTCTTTTAACTTAGTTTCTTAGAGAAGAAGTAACCTAAAATTTGGTGATGAAGAAGAAGTAAAATATAGAAACTGTTTACATCTATTATACCATTACACAATGTGAATATGGTGAACAAATAAACTATCGAGCCTAATTATATAATTTTAATTATTACAAATGTATATGAAATATATGTCATTAATTAATAGTCTTTTAACTTAGTTTCTTAGTGCTGAAGTAACCTAAAACTTTGTGATAGAGAAGAAGAAAAATATTGAAATTGTTTATATCTATTATACTATAATACCATATGAGTATGGTGAATAAATATACTATCGATCCTCACTATATAACTTGAATTATTACAAATGTATATGAAATATTGGTCATTAATTATTAGTCTTATAACTTAGTTTCTTAGTGAAGAAGTAACCTAAAATTTGGTGATGAAGAAGACGTAAAATATTAAAACTCTTTACATCTATTATACCATTACACAATGTGAATATGGTGAACAAATAAACTATCGAGCCTAATTATATAATTTTAATTTTTACCAATGCATATGAAATATATGTAATTAAATAATAGTTTTTTAACATAGTTTCTTAGTGATGAAGTAACCTAACACTTTGTGACAGAGAAGAAGAAAAATATTGAAATTGTTTATATCTATTATACTATAATACCATATGAGTATGGTGAATAAATATACTATCGATCCTCACTATATAATTTGAATTATTACAAATGTATATGAAATATTGGTCATTAATTATTAGTCTTTTAACTTAGTTTCTTAGTGAAGAAATAACCTAAAATTTGGTGATGAACAAGAAGTAAAATATTGAATCTCTTTACATCTATTATACCATTACACAATGTGAATATGGTGAACAAATAAATTATCGAGCCTAATCATATAATTTTAATTTTTACCAATGTATATGAAATATGTGTCATTAATTAATAGTCTTTTAACTTAGATTCTTAGTGATGAAGTAACCTAAAACTTTATGACAGAGAAGAAGAAAAATTTTAAAATTGTTTATATCTATTATACCATAATACCATATGAGTATGGTAAATAAATATACTATCGATCCTCACTATATAATTTGAATTATAACCAATATATTTGAAACATGTGTCAATAATTAATAGTCTTTTAACTTAGTTTCTTAGTGAAGAAGTAAAATAAAATTTAGTGATGGAGAAGAAGAAAAATATTAAAATGTTTACATCTATTATAGCATAACACAATGTGAATATGTTGAAAAGATAAACTATCGAACCTAATCATATAATTTTAATTATTACCAATGTATATTAAATATATGTCATTAATTAATAGTCTTTTAACTTAGTTTCTTAGTGATGAAGTAACCTAAAATTTGGTGACTGAGAAGAAGAAAAATATTGAAATTGTTTACATCTATTATACCATAATACCATATGAGTATGGTAAATAAATATACTATCGATCCTCATTATATAATTTGAATAATTACCAATGTATATGAAATATGTGTAATTAATTAATAGTCTTTAAACTTAGTTTCTTAGTGAAGAAGTAACCTAAAATTTGGTGATGAAGAAGAAGTAAAATATTGAAACTGTTTACATCTATTATACCATAACCCAATGTGAATATGGTGAACAAATAAACTATCGAGCCTAATTTATAAAATTTTAATTATTACCAATGTATATGAAATATATTGTCATTAATTAACAGTCTTTTAACTTAGTTTCATAGTGACGAAGTAACCTAAGATTTTGTGAAAGAGAATAAGAAAAATATTGAAATTGTTTATATCTATTATACCATAATACCATATGAGTATGATGAATAAATATATTATCGATCCTCATTATATAATTTGAATTATTGCCAATGTATATGAAATATGTGTCATTAATTAATAGTCTTTTAACTTAGTTTCTTAGCGAAGAAGTAACCTAAAATTTGGTGATGAAGAAGAAGTAAAATATTGAAACTGTTTACATCTATTATACCATAACACAATGTGAATATGGTGAACAAATAAAATATCGAGCCTAATTATAAAATTTTAATTATTACCAATGTATATGAAATATGTGTCATTAATTAATAGTCTTTTAACTTAGTTTCATAGTGATGAATTAACCTAAGATTTTGTGACAGAAAATGAGAAAAATATTGAAATTGTTTATATCTATTATACCATAATACCATATGAGTATGATGAATAACTATACTAACGATCCTCATTATATAATTTAAATTACTACCAATGTATATGAAATATGTATCATTAATTAATAGTATTTTAACTTAGTTTCTTAGTGAAGAAGTAACCTAAAATTTGGTGATGAAGAAGAAGTAAAATATAGAAACTGTTTACATCTATTATACCATTACACAATGTGAAAATGGTGAACAAAAAACTATCGAACCTAATTATATAATTTTAATTATTACAAATGTATATGAAATATATGTCATTAATTAATAGTCTTTTAACTTAGTTTCTTAGTGCTGAAGTAACCTAAAACTTTGTGACAGAGGAGACGAAAAATATTTAAATTGTTTATATCTATTATACCATAATACCATATGAGTATGGTGAATAAATATACTATCGATCCTCACTATATAACTTGAATTATTACAAATGTATATGAAATATTGGTCATTAATTATTAGTCTTATAACTTAGTTTCTTAGTGAAGAAGTAACCTAAAATTTGGTTATGAAGAAGACGTAAAATATTAAAACTCTTTACATCTATTATACCATTACACAATGTGAATATGGTGAACAAATAAACTATCGAGCCTAATTATATAATTTTAATTTTTACCAATGTATATGAAATATATGTAATTAAATAATAGTTTTTTAACATAGTTTCTTAGTGATGAAGTAACCTAACACTTTGTGACAGAGAAGAAGAAAAATATTGAAATTGTTTATATCTATTATACTATAATACCATATGAGTATGGTGAATAAATATACTATCGATCCTCACTATATAATTTGAATTATTACAAATGTATATGAAATATTGGTCATTAATTATTAGTCTTTTAACTTAGTTTCTTAGTGAAGAAGTAACCTAAAATTTGGTGATGAAGAAGAAGTAAAATATTGAAACTCTTTACATCTATTATACCATTACACAATGTGAATATGGTGAACAAATAAACTACCGAGACTAATTATATAATTTTAATTTTTACCAATGTATATAAAATATACGTAATTAAATAATAGTCTTTTAACATAGTTTCTTAGTGATGAAGTAACCTAAAACTTTGTGACAGAGAAGAAGAAAAATATTGAAATTGTTTATATCTATTATACCATAATAACATATGAGTATGGTAAATAAATATACTATCGATCCTAACTATATAATTTGAATTATAACCAATATATTTGAAATATGTGTCAATAATTAATAGTCTTTTAACTTAGTTTCTTAGTGAAGAAGTAAAATAAAATTTAGTGATGGAGAAGAAGAAAAATATTAAAATGTTTACATCTATTATAGCATAACACAATGTGAATATGTTGAAAAAATAAACTATCGAACCTAATCATATAATTTTAATTATTACCAATGTATATTAAATATATGTCATTAATTAATAGTCTTTTAACTTAGTTTCTTAGTGATGAAGTAACCTAAAATTTGGTGACTGAGAAGAAGAAAAATATTGAAATTGTTTACATCTATTATACCATAATACCATATGAGTATGGTAAATAAATATACTATCGATCCTCATTATATAATTTGAATAATTACCAATGTATATGAAATATGTGTAATTAATTAATAGTCTTTAAACTTAGTTTCTTAGTGAAGAAGTAACCTAAAATTTGGTGATGAAGAAGAAGTAAAATATTGAAACTGTTTACATCTATTATACCATAACCCAATGTGAATATGGTGAACAAATAAACTATCGAGCCTAATTTATAAAATTTTAATTATTACCAATGTATATGAAATATATTGTCATTAATTAACAGTCTTTTAACTTAGTTTCATAGTGACGAAGTAACCTAAGATTTTGTGAAAGAGAATAAGAAAAATATTGAAATTGTTTATATCTATTATACCATAATACCATATGAGTATGATGAATAAATATATTATCGATCCTCATTATATAATTTGAATTATTGCCAATGTATATGAAATATGTGTCATTAATTAATAGTCTTTTAACTTAGTTTCTTAGCGAAGAAGTAACCTAAAATTTGGTGATGAAGAAGAAGTAAAATATTGAAACTGTTTACATCTATTATACCATAACACAATGTGAATATGGTGAACAAATAAAATATCGAGCCTAATTATAAAATTTTAATTATTACCAATGTATATGAAATATGTGTCATTAATTAATAGTCTTTTAACTTAGTTTCATAGTGATGAATTAACCTAAGATTTTGTGACAGAAAATGAGAAAAATATTGAAATTGTTTATATCTATTATACCATAATACCATATGAGTATGATGAATAACTATACTAACGATCCTCATTATATAATTTAAATTACTACCAATGTATATGAAATATGTATCATTAATTAATAGTATTTTAACTTAGTTTCTTAGTGAAGAAGTAACCTAAAATTTGGTGATGAAGAAGAAGTAAAATATAGAAACTGTTTACATCTATTATACCATTACACAATGTGAAAATGGTGAACAAAAAACTATCGAGCCTAATTATATAATTTTAATTATTACAAATGTATATGAAATATATGTCATTAATTAATAGTCTTTTAACTTAGTTTCTTAGTGCTGAAGTAACCTAAAACTTTGTGACAGAGGAGACGAAAAATATTTAAATTGTTTATATCTATTATACCATAATACCATATGAGTATGGTGAATAAATATACTATCGATCCTCACTAAATAACTTGAATTATTACAAATGTATATGAAATATTGGTCATTAATTATTAGTCTTATAACTTAGTTTCTTAGTGAAGAAGTAACCTAAAATTTGGTGATGAAGAAGAAGTAAAATATTAAAACTCTTTACATCTATTATACCATTACACAATGTGAATATGGTGAACAAATAAACTATCGAGCCTAATTATATAATTTTAATTTTTACCAATGTATATGAAATATATGTAATTAAATAATAGTTTTTTAACATAGTTTCTTAGTGATGAAGTAACCTAAAACTTTGTGACAGGGAAGAAGAAAAATATTGAAATTGTTTATATCTATTATACTATAATACCATATGAGTATGGTGAATAAATATACTATCGATCCTCACTATATAATTTGAATTATTACAAATGTATATGAAATATTGGTCATTAATTATTAGTCTTTTAACTTAGTTTCTTAGTGAAGAAGTAACCTAAAATTTGGTGATGAAGAAGAAGTAAAATATTGAAACTCTTTACATCTATTATACCATTACACAATGTGAATATGGTGAACAAATAAACTATCGAGCCTAATTATATAATTTTAATTTTTACCAATGTATATAAAATATACGTAATTAAATAATAGTCTTTTAACATAGTTTCTTAGTGATGAAGTAACCTAAAACTTTGTGACAGAGAAGAAGAAAAATATTGAAATTGTTTATATCTATTATACTATAATACCATATGAGTATGGTGAATAAATATACTATCGATCCTCACTATATAATTTGAATTATTACCAATGTATTTGAAATATGTGTCATTAATAAATAGTATTTTAACTTAGTTTCTTAGTGAAGAAATAACCTAAAATTTGGTGATGAAGAAGAAGTAAAATATTGAATCTCTTTACATCTATTATACCATTACACAATGTGAATATGGTGAACAAATAAATTATCGAGCCTAATTATATAATTTTAATTTTTACCAATGTATATGAAATATGTGTCATTAATTAATAGTCTTTTAACTTAGATTCTTAGTGATGAAGTAACCCAAAACTTTGTGACAGAGAAGAAGAAAAATATTGAAATTGTTTATATCTATTATACCATAATACCATATGAGTATGGTAAATAAATATACTATCGATCCTCACTATATAATTTGAATTATAACCAATATATTTGAAATATGTGTCAATAATAAATAGTCTTTTAACTTAGTTTCTTAGTGAAGAAGTAAAATAAAATTTAGTGATGGAGAAGAAGAAAAATATTAAAATGTTTACATCTATTATAGCATAACACAATGTGAATATGTTGAAAAAATAAACTATCGAACCTAATCATATAATTTTAATTATTACCAATGTATATTAAATATATGTCATTAATTAATATTCTTTTAACTTAGTTTCTTAGTGATGAAGTAACCTAAAATTTGGTGACTGAGAAGAAGAAAAATATTGAAATTGTTTACATCTATTATACCATAATACCATATGAGTATGGTAAATAAATATACTATCGATCCTCATTATATAATTTGAATAATTACCAATGTATATGAAATATGTGTAATTAATTAATAGTCTTTAAACTTAGTTTCTTAGTGAAGAAGTAACCTAAAATTTGGTGATGAAGAAGAAGTAAAATATTGAAACTGTTTACATCTATTATACCATAACACAATGCGAATATGGTGAACAAATAAACTATCGAGCCTAATTTATAAAATTTTAATTATTACCAATGTATATGAAATATGTGTCATTAATTAACAGTCTTTTAACTTAGTTTCATAGTGACGATGTAACCTAAGATTTTGTGACAATGAATAAGAAAAATATTGAAATTGTTTATATCTATTATACCATAACACCATATGAGTATGATGAATAACTATACTAACGATCCTCATTATATAATTTGAATTACTACCAATGTATAAGAAATATGTGTCATTAATTAATAGTATTTTAACTTAGTTTCTTAGTGAAGAAGTAACCTAAAATTTGGTGATGAAGAAGAAGTAAAATATTGAAACTGTTTACATCTATTATACCATTACACAATGTGAAAATGGTGAACAAATAAACTATCGAGCCTAATTATATAATTTTAATTATTACAAATGTATATGAAATATATGTCATTAATTAATAGTCTTTTAACTTAGTTTCTTAGTGCTGAAGTAACCTAAAACTTTGTGACAGAGGAGACGAAAAATATTTAAATTGTTATATCTATTATACCATAATACCATATGAGTATGGTGAATAAATATACTATCGATCCTCATTATATAATTTGAATAATTACCAATGTATATGAAATATGTGTAATTAATTAATAGTCTTTAAACTTAGTTTCTTAGTGAAGAAGTAACCTAAAATTTGGTGATGAAGAAGAAGTAAAATATTGAAACTGTTTACATCAATTATACCATAACCCAATGTGAATATGGTGAACAAATAAACTATCGAGCCTAATTTATAAAATTTTAATTATTACCAATGTATATGAAATATGTGTCATTAATTAACAGTCTTTTAACTTAGTTTCATAGTGACGAAGTAACCTAAGATTTTGTGAAAGAGAATAAGAAAAATATTGAAATTGTTTATATCTATTATACCATAATACCATATGAGTATGATGAATAAATATATTATCGATCCTCATTATATAATTTGAATTATTGCCAATGTATATGAAATATGTGTCATTAATTAATAGTCTTTTAACTTAGTTTCTTAGCGAAGAAGTAACCTAAAATTTGGTGATGAAGAAGAAGTAAAATATTGAAACTGTTTACATCTATTATACCATAACACAATGTGAATATGGTGAACAAATAAAATATCGAGCCTAATTATAAAATTTTAATTATTACCAATGTATATGAAATATGTGTCATTAATTAATAGTCTTTTAACTTAGTTTCATAGTGATGAATTAACCTAAGATTTTGTGACAGAAAATGAGAAAAATATTGAAATTGTTTATATCTATTATACCATAATACCATATGAGTATGATGAATAACTATACTAACGATCCTCATTATATAATTTAAATTACTACCAATGTATATGAAATATGTATCATTAATTAATAGTATTTTAACTTAGTTTCTTAGTGAAGAAGTAACCTAAAATTTAGTGATGAAGAAGAAGTAAAATATAGAAACTGTTTACATCTATTATACCATTACACAATGTGAAAATGGTGAACAAAAAATTATCGAGCCTAATTATATAATTTTAATTATTACAAATGTATATGAAATATATGTCATTAATTAATAGTCTTTTAACTTAGTTTCTTAGTGCTGAAGTAACCTAAAACTTTGTGACAGAGGAGACGAAAAATATTTAAATTGTTTATATCTATTATACCATAATACCATATGAGTATGGTGAATAAATATACTATCGATCCTCACTAAATAACTTGAATTATTACAAATGTATATGAAATATTGGTCATTAATTATTAGTCTTATAACTTAGTTTCTTAGTGAAGAAGTAACCTAAAATTTGGTGATGAAGGAGAAGTAAAATATTAAAACTCTTTACATCTATTATACCATTACACAATGTGAATATGAATATGGTGAACAAATAAAACTATCGAGCCTAATTATATAATTTTAATTTTTACCAATGTATATGAAATATATGTAATTAAATAATAGTCTTTTAATATAGTTTCTTAGTGATGAAGTAACCTAAAACTTTGTGACAGAGAAGAAGAAAATATTGAAATTGTTTATATCTATTATACTATAATACCATATGAGTATGGTGAATAAATATACTATCGATCCTCACTAAATAATTTGAATTATTACCAATGTATTTGAAATATGTGTCATTAATAAATAGTCTTTTAACTTATTTTCTAGTGAAGAAATAACCTAAACTTTGGTGATGAAGAAAGAGTAAAATATTGAATCTCTTTACATCTATTATACCATTACACAATGTGAATATGGTGAACAAATAAATTATCGAGCCTAATTATATAATTTTAATTTTTACCAATGTATATGAAATATGTGTCATTAATTAATAGTCTTTTAACATAGTTTCTTAGTGAAGAAGTAACCTAAAACTTTATGACAGAGAGAAGAAAAATTTTGAAATTGTTTATATCTATTATACCATAATACCATATGAGTATGGTAAATAAATATACTATCGATCCTCACTATATAATTTGAATTATAACCAATATATTTGAAATATGTGTCAATAATTAATAGTCTTTTAACTTAGTTTCTTAGTGAAGAAGTAAAATAAAATTTAGTGATGGAGAAGAAGAAAAATATTAAAATGTTTACATCTATTATAGAATAACACAATGTGAATATGTTGAAAAAATAAACTATCGAACCTAATCATATAATTTTAATTATTACCAATCTATATTAAATATATGTCATTAATTAATAGTCTTTTAACTTAGTTTCTAGTGATGAAGTAACCTAAAATTTGGTGAAAGAGAAGAAGAAAAATATTGAAATTGTTTACATCTATTATACCATAATACCATATGAGTATGGTAAATAAATATACTATCGATCCTCATTATATAATTTGAATTATTACCAATGTATATGAATATGTGTAATTAATTAATAGTCTTTTACTTAGTTTCTTAGTGAAGAAGTAACCTAAAATTTGGTGATGAAGGAGAAGTAAAATATTGAAACTGTTTACATCTATTATACCATAACACAATGTGAATATGGTGACCAAATAAACTATCGAGCCTAATTATAAAGTTTTATTATTACCAATGTATATGAAATATGTGTCATTAATTAACAATCTTTTAACTTAGTTTCATAGTGATGAAGTAACCTAAGATTTTGTGATAGAGAATAAGAAAATATTGAAATTGTTTATATCTATTATACCATAATACCATATGAGTATGATGAATAAATATACTATCGATCCTCATTATATAATTTGAATTATTACCAATGTATATGAAATATGTGTCATTAATTATTAGTCTTTTAACTTAGTTTCTTAGTGAAGAAGTAACCTAAAATTTGGTGATGAAAAGAAGTAAAATATTGAAACCGTTTACATCTATTATACCATAACACAATGTGAATATGGCGAACAAATAAAATATCGAGCCTATTATAAATTTTAATTATTACCAATGTATATGAAATATGTTTCAATAATTAATAGTCTTTAACTTAGTTTCTTAGTGATGAAGTAACCTAAATTTTGTGACTGAGAAGAAGAAAAATATTGAAATTGTTTACATCTATTATACCATATGAGTATGGTAAATAAATATACTATCGATCCTCATTATATAATTTGAATTACTACCAATGTATAAGAAATATGTGTCATTAATTAATAGTATTTTAACTTAGTTTCTTAGTGAAGAAGTAACCTAAAATTTGGTGATGAGGAAGAAGTAAAAATATTGAAACTGTTTACATCTATTATACCATTACACAATGTGAAAATGTGAACAAATAAACTATCGAGCCTAATTATATAATTTTAATTATTACAAATGTATATGAAATATATGTCATTAATTAATAGTCTTTTAACTTAGTTTCTTAGTGCTGAAGTAACCTAAAACTTGGTGACAGAGGAGACGAAAAATATTTAAAATTGGTTTATATCTAGTATACCAGAATACCATATGAGTATGGTGAATAAATATACTATCGATCTCACTATATAACTTAAATTATTACAAATGTATATGAAATATTGGTCATTAATTTTAGTCTTATAACTTAGTTTCTTAGTGAAGAAGTAACCTAAATTTGGTGATGAAGAAGAAGTAAAATATTAAAACTCTTTACATCTATTATACCATTACACAATGTGAATATGGTGAACAAATAAACTATCGAGCCTAATTATATAATTTTAATTTTTACCAATGTATATGAAATATATGTAATTAAATAATAGTCTTTTAACATAGTTTCTTAGTGAACCTAAAAATTTGTGACAGAGAAGAAGAAAAATATTGAAATTGTTTATATCTATTATACTATAATACCATATGAGTATGGTGAATAAATATACTATCGATCCTCACTATATAATTTGAATTATTACAAATGTATATGAAATATTAGTCATTAATTATTAGTCTTTTAACTTAGTTTCTTAGTGAAGAAGTAACCTAAAATTTGGTGATGAAGAAGAAGTAAAATATTGAAACTCTTTACATCTATTATACAATTACACAATGTGAATATGGTGAACAAATAAGCTATCGAGCCTAATTATATAATTTTAATTATTACCAATGTATATGAAATATATGTAATTAAATAATAGTATTTTAACATAGTTTCTTAGTGATGAAGTAACCTAAAACTTTGTGACAGAGAAGAAGAAAAATATTGAAATTGTTTATATCTATTATACTATAATACCATATGAGTATGGTGAATAAATATACTATCGATCCTCACTATATAATTTGAATTATTACCAATGTATTTGAAATATGTGTCATTAATAAATAGTCTTTTAACTTAGTTTCTTAGTGAAGAAATAACTTAAAATTTGGTGATGAACAAGAAGTAAAATATTGAATCTCTTTACATCTATTATACCATTACACAATGTGAATATGGTGAACAAATAAATTATCGAGCCTAATCATATAATTTTAATTTTTACCAATGTATATGAAATATGTGTCATTAATTAATAGTCTTTTAACTTAGTTTCTTAGTGATGAAGTAACCTAAAACTTTATGACAGAGAAGAAGAAAAATTTTAAAATTGTTTATATCTATTATACCATAATACCATATGAGTATGGTAAATAAATATACTATCGATCCTCACTATATAATTTGAATTATAACCAATATATTTGAAACATGTGTCAATAATTAATAGTCTTTTAACTTAGTTTCTTAGTGATGAAGTAAAATAAAATTTAGTGATGGAGAAGAAGAAAAATATTAAAATGTTTACATCTATTATAGCATAACACAATGTGAATATGTTGAAAAGATAAACTATCGAACCTAATCATATAATTTTAATTATTACCAATGTATATTAAATATATGTCATTAATTAATAGTCTTTTAACTTAGTTTCTTAGTGATGAATTAACCTAAAATTTGGTGACTGAGAAGAAGAAAAATATTGAAATTGTTTACATCTATTATACCATAATACCATATGAGTATGGTAAATAAATATACTATCGATCCTCATTATATAATTTGAATAATTACCAATGTATATGAAATATGTGTAATTAATTAATAGTCTTTAAACTTAGTTTCTTAGTGAAGAAGTAACCTAAAATTTGGTGATGAAGAAGAAGTAAAATATTGAAACTGTTTACATCTATTATACCATAACACAATGTGAATATGGTGAACAAATAAACTATCGAGCCTAATTTATAAAATTTTAATTATTACCAATGTATATGAAATATGTGTCATTAATTAACAGTCTTTTAACTTAGTTTCATAGTGACGAAGTAACCTAAGATTTTGTGACAGAGAATAAGAAAAATATTGAAATTGTTTATATCTATTATACCATAATACCATATGAGTATGACGAATAAATATATTATCGATCCTCATTATATAATTTGAATTATTACCAATGTATATGAAATATGTGTCATTAATTAATAGTCTTTTAACTTAGTTTCTTAGTGAAGAAGTAACCTAAAATTTGGTGATGAAGAAGAAGTAAAATATTGAAAGTGTTTACATCTATTATACCATAACACAATGTGAATATGGTGAACAAATAAAATATCGAGCCTAATTATAAAATTTTAATTATTACCAATGTATATGAAATATGTGTCATTAATTAATAGTCTTTTAACTTAGTTTCATAGTGATGAATAACCTTAGATTTTGTGACAGAAAATAAGAAAAATATTGAAATTGTTTATATCCATTATACCATAATACAATATGAGTATGATGAATAACTATACTAATGATCCTCATTATATAATTTGAATTACTACCAATGTATAAGAAATATGTGTCATTAAATAATAGTATTTTAACTTAGTTTCTTAGTGAATAAGTAACCTAAAATTTGGTGATGAAGAAGAAGTAAAATATTGAAATTGTTTACATCTATTATACCATTACACAATGTGAAAATGGTGAACAAAAAACTATCGAGCCTAATTATATAATTTTAATTATTACAAATGTATATGAAATATATGTCATTATTTAATAGTCTTTTAACTTAGTTTCTTAGTGCTGAAGTAACCTAAAACTTTGTGATAGAGGAGAAGAAAAATATTTAAATTGTTTATATCTATTATACCATAATACCATATGAGTATGGTGAATAAATATACTATCGATCCTCACTATATAATTTGAATTATTACAAATGTATATGAAATATTGGTCATTAGTTATTAGTCTTTTAACTTAGTTTCTTAGTGAAGAAGTAACCTAAAATTTGGTGATGAAGAAGAAGTAAAATATTGAAACTCTTTACATCTATTATACCATTACACAATGTGAATATGGTGAACAAATAAACTATCGAGCCTAATTATATAATTTTAATTTTTACCAATGTATATGAAATATATGTAATTAAATAATAGTCTTTTAACATAGTTTCTTAGTGATGAAGTAACCTAAAACTTTGTGACAGAGAAGAAGAAAAATATTGAAATTGTTTATATCTATTATACTATAATACCATATGAGTATGGTGAATAAATATACTATCGATCCTCACTATATAATTTGAATTATTACCAATGTATTTGAAATATGTGTCATTAATAAATAGTCTTTTAACTTAGTTTCTTAGTGAAGAAATAACCTAAAATTTGGTGATGAAGAAGAAGTAAAATATTGAATCTGTTTACATCTATTATACCATTACACAATGTGAATATGGTGAACAAATAAATTATCGAGCCTAAATTATATAATTTTAATTTTTACCAATGTATATGAAATATATGTAATTAAATAATAGTCTTTTAACATAGTTTCTTAGTGATGAAGTAACCTAAAACTTTGTGACAGAGAAGAAAAAAATATTGAAATTGTTTATATCTATTATACTATAATACCATATGAGTATGGTGAATAAATATACTATCGATCCTCACTATATAATTTGAATTATTACCAATGTATTTGAAATATGTGTCATTAATTAATAGTCTTTTAACTTAGTTTCTTAGTGAAGAAGTAACCTAAAATTTGGTGATGAAGAAGAAGTAAAATATTGAAACTGTTTACATCTATTATACCATAACACAATGTGAATATGGTGAACAAATAAACTATCGAGCCTAATTTAAAAAATTTTAATTATTACCAATGTATATGAAATATGTGTCATTAATTAACAG
Source organism: Vicia faba (assembly GCA_948472305.1). Classification (NCBI taxonomy): domain Eukaryota; kingdom Viridiplantae; phylum Streptophyta; class Magnoliopsida; order Fabales; family Fabaceae; genus Vicia; species Vicia faba. Next base: position 149,276,307 of record OX451741.1, on the reverse strand, counting down.
TCTTTTAACTTAGTTTCATAGTGACGAAGTAACCTAAGATTTTGTGACAGAGAATAAGAAAAATATTGAAATTGTTTATATCTATTATACCATAATACCATATGAGTATGACGAATAAATATATTATCGATCCTCATTATATAATTTGAACTATATCCAATGTATATGAAATATGTGTCATTAATTAATAGTCTTTTAACTTAGTTTCTTAGTGAAGAAGTAACCTAAAATTTGGTGATGAAGAAGAAGTAAAATATTGAAAGTGTTTACATCTATTATACCATAACACAATGTGAATATGGTGAACAAATAAAATATCGAGCCTAATTATAAAATTTTAATTATTACCAATGTATATGAAATATGTGTCATTAATTAATAGTCTTTTAACTTAGTTTCATAGTGATGAATAACCTAAGATTTTGTGACAGAAAATAAGAAAAATATTGAAATTGTTTATATCCATTATACCATAATAGAATATGAGTATGATGAATAACTATACTAATGATCTTCATTATATAATTTGAATTACTACCAATGTATAAGAAATATGTGTCATTAATTAATAGTATTTTAACTTAGTTTCTTAGTGAAGAAGTAACCTAAAATTTGGTGATGAAGAAGAAGTAAAATATTGAAATTGTTTACATCTATTATACCATTACACAATGTGAAAATGGTGAACAAAAAACTATCGAGCCTAATTATATAATTTTAATTATTACAAATGTATATGAAATATATGTCATTATTTAATAGTCTTTTAACTTAGTTTCTTAGTGCTGAAGTAACCTAAAACTTTGTGATAGAGGAGAAGAAAAATATTTAAATTGTTTATATCTATTATACCATAATACCATATGAGTATGGTGAATAAATATACTATCGATCCTCACTATATAATTTGAATTATTACAAATGTATATGAAATATTGGTCATTAATTATTAGTCTTTTAACTTAGTTTCTTAGTGAAGAAGTAACCTAAAATTTGGTGATGAAGAAGAAGTAAAATATTGAAACTCTTTACATCTATTATACCATTACACAATGTGAATATGGTGAACAAATAAACTATCGAGCCTAATTATATAATTTTAATTTTTACCAATGTATATGAAATATATGTAATTAAATAATAGTCTTTTAACATAGTTTTTTAGTGATGAAGTAACCTAAAACTTTATGACAGAGAAGAAGAAAAATATTGAAATTGTTTATATCTATTATACTATAATACCATATGAGTATGGTGAATAAATATACTATCGATCCTCACTATATAATTTGAATTATTACCAATGTATTTGAAATATGTGTCATTAATAAATAGTCTTTTAACTTAGTTTCTTAGTGAAGAAATAACCTAAAATTTGGTGATGAAGAAGAAGTAAAATATTGAATCTCTTTACATCTATTATACCATTACACAATGTGAATATGGTGAACAAATAAATTATCGAGCCTAATTATATAATTTTAATTTTTACAATTGTATATGAAATATGTGTCATTAATTAATAGTCTTTTAACTTAGTTTCTTAGTGATGAAGTAACCTAAAACTTTATGACAGAGAAGAAGAAAAATTTTAAAATTGTTTATATCTATTATACCATAATACCATATGAGTATGGTAAATAAATATACTATCGATCCTCACTATATAATTTGAATTATAACCAATATATTTGAAATATGTGTCAATAATTAATAGTCTTTTAACTTAGTTTCTTAGTGAAGAAGTAAAATAAAATTTAGTGATGGAGAAGAAGAAAAATATTAAAATGTTTACATCTATTATAGCATAACACAATGTGAATATGTTGAAAAAATAAACTATCGAACCTAATCATATAATTTTAATTATTACCAATGTATATTAAATATATGTCATTAATTAATAGTCTTTTAACTTAGTTTCTTAGTGATGAAGTAACCTAAAATTTGGTGACTGAGAAGAAGAAAAATATTGAAATTGTTTACATCTATTATACCATAATACCATATGAGTATGGTAAATAAATATACTATCGATCCTCATTATATAATTTGAATAATTACCAATGTATATGAAATATGTGTAATTAATTAATAGTCTTTAAACTTAGTTTCTTAGTGAAGAAGTAACCTAAAATTTGGTGATGAAGAATAAGTAAAATATTGAAACTGTTTACATCTATTATACCATAACACAATGTGAATATGGTGAACAAATAAACTATCGAGCCTAATTTATAAAATTTTAATTATTACCAATGTATATGAAATATGTGTCATTAATTAACAGTCTTTTAACTTAGTTTCATAATGACGAAGTAACCTAAGATTTTGTGACAGAGAATAAGAAAAATATTGAAATTGTTTATATATATTATACCATAATACCATATGAGTATGACGAATAAATATATTATCGATCCTCATTATATAATTTGAATTATTACCAATGTATATGAAATATGTGTCATTAATTAATAGTCTTTTAACTTAGTTTCTTAGTGAAGAAGTAACCTAAAATTTGGTGATGAAGAAGAAGTAAAATATTGAAAGTGTTTACATCTATTATACCATAACACAATGTGAATATGGTGAACAAATAAAATATCGAGCCTAATTATAAAATTTTAATTATTACCAATGTATATGAAATATGTGTCATTAATTAATAGTCTTTTAACTTAGTTTCATAGTGATGAATAACCTAAGATTTTGTGACAGAAAATAAGAAAAATATTGAAATTGTTTATATCCATTATACCATAATACAATATTAGTATGATGAATAACTATACTAATGATCCTCATTATATAATTTGAATTACTACCAATGTATAAGAAATATGTGTCATTAATTAATAGTATTTTAACTTAGTTTCTTAGTGAAGAAGTAACCTAAAATTTGGTGATGAAGAAGAAGTAAAATATTGAAACTCTTTACATCTATTATACCATTACACAATGTGAATATGGTGAACAAATAAACTATCGAGCCTAATTATATAATTTTAATTTTTACCAATGTATATGAAATATATGTAATTAAATAATAGTCTTTTAACATAGTTTTTTAGTGATGAAGTAACCTAAAACTTTGTGACAGAGAAGAAGAAAAATATTGAAATTGTTTATATCTATTATACTATAATACCATATGAGTATGGTGAATAAATATACTATCGATCCTCACTATATAATTTGAATTATTACCAATGTATTTGAAATATGTGTCATTAATAAATAGTCTTTTAACTTAGTTTCTTAGTGAAGAAATAACCTAAAATTTGGTGATGAAGAAGAAGTAAAATATTGAATCCCTTTACATCTATTATACCATTACACAATGTGAATATGGTGAACAAATAAATTATCGAGCCTAATTATATAATTTTAATTTTTACAATTGTATATGAAATATGTGTCATTAATTAATAGTCTTTTAACTTAGTTTCTTAGTGATGAAGTAACCTAAAACTTTATGACAGAGAAGAAGAAAAATTTTAAAATTGTTTATATCTATTATACCATAATACCATATGAGTATGGTAAATAAATATACTATCGATCCTCACTATATAATTTGAATTATAACCAATATATTTGAAATATGTGTCAATAATTAATAGTCTTTTAACTTAGTTTCTTAGTGAAGAAGTAAAATAAAATTTAGTGATGGAGAAGAAGAAAAATATTAAAATGTTTACATCTATTATAGCATAACACATTGTGAATATGTTGAAAAAATAAACTATCGAACCTAATCATATAATTTTAATTATTACCAATGTATATTATATATATGTCATTAAATAATAGTCTTTTAACTTAGTTTCTTAGTGATGAAGTAACCTAAAATTTGGTGACTGAGAAGAAGAAAAATATTGAAATTGTTTACATCTATTATACCATAATACCATATGAGTATGGTAAATAAATATAATATCGATCCTCATTATATAATTTGAATAATTACCAATGTATATGAAATATGTGTAATTAATTAATAGTCTTTAAACTTAGTTTCTTAGTGAAGAAGTAACCTAAAATTTGGTGATGAAGAAGAAGTAAAATATTGAAACTGTTTACATCTATTATACCATAACACAATGTGAATATGGTGAACAAATAAACTATCGAGCCTAATTTATAAAATTTTAATTATTACCAATGTATATGAAATATGTGTCATTAATTAACAGTCTTTTAACTTAGTTTCATAGTGACGAAGTAACCTAAGATTTTGTGACAGAGAATAAGAAAAATATTGAAATTGTTTACATCTATTATACCATAATACCATATGAGTATGGTAAATAAATATAATATCGATCCTCATTATATAATTTGAATTATTACCAATGTATATGAAATATGTGTCATTAATTAATAGTCTTTTAACTTAGTTTCTTAGTGAAGAAGTAACCTAAAATTTGGTGATGAAGAAGAAGTAAAATATTGAAAGTGTTTACATCTATTATACCATTACACAATGCGAATATGGTGAACAAATAAAATATCGAGCCTAATTATAAAATTTTAATTATTACCAATGTATATGAAATATGTGTCATTAATTAATAGTCTTTTAACTTAGTTTCATAGTGATGAATTAACCTAAGATTTTGTGACAGAAAATAAGAAAAATATTGAAATTGTTTATATCCATTATACCATAATACAATATGAGTATGATGAATAACTATACTAATGATCCTCATTATATAATTTGAATTACTACCAATGTATAAGAAATATGTGTCATTAATTAATAGTATTTTAACTTAGTTTCTTAGTGAAGAAGTAACCTAAAATTTGGTGATGAAGAAAAAGTAAAATATTGAAATTGTTTACATCTATTATACCATTACACAATGTGAAAATGGTGAACAAAAAACTATCGAGCCTAATTATATAATTTTACAATTTACAAATGTATATGAAATATATGTCATTATTTAATAGTCCTTTAACTTAGTTTCTTAGTGCTGAAGTAACCTAAAACTTTGTGATAGAGGAGAAGAAAAATATTTAAATTGTTTATATCTATTATACCATAATACCATATGAGTATGGTGAATAAATATACTATCGATCCTCACTATATATTTGAATTATTACAAATGTATATGAAATATTGGTCATTAGTTATTAGTCCTTTTAACTTAGTTTCTTAGTGAAGAAGTAACCTAAAATTTGGTGATGAAGAAGAAGTAAAATATTGAAACTCTTTACATCTATTATACCATTACACAATGTGAATATGGTGAACAAATAAACTATCGAGCCTAATTATATAATTTTAATTTTTACCAATGTATATGAAATATATGTAATTAAATAATAGTCTTTTAACATAGTTTCTTAGTGATGAAGTAACCTAAAACTTTGTGACAGAGAAGAAGAAAAATATTGAAATTGTTTATATCTATTATACTATAATACCATATGAGTATGGTGAATAAATATACTATCGATCCTCACTATATAATTTGAATTATTACCAATGTATTTGAAATATGTGTCATTAATAAATAGTCTTTTAACTTAGTTTCTTAGTGAAGAAATAACCTAAAATTTGGTGATGAAGAAGAAGTAAAATATTGAATCTGTTTACATCTATTATACCATTACACAATGTGAATATGGTGAACAAATAAATTATCGAGCCTAAATTATATAATTTTAATTTTTACCAATGTATATGAAATATATGTAATTAAATAATAGTCTTTTAACATAGTTTCTTAGTGATGAAGTAACCTAAAACTTTGTGACAGAGAAGAAGAAAAATATTGAAATTGTTTATATCTATTATACTATAATACCATATGAGTATGGTGAATAAATATACTATCGATCCTCACTATATAATTTGAATTATTACCAATGTATTTGAAATATGTGTCATTAATTAATAGTCTTTTAACTTAGTTTCTTAGTGAAGAAGTAACCTAAAATTTGGTGATGAAGAAGAAGTAAAATATTGAAACTGTTTACATCTATTATACCATAACACAATGTGAATATGGTGAACAAATAAACTATCGAGCATAATTTAAAAAATTTTAATTATTACCAATGTATATGAAATATGTGTCATTAATTAACAGTCTTTTAACTTAGTTTCATAGTGACGAAGTAACCTAAGATTTTGTGACAGAGAATAAGAAAAATATTGAAATTGTTTATATCTATCATACCATAATACCATATGAGTATGACGAATAAATATATTATCGATCCTCATTATATAATTTGAACTATATCCAATGTATATGAAATATGTGTCATTAATTAATAGTCTTTTAACTTAGTTTCTTAGTGAAGAAGTAACCTAAAATTTGGTGATGAAGAAGAAGTAAAATATTGAAAGTGTTTACATCTATTATACCATAACACAATGTGAATATGGTGAACAAATAAAATATCGAGCCTAATTATAAAATTTTAATTATTACCAATGTATATGAAATATGTGTCATTAATTAATAGTCTTTTAACTTAGTTTCATAGTGATGAATAACCTAAGATTTTGTGACAGAAAATAAGAAAAATATTGAAATTGTTTATATCCATTATACCATAATAGAATATGAGTATGATGAATAACTATACTAATGATCTTCATTATATAATTTGAATTACTACCAATGTATAAGAAATATGTGTCATTAATTAATAGTATTTTAACTTAGTTTCTTAGTGAAGAAGTAACCTAAAATTTGGTGATGAAGAAGAAGTAAAATATTGAAATTGTTTACATCTATTATAACCATTACACAATGTGAAAATGGTGAACAAAAAACTATCGAGCCTAATTATATAATTTTAATTATTACAAATGTATATGAAATATATGTCATTATTTAATAGTCTTTTAACTTAGTTTCTTAGTGCTGAAGTAACCTAAAACTTTGTGATAGAGGAGAAGAAAAATATTTAAATTGTTTATATCTATTATACCATAATACCATATGAGTATGGTGAATAAATATACTATCGATCCTCACTATATAATTTGAATTATTACAAATGTATATGAAATATTGGTCATTAATTATTAGTCTTTTAACTTAGTTTCTTAGTGAAGAAGTAACCTAAAATTTGGTGATGAAGAAGAAGTAAAATATTGAAACTCTTTACATCTATTATACCATTACACAATGTGAATATGGTGAACAAATAAACTATCGAGCCTAATTATATAATTTTTAATTTTTACCAACGTATATGAAATATATGTAATTAAATAATAGTCTTTTAACATAGTTTTTTTAGTGATGAAGTAACCTAAAACTTTGTGACAGAGAAGAAGAAAAATATTGAAATTGTTTATATCTATTATACTATAATACCATATGAGTATGGTGAATAAATATACTATCGATCCTCACTATATATTTGAATTATTACCAATGTATTTGAAATATGTGTCATTAATAAATAGTCTTTTAACTTAGTTTCTTAGTGAAGAAATAACCTAAAATTTGGTGATGAAGAAGAAGTAAAATATTGAATCTCTTTACATCTATTATACCATTACACAATGTGAATATGGTGAACAAATAAATTATCGAGCCTAATTATATACTTTTAATTTTTACAATTGTATATGAAATATGTGTCATTAATTAATAGTCTTTTAACTTAGTTTCTTAGTGATGAAGTAACCTAAAACTTTATGACAGAGAAGAAGAAAAATTTTAAAATTGTTTATATCTATTATACCATAATACCATATGAGTATGGTAAATAAATATACTATCGATCCTCACTATATAATTTGAATTATAACCAATATATTTGAAATATGTGTCAATAATTAATAGTCTTTTAACTTAGTTTTCTTAGTGAAGAAGTAAAATAAAATTTAGTGATGGAGAAGAAGAAAAATATTAAAATGTTTACATCTATTATATCATAACACAATGTGAATATGTTGAAAAAATAAACTATCGAACCTAATTATATAATTTTAATTATTACCAATGTATATTAAATATATGTCATTAATTAATAGTCTTTTAACTTAGTTTCTTAGTGATGAAGTAACCTAAAATTTGGTGACTGAGAAGAAGAAAAATATTGAAATTGTTTACATCTATTATACCATAATACCATATGAGTATGGTAAATAAATATACTATCGATCCTCATTATATAATTTGAATAATTACCAATGTATATGAAATATGTGTAATTAATTAATAGTCTTTAAACTTAGTTTCTTAGTTAAGAAGTAACCTAAAATTTGGTGATGAAGAAGAAGTAAAATATTGAAACTGTTTACATCTATTATACCATAACACAATGTGAATATGGTGAACAAATAAACTATCGAGCTTAATTTATAAAATTTTAATTATTACCAATGTATATGAAATATGTGTCATTAATTAACAGTCTTTTAACTTAGTTTCATAGTGACGAAGTAACCTAAGATTTTGTGACAGAGAATAAGAAAAATATTGAAATTGTTTATATCTATTATACCATAATACCATATGAGTATGACGAATAAATATATTATTGATCCTCATTATATAATTTGAATTATTACCAATGTATATGAAATATGTGTCATTAATTAATAGTCTTTTACTTAGTTTCTTAGTGAAGAAGTAACCTAAAATTTGGTGATGAAGAAGAAGTAAAATATTGAAACTGTTTACATCTATTATACCATAACACAATGTGAATATGGTGAACAAATAAACTATCGAGCCTAATTTAAAAATTTTAATTATTACCAATGTATATGAAATATGTGTCATTAATTAACAGTCTTTTAACTTAGTTTCATAGTGACGAAGTAACCTAAGATTTTGTGACAGAGAATAGGAAAAATATTGAAATTGTTTATATCTATTATACCATAATACCATATGAGTATGACGAATAAATATATTAATGATCCTCATTATATAATTTGAACTATATCCAATGTATATGAAATATGTGTCATTAATTAATAGTCTTTTAACTTAGTTTCTTAGTGAAGAAGTAACCTAAAATTTGGTGATGAAGAAGAAGTAAAATATTGAAAGTGTTTACATCTATTATACCATAACACAATGTGAATATGGTGAACAAATAAAATATCGAGCCTAATTATAAAATTTTAATTATTACCAATGTATATGAAATATGTGTCATTAATTAATAGTCTTTTAACTTAGTTTCATAGTGATGAATAACCTAAGATTTTGTGACAGAAAAATAAGAAAAATATTGAAATTGTTTATATCCATTATACCATAATAGAATATGAGTATGATGAATAACTATACTAATGATCTTCATTATATAATTTGAATTACTACCAATGTATAAGAAATATGTGTCATTAATTAATAGTATTTTAACTTAGTTTCTTAGTGAAGAAGTAACCTAAAATTTGGTGATGAAGAAGAAGTAAAATATTGAAATTGTTTACATCTATTATACCATTACACAATGTGAAAATGGTGAACAAAAAACTATCGAGCCTAATTATATAATTTTAATTATTACAAATGTATATGAAATATATGTCATTATTTAATAGTCTTTTAACTTAGTTTCTTAGTGCTGAAGTAACCTAAAACTTTGTGATAGAGGAGAAGAAAAATATTTAAATTGTTTATATCTATTATACCATAATACCATATGAGTATGGTGAATAAATATACTATCGATCCTCACTATATAATTTGAATTATTACAAATGTATATGAAATATTGGTCATTAATTATTAGTCTTTTAACTTAGTTTCTTAGTGAAGAAGTAACCTAAAATTTGGTGATGAAGAAGAAGTAAAATATTGAAACTCTTTACATCTATTATACCATTACACAATGTGAATATGGTGAACAAATAAACTATCGAGCCTAATTATATAATTTTAATTTTTACCAATGTATATGAAATATATGTAATTAAATAATAGTCTTTTAACATAGTTTTTTAGTGATGAAGTAACCTAAAACTTGTGACAGAGAAGAAGAAAAATATTGAAATTGTTTTATATCTATTATACTATAATACCATATGAGTATGGTGAATAAATATACTATCGATCCTCACTATATAATTTGAATTATTACCAATGTATTTGAAATATGTGTCATTAATAAATAGTCTTTTAACTTAGTTTCTTAGTGAAGAAATAACCTAAAATTTGGTGATGAAGAGAAGTAAAATATTGAATCTCTTTACATCTATTATACCATTACACAATCTGAATATGGTGAACAAATAAATTATCGAGCCTAATTATATAATTTTAATTTTTACAATTGTATATGAAATATGTGTCATTAATTAATAGTCTTTTAACTTAGTTTCTTAGTGATGAAGTAACCTAAAACTTTATGACAGAGAAGAAGAAAAATTTTAAAATTGTTTATATCTATTATACCATAATACCATATGAGTATGGTAAATAAATATACTATCGATCCTCACTATATAATTTGAATTATAACCAATATATTTGAAATATGGTGTCAATAATTAATAGTCTTTTAACTTAGTTTCTTAGTGAAGAAGTAAAATAAAATTTAGTGATGGAGAAGAAGAAAAATATTAAAATGTTTACATCTATTATAGCATAACACAATGTGAATATGTTGAAAAAATAAACTATCGAACCTAATTATATAATTTTAATTATTACCAATGTATATTAAATATATGTCATTAATTAATAGTCTTTTAACTTAGTTTCTTAGTGATGAAGTAACCTAAAATTTGGTGACTGAGAAGAAGAAAAATATTGAAATTGTTTACATCTATTATACCATAATACCATTATGAGTATGGTAAATAAATATACTATCGATCCTCATTATATAATTTGAATAATTACCAATGTATATGAAATATGTGTAATTAATTAATAGTCTTTAAACTTAGTTTCTTAGTTAAGAAGTAACCTAAAATTTGGTGATGAAGAAGAAGTAAAATATTGAAACTGTTTACATCTATTATACCATAACACAATGTGAATATGGTGAACAAATAAACTATCGAGCTTAATTTATAAAATTTTAATTATTACCAATGTATATGAAATATGTGTCATTAATTAACAGTCTTTTAACTTAGTTTCATAGTGACGAAGTAACCTAAGATTTTGTGACAGAGAATAAGAAAAATATTGAAATTGTTTATATCTATTATACCATAATACCATATGAGTATGACGAATAAATATATTATTGATCCTCATTATATAATTTGAATTATTACCAATGTATATGAAATATGTGTCATTAATTAATAGTCTTTTAACTTAGTTTCTTAGTGAAGAAGTAACCTAAAATTTGGTGATGAAGAAGAAGTAAAATATTGAAAGTGTTTACATCTATTATACCATAACACAATGTGAATATGGTGAACAAATAAAATATCGAGCCTAATTATAAAATTTTAATTATTACCAATGTATATGAAATATGTGTCATTAATTAATAGTCTTTTAACTTAGTTTCATAGTGATGAATAAACTAAGATTTTGTGACAGAAAATAAGAAAAATATTGAAATTGTTTATATCCATTATACCATAATACAATATGAGTATGATGAATAACTATACTAATGATCCTCATTATATAATTTGAATTACTACCAATGTATAAGAAATATGTGTCATTAATTAATAGTATTTTAACTTAGTTTCTTAGTGAAGAAGTAACCTAAAATTTGGTGATGAAGAAAAAGTAAAATATTGAAATTGTTTACATCTATTATACCATTACACAATGTGAAAATGGTGAACAAAAAACTATCGAGCCTAATTATATAATTTTAATTATTACAAATGTATATGAAATATATGTCATTATTTAATAGTCTTTTAACTTAGTTTCTTAGTGCTGAAGTAACCTAAAACTTTGTGATAGAGGAGAAGAAAAATATTTAAATTGTTTATATCTATTATACCATAATACCATATGAGTATGGTGAATAAATATACTATCGATCCTCACTATATAATTTGAATTATTACAAATGTATATGAAATATTGGTCATTAATTATTAGTCTTTTAACTTAGTTTCTTAGTGAAGAAGTAACCTAAAATTTGGTGATGAAGAAGAAGTAAAATATTGAAACTCTTTACATCTATTATACCATTACACAATGTGAATATGGTGAACAAATAAACTATCGAGCCTAATTATATAATTTTAATTATTACAAATGTATATGAAATATATGTCATTATTTAATAGTCTTTTAACTTAGTTTCTTAGTGCTGAAAGTAACCTAAAACTTTGTGATAGAGGAGAAGAAAAATATTTAAATTGTTTATATCTATTATACCATAATACCTTATGAGTATGGTGAATAAATATACTATCGATCCTCACTATATAATTTGAATTATTACAAATGTATATGAAAATATTGGTCATTAATTATTAGTCTTTTAACTTAGTTTCTTAGTGAAGAAGTAACCTAAAATTTGGTGATGAAGAACAAGTAAAATATTGAAACTCTTTACATCTATTATACCATTACACAATGTGAATATGGTGAACAAATAAACTATCGAGCCTAATTATAAAATTTTAATTATTACCAATGTATATGAAATATGTGTCATTAATTAATAGTCTTTTAACATAGTTTTTTAGTGATGAAGTAACCTAAAACTTTGTGACAGAGAAGAAGAAAAATATTGAAATTGTTTATATCTATTATACTATAATACCATATGAGTATGGTGAATAAATATACTATCGATCCTCACTATATAATTTGAATTATTACCCATGTATTTGAAATATGTGTCATTAATAAATAGTCTTTAAACTTAGTTTCTTAGTGAAGAAATAACCTAAAATTTGGTGATGAAGAAGAAGTAAAATATTGAATCTCTTTACATCTATTATACCATTACACAATCTGAATATGGTGAACAAATAAATTATCGAGCCTAATTATATAATTTTAATTTTTACAATTGTATATGAAATATGGGTCATTAATTAATAGTCTTTTAACTTAGTTTCTTAGTGATGAAGTAACCAAAAACTTTATGACAGAGAAGAAGAAAAATTTAAATTGTTTATATCTATTATACCATAATACCATATGAGTATGGTAAATAAATATACTATCGATCCTCACTATATAATTTGAATTATAACCAATATATTTGAAATATGTGTCAATAATTAATAGTCTTTTAACTTAGTTTCTTAGTGAAGAAATAAATAAAATTTAGTGATGGAGAAGAAGAAAAATATTAAAATGTTTACATCTATTATAGCATAACACAATGTGAATATGTTGAAAAAATAAACTATCGAACCTAATCAAATAATTTTAATTATTACCAATGTATATTAAATATATGTCATTAATTAATAGTCTTTTAACTTAGTTTCTTAGTGATGAAGTAACCTAAAATTTGGTGACTGAGAAGAAGAAAAATATTGAAATTGTTTACATCTATTATACCATAATACAATATGAGTATGGTAAATAAATATACTATCGATCCTCATTATATAATTTGAATAATTACCAATGTATATGAAATATGTGTAATTAATTAATAGTCTTTAAACTTAGTTTCTTAGTGAAGAAGTAACCTAAAATTTGGTGATGAAGAATAAGTAAAATATTGAAACTGTTTACATCTATTATACCATAACACAATGTGAATATGGTGAACAAATAAACTATCGAGCCTAATTTATAAAATTTTAATTATTACCAATGTATATGAAATATGTGTCATTAATTAACAGTCTTTTAACTTAGTTTCATAGTGACGAAGTAACCTAAGATTTTGTGTCAGAGGAGAAGAAAAATATTTAAATTGTTTATATCTATTATACCATAATACCTTATGAGTATGGTGAATAAATATACTATCGATCCTCACTATATAATTTGAATTATTACAAATGTATATGAAATATTGGTCATTAATTATTAGTCTTTTAACTTAGTTTCTTAGTGAAGAAGTAACCTAAAATTTGGTGATGAAGAACAAGTAAAATATTGAAACTCTTTACATCTATTATACCATTACACAATGTGAATATGGTGAACAAATAAACTATCGAGCCTAATTATATAATTTTAATTTTTACCAATGTATATGAAATATATGTAATTAAATAATAGTCTTTTAACATAGTTTTTTAGTGATGAAGTAACCTAAAACTTTGGGACAGAGAAGAAGAAAAATATTGAAATTGTTTATATCTATTATACTATAATACCATATGAGTATGGTGAATAAATATACTATCGATCCTCACTATATAATTTGAATTATTACCCATGTATTTGAAATATGTGTCATTAATAAATAGTCTTTAAACTTAGTTTCTTAGTGAAGAAATAACCTAAAATTAGGTGATGAAGAAGAAGTAAAATATTGAATCTCTTTACATCTTTTATACCATTACACAATCTGAATATGGTGAACAAATAAATTATCGAGCCTAATTATATAATTTTAATTTTTACAATTGTATATGAAATATGTGTAATTAATTAATAGTCTTTTAACTTAGTTTCTTAGTGATGAAGTAACCAAAAACTTTATGACAGAGAAGAAGAAAAATTTTAAAATTGTTTATATCTATTATACCATAATACCATATGAGTATGGTAAATAAATATACTATCGATCCTCACTATATAATTTGAATTATAACCAATATATTTGAAATATGTGTCAATAATTAATAGTCTTTTAACTTAGTTTCTTAGTGAAGAAGTAAAATAAAATTTAGTGATGGAGAAGAAGAAAAATACTAAAATGTTTACATCTATTATAGCATAAACACAATGTGAATATGTTGAAAAAATAAACTATCGAACCTAATCATATAATTTTAATTATTACCAATGTATATTAAATATATGTCATTAATTAATAGTCTTTTAACTTAGTTTCTTAGTGATGAAGTAACCTAAAATTTGGTGACTGAGAAGAAGAAAAATATTGAAATTGTTTACATCTATTATACCATAATACCATATGAGTATGGTAAATAAATATACTATCGATCCTCATTATATAATTTGAATAATTACCAATGTATATGAAATATGTGTAATTAATTAATAGTCTTTAAACTTAGTTTCTTAGTGAAGAAGTAACCTAAAATTTGGTGATGAAGAATAAGTAAAATATTGAAACTGTTTACATCTATTATACCATAACACAATGTGAATATGGTGAACAAATAAACTATCGAGCCTAATTTATAAAATTTTAATTATTACCAATGTATATGAAATATGTGTCATTAATTAACATTCTTTTAACTTAGTTTCATAGTGACGAAGTAACCTAAGATTTTGTGTCAGAGAATAAGAAAAATATTGAAATTGTTTATATCTATTATACCATAATACCATATGAGTATGACGAATAAATATAATTATCGATCCTCATTATATAATTTGAATTATTACCAATGTATATGAAATATGTGTCATTAATTAATAGTCTTTTAACTTAGTTTCTTAGTGAAGAAGTAACCTAAAATTTGGTGATGAAGAAGAAGTAAAATATTGAAATTGTTTACATCTATTATACCATTACACAATGTGAAAATGGTGAACAAAAAACTATCGAGCCTAATTATATAATTTTAATTATTACAAATGTATATGAAATATATGTCATTATTTAATAGTCTTTTAACTTAGTTTCTTAGTGCTGAAGTAACCTAAAACTTTGTTGATAGAGGAGAAGAAAAATATTTAAATTGTTTATATCTATTATACCATAATACCATATGAGTATGGTGAATAATTATACTATCGATCCTCACTATATAATTTGAATTATTACAAATGTATATGAAATATTGGTCATTAGTTATTAGTCTTTTAACTTAGTTTCTTAGTGAAGAAGTAACCTAAAATTTGGTGATGAAGAAGAAGTAAAATATTGAAACTCTTTACATCTATTATACCATTACACAATGTGAATATGGTGAACAAATAAACTATCGAGCCTAATTATATAATTTTAATTTTTACCAATGTATATGAAATATATGTAATTAAATAATAGTCTTTTAACATAGTTTCTTAGTGATGAAGTAACCTAAAACTTTGTGACAGAGAAGAAGAAAAATATTGAAATTGTTTATATCTATTATACTATAATACCATATGAGTATGGTGAATAAATATACTATCGATCCTCACTATATAATTTGAATTATTACCAATGTATTTGAAATATGTGTCATTAATAAATAGTCTTTTAACTTAGTTTCTTAGTGAAGAAATAACCTAAAATTTGGTGATGAAGAAGAAGTAAATATTGAATCTGTTTACATCTATTATACCATTACACAATGTGAATATGGTGAACAAATAAATTATCGAGCCTAAATTATATAATTTTAATTTTTACCAATGTATATGAAATATATGTAATTAAATAATAGTCTTTTAACATAGTTTCTTAGTGATGAAGTAACCTAAAACTTTGTGACAGAGAAGAAGAAAAATATTGAAATTGTTTATATCTATTATACTATAATACCATATGAGTATGGTGAATAAATATACTATCGATCCTCACTATATAATTTGAATTATTACCAATGTATTTGAAATATGTGTCATTAATTAATAGTCTTTTAACTTAGTTTCTTAGTGAAGAAGTAACCTAAAATTTGGTGATGAAGAAGAAGTAAAATATTGAAACTGTTTACATCTATTATACCATAACACAATGTGAATATGGTGAACAAATAAACTATCGAGCCTAATTTAAAATTTTTTAATTATTACCAATGTATATGAAATATGTGTCATTAATTAACAGTCTTTTAACTTAGTTTCATAGTGACGAAGTAACCTAAGATTTTGTGACAGAGAATAAGAAAAATATTGAAATTGTTTATATCTATTATACCATAATACCATATGAGTATGACGAATAAATATATTATCGATCCTCATTATATAATTTGAATTATTACCAATGTATATGAAATATGTGTCATTAATTAATAGTCTTTTAACTTAGTTTCTTAGTGAAGAAGTAACCTAAAATTTGGTGATGAAGAAGAAGTAAAATATTGAAAGTGTTTACATCTATTATACCATAACACAATGTGAATATGGTGAACAAATAAATAATGAGCCTAATTATAAATTTTATTTATTACCAATGTATATGAAATATGTGTCATTAATTAATAGTCTTTTAACTTAGTTTCATAGTGATGAATAACCTAAGATTTTGTGACAGAAAATAAGAAAAATATTGAAATTGTTTATATCCATTATACCATAATACAATATGAGTATGATGAATAACTATACTAATGATCTTCATTATATAATTTGAATTACTACCAATGTATATAGAAATATGTGTTATTAATTAATAGTATTTTAACTTAGTTTCTTAGTGAAGAAGTAACCTAAAATTTGGTGATGAAGAAGAAGTAAAATATTGAAATTGTTTACATCTATTATACATTACACAATGTGAAAATGGTGAACAAAAAACTATCGAGCCTAATTATATAATTTTAATTATTACAAATGTATATGAAATATATGTCATTATTTAATAGTCTTTTAACTTAGTTTCTTAGTGCTGAAGTAACCTAAAACTTTGTGATAGAGGAGAAGAAAAATATTTAAATTGTTTATATCTATTATACCATAATACCATATGAGTATGGTGAATAAATATACTATCGATCCTCACTATATAATTTGAATTATTACAAATGTATATGAAATATTGGTCATTAATTATTAGTCTTTTAACTTAGTTTCTTAGTGAAGAAGTAACCTAAAATTTGGTGATGAAGAAGAAGTAAAATATTGAAACTCTTTACATCTATTATACCATTACACAATGTGAATATGGTGAACAAATAAACTATCGAGCCTAATTATATAATTTTAATTTTTACCAATGTATATGAAATATATGTAATTAAATAATAGTCTTTTAACATAGTTTTTTAGTGATGAAGTAACCTAAAACTTTGTGACAGAGAAGAAGAAAAATATTGAAATTGTTTATATCTAATATACTATAATACCATATGAGTA
Organism: Vicia faba; assembly: GCA_948472305.1. NCBI lineage: Eukaryota > Viridiplantae > Streptophyta > Magnoliopsida > Fabales > Fabaceae > Vicia > Vicia faba. Next base: position 149,258,251 of record OX451741.1, on the reverse strand, counting down.
TGGTGAATAAATATACTATCGATCCTCACTATATATTTGAATTATTACCAATGTATTTGAAATATGTGTCATTAATAAAAAGTCTTTTAACTTAGTTTCTTAGTGAAGAAATAACCTAAAATTTGGTGATGAAGAAGAAGTAAAATATTGAATCTCTTTACATCTATTATACCATTACACAATGTGAATATGGTGAACAAATAAATTATCGAGCCTAATTATATAATTTTAATTTTTACAATTGTATATGAAATATGTGTCATTAATTAATAGTCTTTTAACTTAGTTTCTTAGTGATGAAGTAACCTAAAACTTTGTGACAGAGAAGAAGAAAAATTTTAAAATTGTTTATATCTATTATACCATAATACCATATGAGTATGGTAAATAAATATACTATCGATCCTCACTATATAATTTGAATTATAACCAATATATTTGAAATATGTGTCAATAATTAATAGTCTTTTAACTTAGTTTCTTAGTGAAGAAGTAAAATAAAATTTAGTGATGGAGAAGAAGAAAAATATTAAAATGTTTACATCTATTATAGCATAACACAATGTGAATATGTTGAAAAAATTAACTATCGAACCTAATCATATAATTTTAATTATTACCAATGTATATTAAATATATGTCATTAATTAATAGTCTTTTAACTTAGTTTCTTAGTGATGAAGTAACCTAAAATTTGGTGACTGAGAAGAAGAAAAATATTGAAATTGTTTACATCTATTATACCATAATACCATATGAGTATGGTAAATAAATATACTATCGATCCTCATTATATAATTTGAATAATTACCAATGTATATGAAATATGTGTAATTAATTAATAGTCTTTAAACTTAGTTTCTTAGTGAAGAAGTAACCTAAAATTTGGTGATGAAGAATAAGTAAAATATTGAAACTGTTTACATCTATTATACCATAACACAATGTGAATATGGTGAACAAATAAACTATCGAGCCTAATTTATAAAATTTTAATTATTACCAATGTATATGAAATATGTGTCATTAATTAACAGTCTTTTAACTTAGTTTCATAGTGACGAAGTAACCTAAGATTTTGTGACAGAGAATAAGAAAAATATTGAAATTGTTTATATCTATTATACCATAATACCATATGAGTATGACGAATAAATATATTATCGATCCTCATTATATAATTTGAATTATTACCAATGTATATGAAATATGTGTCATTAATTAATAGTCTTTTAACTTAGTTTCTTAGTGAAGAAGTAACCTAAAATTTGGTGATGAAGAAGAAGTAAAATATTGAAAGTGTTTACATCTATTATACCATAACACAATGTGAATATGGTGAACAAATAAAATATCGAGCCTAATTATAAAATTTTAATTATTACCAATGTATATGAAATATGTGTCATTAATTAATAGTCTTTTAACTTAGTTTCATAGTGATGAATAACCTAAGATTTTGTGACAGAAAATAAGAAAAAATATTGAAATTGTTTATATCCATTATACCATAATACAATATGAGTATGATGAATAACTATACTAATGATCCTCATTATATAATTTGAATTACTACCAATGTATAAGAAATATGTGTCATTAATTAATAGTATTTTTAACTTAGTTTCTTAGTGAAGAAGTAACCTAAAATTTGGTGATGAAGAAGAAGTAAAATATTGAAACTCTTTACATCTATTATACCATTACACAATGTGAATATGGTGAACAAATAAACTATCGAGCCTAATTATATAATTTTAATTTTTACCAATGTATATGAAATATATGTAATTAAATAATAGTCTTTTAACATAGTTTTTTAGTGATGAAGTAACCTAAAACTTTGTGACAGAGAAGAAGAAAAATATTGAAATTGTTTATATCTATTATACTATAATACCATATGAGTATGGTGAATAAATATACTATCGATCCTCACTATATAATTTAAATTATTACCAATGTATTTGAAATATGTGTCATTAATAAATAGTCTTTTAACTTAGTTTCTTAGTGAAGAAATAACCTAAAATTTGGTGATGAAGAAGAAGTAAAATATTGAATCTCTTTACATCTATTATACCATTACACAATGTGAATATGGTGAACAAATAAATTATCGAGCCTAATTATATAATTTTAATTTTTACAATTGTATATGAAATATGTGTCATTAATTAATAGTCTTTTAACTTAGTTTCTTAGTGATGAAGTAACCTAAAACTTTATGACAGAGAAGAAGAAAAATTTTAAAATTGTTTATATCTATTATACCATAATACCATATGAGTATGGTAAATTAAATATACTATCGATCCTCACTATATAATTTGAATTATAACCAATATATTTGAAATATGTGTCAATAATTAATAGTCTTTTAACTTAGTTTCTTAGTGAAGAAGTAAAATAAAATTTAGTGATGGAGAAGAAGAAAAATATTAAAATGTTTACATCTATTATAGCATAACACAATGTGAATATGTTGAAAAAATAAACTATCGAACCTAATCATATAATTTTAATTATTACCAATGTATATTAAATATATGTCATTAATTAATAGTCTTTTAACTTAGTTTCTTAGTTATGAAGTAACCTAAAATTTGGTGACTGAGAAGAAGAAAAATATTGAAATTGTTTACATCTATTATACCATAATACCATATGAGTATGGTAAATAAATATAATATCGATCCTCATTATATAATTTGAATAATTACCAATGTATATGAAATATGTGTAATTAATTAATAGTCTTTAAACTTAGTTTCTTAGTGAAGAAGTAACCTAAAATTTGGTGATGAAGAATAAGTAAAATATTGAAACTGTTTACATCTATTATACCATAACACAATGTGAATATGGTGAACAAATAAACTATCGAGCCTAATTTATAAAATTTTAATTATTACCAATGTATATGAAATATGTGTCATTAATTAACAGTCTTTTAACTTAGTTTCATAGTGACGAAGTAACCTAAGATTTTGTGACAGAGAATAAGAAAAATATTGAAATTGTTTATATCTATTATACCATAATACCATATGAGTATGACGAAATAAATATATTATCGATCCTCATTATATAATTTGAATTATTACCAATGTATATGAAATATGTGTCATTAATTAATAGTCTTTTAACTTAGTTTCTTAGTGAAGAAGTAACCTAAAATTTGGTGATGAAGAAGAAGTAAAATATTGAAAGTGTTTACATCTATTATACCATAACACAATGTGAATATGGTGAACTAATAAAAATATCGAGCCTAATTATAAAAATTTTAATTATTACCAATGTATATGAAATATGTGTCATTAATTAATAGTCTTTTAACTTAGTTTCATAGTGATGAATAACCTAAGATTTTGTGACAGAAAATAAGAAAAATATTGAAATTGTTTATATCCATTATACCATAATACAATATGAGTATGATGAATAACTATACTAATGATCCTCATTATATAATTTGAATTACTACCAATGTATAAGAAATATGTGTCATTAATTAATAGTATTTTAACTTAGTTTCTTAGTGAAGAAGTAACCTAAAATTTGGTGATGAAGAAGAAGTAAAATATTGAAATTGTTTACATCTATTATACCATTACACAATGTGAAAATGGTGAACAAAAAACTATCGAGCCTAATTATATAATTTTAATTATTACAAATGTATATGAAATATATGTCATTATTTAATAGTCCTTTAACTTAGTTTCTTAGTGCTGAAGTAACCTAAAACTTTGTGATAGAGGAGAAGAAAAATATTTAAATTGTTTATATCTATTATACCATAATACCATATGAGTATGGTGAATAAATATACTATCGATCCTCACTATATAATTTGAATTTTTACAAATGTATATGAAATATTGGTCATTAATTATTAGTCTTTTAACTTAGTTTCTTAGTGAAGAAGTAACCTAAAATTTAGTGATTAAGAAGAAGTAAATATTGAAACTCTTTACATCTATTATACCATTACACAATGTGAATATGGTGAACAAATAAACTATCGAGCCTAATTATATAATTTTAATTTTTACCAATGTATATGAAATATATGTAATTAAATAATAGTCTTTTAACATAGTTTTTTAGTGATGAAGTAAACTAAAACTTTGTGACAGAGAAGAAGAAAAATATTGAAATTGTTTATATCTATTATACTATAATACCATATGAGTAAGGTCGAATAAATATACTATCGATCCTCACTATATAATTTGAATTATTACCAATGTATTTGAAATATGTGTCATTAATAAATAGTCTTTTAACTTAGTTTCTTAGTGAAGAAATAACCTAAAATTTGGTGATGAAGAAGAAGTAAAATATTGAATCTCTTTACATCTATTATACCATTACACAATGTGAATATGGTGAACAAATAAATTATCGAGCCTAATTATATTAATTTTAATTTTTACAATTGTATATGAAATATGTGTCATTAATTAATAGTCTTTTAACTTAGTTTCTTAGTGATGAAGTAACCTAAAACTTTATGACAGAGAAGAAGAAAAATTTTAAAATTGTTTATATCTATTTTACCATAATACCATATGAGTATGGTAAAATAAATATACTATCGATCCTCACTATATAAATTGAATTATAACCAATATATTTGAAATATGTGTCAATAATTAATAGTCTTTTAACTTAGTTTCTTAGTGAAGAAGTAAAATAAAATTTAGTGATGGAGAAGAAGAAAAATATTAAAACGTTTACATCTATTATAGCATAACACAATGTGAATATGTTGAAAAAATAAACTATCGAACCTAATCATATAATTTTAATTATTACCAATGTATATTAAATATATGTCATTAATTAATAGTCTTTTAACTTAGTTTCTTAGTGATGAAGTAACCTAAAATTTGGTGACTGAGAAGAAGAAAAATATTGAAATTGTTTACATCTATTATACCATAATACCATATGAGTATGGTAAATAAATATAATATCGATCCTCATTATATAATTTGAATAATTGCCAATGTATATGAAATATGTGTAATTAATTAATAGTCTTTAAACTTAGTTTCTTAGTGAAGAAGTAACCTAAAATTTGGTGATGAAGAAGAAGTAAAATATTGAAACTGTTTACATCTATTATACCATAACACAATGTGAATATGGTGAACAAATAAACTATCGAGCCTAATTTATAAAATTTTAATTATTACCAATGTATATGAAATATGTGTCATTAATTAACAGTCTTTTAACTTAGTTTCATAGTGACGAAGTTACCTAAGATTTTGTGACAGAGAATAAGAAAAATATTGAAATTGTTTATATCTATTATACCATAATACCATATGAGTATGACGAATAAATATATTATCGATCCTCATTATATAATTTGAATTATTACCAATGTATATGAAATATGTGTCATTAATTAATAGTCTTTTAACTTAGTTTCTTAGTGAAGAAGTAACCTAAAATTTGGTGATGAAGAAGAAGTAAAATATTGAAAGTGTTAACATCTATTATACCATTACACAATGTGAATATGGTGAACAAATAAAATATCGAGCCTAATTATAAAATTTTAATTATTACCAATGTATATGAAATATGTGTCATTAATTAATAGTCTTTTAACTTAGTTTCATAGTGATGAATTAACCTAAGATTTTGTGACAGAAAATAAGAAAAATATTGAAATTGTTTATATCCATTATACCATAATACAATATGAGTATGATGAATAACTATACTAATCCTCATTATATAATTTGAATTACTACCAATGTATAAGAAATATGTGTCATTAATTAATAGTATTTTAACTTAGTTTCTTAGTGAATAAGTAACCTAAAATTTGGTGATGAAGAAGAAGTAAAATATTGAAATTGTTTACATCTATTATACCATTACACAATGTGAAAATGGTGAACAAAAAACTATCGAGCCTAATTATATAATTTTAATTATTACAAATGTATATGAAATATATGTCATTATTTAATAGTCCTTTAACTTAGTTTCTTAGTGCTGAAGTAACCTAAAACTTTGTGATAGAGGAGAAGAAAAATATTTAAATTGTTTATATCTATTATACCATAATACCATATGAGTATGGTGAATAAATATACTATCGATCCTCACTATATAATTTGAATTATTACAAATGTATATGAAATATTGGTCATTAGTTATTAGTCTTTTAACTTAGTTTCTTAGTGAAGAAGTAACCTAAAATTTGGTGATGAAGAAGAAGTAAAATATTGAAACTCTTTACATCTATTATACCGTTACACAATGTGAATATGGTGAACAAATAAACTATCGAGCCTAATTATATAATTTTAATTTTTACCAATGTATATGAAATATATGTAATTAAATTATAGTCTTTTAACATATTTTCTTAGTGATGAAGTAACCTAAAACTTTGTGACAGAGAAGAAGAAAAATATTGAAATTGTTTATATCTATTATACTATAATACCATATGAGTATGGTGAATAAATATACTATCGATCCTCACTATATAATTTGAATTATTACCAATGTATTTGAAATATGTGTCATTAATAAATAGTCTTTTAACTTAGTTTCTTAGTGAAGAAATAACCTAAAATTTGGTGATGAAGAAGAAGTAAAATATTGAATCTGTTTACATCTATTATACCATTACACAATGTGAATATGGTGAACAAATAAATTATCGAGCCTAAATTATATAATTTTAATTTTTACCAATGTATATGAAATATATGTAATTAAATAATAGTCTTTTAACATAGTTTCTTAGTGATGAAGTAACCTAAAACTTTGTGACAGAGAAGAAGAAAAATATTGAAATTGTTTATATCTATTATACTATAATACCATATGAGTATGGTGAATAAATATACTATCGATCCTCACTATATAATTTGAATTATTACCAATGTATTTGAAATATGTGTCATTAATTAATAGTCTTTTAACTTAGTTTCTTAGTGAAGAAGTAACCTAAAATTTGGTGATGAAGAAGAAGTAAAATATTGAAACTGTTTACATCTATTATACCATAACACAATGTGAATATGGTGAACAAATAAACTATCGAGCCTAATTTAAAAAATTTTAATTATTACCAATGTATATGAAATATGTGTCATTAATTAACAGTCTTTTAACTTAGTTTCATAGTGACGAAGTAACCTAAGATTTTGTGACAGAGAATAAGAAAAATATTGAAATTGTTTATATCTATTATACCATAATACCATATGAGTATGACGAATAAATATATTATCGATCCTCATTATATAATTTGAACTATATCCAATGTATATGAAATATGTGTCATTAATTAATAGTCTTTTAACTTAGTTTCTTAGTGAAGAAGTAACCTAAAATTTGGTGATGAAGAAGAAGTAAAATATTGAAAGTGTTTACATCTATTATACCATAACACAATGTGAATATGGTGAACAAATAAAATATCGAGCCTAATTATAAAATTTTAATTATTACCAATGTATATGAAATATGTGTCATTAATTAATAGTCTTTTAACTTAGTTTCATAGTGATGAATAACCTAAGATTTTGTGACAGAAAATAAGAAAAATATTGAAATTGTTTATATCCATTATACCATAATAGAATATGAGTATGATGAATAACTATACTAATGATCTTCATTATATAATTTGAATTACTACCAATGTATAAGAAATATGTGTCATTAATTAATAGTATTTTAACTTAGTTTCTTAGTGAAGAAGTAACCTAAAATTTGGTGATGAAGAAGAAGTAAAATATTGAAATTGTTTACATCTATTATACCATTACACAATGTGAAAATGGTGAACAAAAAACTATCGAGCCTAATTATATAATTTTAATTATTACAAATGTATATGAAATATATGTCATTATTTAATAGTCTTTTAACTTAGTTTCTTAGTGCTGAAGTAACCTAAAACTTTGTGATAGAGGAGAAGAAAAATATTTAAATTGTTTATATCTATTATACCATAATACCATATGAGTATGGTGAATAAATATACTATCGATCCTCACTATATAATTTGAATTATTACAAATGTATATGAAATATTGGTCATTAATTATTAGTCTTTTAACTTAGTTTCTTAGTGAAGAAGTAACCTAAAATTTGGTGATGAAGAAGAAGTAAAATATTGAAACTCTTTACATCTATTATACCATTACACAATGTGAATATGGTGAACAAATAAACTATCGAGCCTAATTATATAATTTTAATTTTTACCAATGTATATGAAATATATGTAATTAAATAATAGTCTTTTAACATAGTTTTTTAGTGATGAAGTAACCTAAAACTTTTTGTGACAGAGAAGAAGAAAAATATTGAAATTGTTTATATCTATTATACTATAATACCATATGAGTATGGTGAATAAATATACTATCGATCCTCACTATATAATTTGAATTATTACCAATGTATTTGAAATATGTGTCATTAATAAATAGTCTTTTAACTTAGTTTCTTAGTGAAGAAATAACCTAAAATTTGGTGATGAAGAAGAAGTAAAATATTGAATCTCTTTACATCTATTATACCATTACACAATGTGAATATGGTGAACAAATAAATTATCGAGCCTAATTATATAATTTTAATTTTTACAATTGTATATGAAATATGTGTCATTAATTAATAGTCTTTTAACTTAGTTTCTTAGTGATGAAGTAACCTAAAACTTTATGACAGAGAAGAAGAAAAATTTTAAAATTGTTTATATCTATTATACCATAATACCATATGAGTATGGTAAATAAATATACTATCGATCCTCACTATATAATTTGAATTATAACCAATATATTTGAAATATGTGTCAATAATTAATAGTCTTTTAACTTAGTTTCTTAGTGAAGAAGTAAAATAAAATTTAGTGATGGAGAAGAAGAAAAATATTAAAATGTTTACATCTATTATAGCATAACACAATGTGAATATGTTGAAAAAATAAACTATCGAACCTAATCATATAATTTTAATTATTACCAATGTATATTAAATATATGTCATTAATTAATAGTCTTTTAACTTAGTTTCTTAGTTATGAAGTAACCTAAAATTTGGTGACTGAGAAGAAGAAAAATATTGAAATTGTTTACATCTATTATACCATAATACCATATGAGTATGGTAAATAAATATACTATCGATCCTCATTATATAATTTGAATAATTACCAATGTATATGAAATATGTGTAATTAATTAATAGTCTTTAAACTTAGTTTCTTAGTGAAGAAGTAACCTAAAATTTGGTGATGAAGAATAAGTAAAATATTGAAACTGTTTACATCTATTATACCATAACACAATGTGAATATGGTGAACAAATAAACTATCGAGCCTAATTTATAAAATTTTAATTATTACCAATGTATATGAAATATGTGTCATTAATTAACAGTCTTTTAACTTAGTTTCATAGTGACGAAGTAACCTAAGATTTTGTGACAGAGAATAAGAAAAATATTGAAATTGTTTATATCTATTATACCATAATACCATATGAGTATGACGAATAAATATATTATCGATCCTCATTATATAATTTGAATTATTACCAATGTATATGAAATATGTGTCATTAATTAATAGTCTTTTAACTTAGTTTCTTAGTGAAGAAGTAACCTAAAATTTGGTGATGAAGAAGAAGTAAAATATTGAAAGTGTTTACATCTATTATACCATAACACAATGTGAATATGGTGAACTAATAAAATATCGAGCCTAATTATAAAATTTTAATTATTACCAATGTATATGAAATATGTGTCATTAATTAATAGTCTTTTAACTTAGTTTCATAGTGATGAATAACCTAAGATTTTGTGACAGAAAATAAGAAAAATATTGAAATTGTTTATATCCATTATACCATAATACAATATGAGTATGATGAATAACTATACTAATGATCCTCATTATATAATTTGAATTACTACCAATGTATAAGAAATATGTTTCATTAATTAATAGTATTTTAACTTAGTTTCTTAGTGAAGTAACCTAAAATTTGGTGATGAAGAAGAAGTAAAATATTGAAATTGTTTACATCTATTATACCATTACACAATGTGAAAATGGTGAACAAAAAACTATCGAGCCTAATTATATAATTTTAATTATTACAAATGTATATGAAATATATGTCATTATTTAATAGTCTTTTAACTTAGTTTCTTAGTGCTGAAGTAACCTAAAACTTTGTGATAGAGGAGAAGAAAAATATTTAAATTGTTTATATCTATTATACCATAATACCATATGAGTATGGTGAATAAATATACTATCGATCCTCACTATATAATTTGAATTATTACAAATGTATATGAAATATTGGTCATTAATTATTAGTCTTTTAACTTAGTTTCTTAGTGAAGAAGTAACCTAAAATTTGGTGATGAAGAAGAAGTAAAATATTGAAACTCTTTACATCTATTATACCATTACACAATGTGAATATGGTGAACAAATAAACTATCGAGCCTAATTATATAATTTTAATTTTTACCAATGTATATGAAATATATGTAATTAAATAATAGTCTTTTAACATAGTTTTTTAGTGATGAAGTAACCTAAAACTTTGTGACAGAGAAGAAGAAAAATATTGAAATTGTTTATATCTATTATACTATAATACCATATGAGTAAGGTGAATAAATATACTATCGATCCTCACTATATAATTTGAATTATTACCAATGTATTTGAAATATGTGTCATTAATAAATAGTCTTTTAACTTAGTTTCTTTGTGAAGAAATAACCTAAAATTTGGTGATGAAGAAGAAGTAAAATATTGAATCTCTTTACATCTATTATACCATTACACAATGTGAATATGGTGAACAAATAAATTATCGAGCCTAATTATATAATTTTAATTTTTACAATTGTATATGAAATATGTGTCATTAATTAATAGTCTTTTAACTTAGTTTCTTAGTGATGAAGTAACCTAAAACTTTATGACAGAGAAGAAGAAAAATTTTAAAATTGTTTATATCTATTATACCATAATACCATATGAGTATGGTAAATAAATAAATTATCGATCCTCACTATATAATTTGAATTATAACCAATATATTTGAAATATGTGTCAATAATTAATAGTCTTTTAACTTAGTTTCTTAGTGAAGAAGTAAAATAAAATTTAGTGATGGAGAAGAAGAAAAATATTAAAATGTTTACATCTATTATAGCATAACACAATGTGAATATGTTGAAAAAATAAACTATCGAACCTAATTATATAATTTTAATTATTACCAATGTATATTAAATATATGTCATTAATTAATAGTCTTTTAACTTAGTTTCTTAGTGATGAAGTAACCTAAAATTTGGTGACTGAGAAGAAGAAAAATATTGAAATTCTTTACATCTATTATACCATAATACCATATGAGTATGGTAAATAAATATACTATCGATCCTCATTATATAATTTGAATAATTACCAATGTATATGAAATATGTGTAATTAATTAATAGTCTTTAAACTTAGTTTCTTAGTTAAGAAGTAACCTAAAATTTGGTGATGAAGAAGAAGTAAAATATTGAAACTGTTTACATCTATTATACCATAACACAATGTGAATATGGTGAACAAATAAACTATCGAGCTTAATTTATAAAATTTTAATTATTACCAATGTATATGAAATATGTGTCATTAATTAACAGTCTTTTAACTTAGTTTCATAGTGACGAAGTAACCTAAGATTTTGTGACAGAGAATAAGAAAAATATTGAAATTGTTTATATCTATTATACCATAATACCATATGAGTATGACGAATAAATATATTATTGATCCTCATTATATAATTTGAATTATTACCAATGTATATGAAATATGTGTCATTAATTAATAGTCTTTTAACTTAGTTTCTTAGTGAAGAAGTAACCTAAAATTTGGTGATGAAGAAGAAGTAAAATATTGAAAGTGTTTACATCTATTATACCATAACACAATGTGAATATTGTGAACAAATAAAATATCGAGCCTAATTATAAAATTTTAATTATTACCAATGTATATGAAATATGTGTCATTAATTAATAGTCTTTTAACTTAGTTTCATAGTGATGAATAACCTAAGATTTTGTGACAGAAAATAAGAAAAATATTGAAATTGTTTATATCCATTATACCATAATACAATATGAGTATGATGAATAACTATACTAATGATCCTCATTATATAATTTGAATTACTACCAATGTATAAGAAATATGTGTCATTAATTAATAGTATTTTAACTTAGTTTCTTAGTGAAGAAGTAACCTAAAATTTGGTGATGAAGAAGAAGTAAAATATTGAAATTGTTTACATCTATTATACCATTACACAATGTGAAAATGGTGAACAAAAAACTATCGAGCCTAATTATATAATTTTAATTATTACAAATGTATATGAAATATATGTCATTATTTAATAGTCTTTTAACTTAGTTTCTTAGTGCTGAAGTAACCTAAAACTTTGTGATAGAGGAGAAGAAAAATATTTAAATTGTTTATATCTATTATACCATAATACCATATGAGTATGGTGAATAAATATACTATCGATCCTCACTATATAATTTGAATTATTACAAATGTATATGAAATATTGGTCATTAATTATTAGTCTTTTAACTTAGTTTCTTAGTGAAGAAGTAACCTAAAATTTGGTGATGAAGAAGAAGTAAAATATTGAAACTCTTTACATCTATTATACCATTACACAATGTGAATATGGTGAACAAATAAACTATCGAGCCTAATTATATAATTTTAATTTTTACCAATGTATATGAAATATATGTAATTAAATAATAGTCTTTTAACATAGTTTTTTAGTGATGAAGTAACCTAAAACTTTTTGTGACAGAGAAGAAGAAAAATATTGAAATTGTTTATATCTATTATACTATAATACCATATGAGTATGGTGAATAAATATACTATCGATCCTCACTATATAATTTGAATTATTACCAATGTATTTGAAATATGTGTCATTAATAAATAGTCTTTTAACTTAGTTTCTTAGTGAAGAAATAACCTAAAATTTGGTGATGAAGAAGAAGTAAAATATTGAATCTCTTTACATCTATTATACCATTACACAATGTGAATATGGTGAACAAATAAATTATCGAGCCTAATTATATAATTTTAATTTTTACAATTGTATATGAAATATGTGTCATTAATTAATAGTCTTTTAACTTAGTTTCTTAGTGATGAAGTAACCTAAAACTTTATGACAGAGAAGAAGAAAAATTTTAAAATTGTTTATATCTATTATACCATAATACCATATGAGTATGGTAAATAAATATACTATCGATCCTCACTATATAATTTGAATTATAACCAATATATTTGAAATATGTGTCAATAATTAATAGTCTTTTAACTTAGTTTCTTAGTGAAGAAGTAAAATAAAATTTAGTGATGGAGAAGAAGAAAAATATTAAAATGTTTACATCTATTATAGCATAACACAATGTGAATATGTTGAAAAAATAAACTATCGAACCTAATCATATAATTTTAATTATTACCAATGTATATTAAATATATGTCATTAATTAATAGTCTTTTAACTTAGTTTCTTAGTTATGAAGTAACCTAAAATTTGGTGACTGAGAAGAAGAAAAATATTGAAATTGTTTACATCTATTATACCATAATACCATATGAGTATGGTAAATAAATATACTATCGATCCTCATTATATAATTTGAATAATTACCAATGTATATGAAATATGTGTAATTAATTAATAGTCTTTAAACTTAGTTTCTTAGTGAAGAAGTAACCTAAAATTTGGTGATGAAGAATAAGTAAAATATTGAAACTGTTTACATCTATTATACCATAACACAATGTGAATATGGTGAACAAATAAACTATCGAGCCTAATTTATAAAATTTTAATTATTACCAATGTATATGAAATATGTGTCATTAATTAACAGTCTTTTAACTTAGTTTCATAGTGACGAAGTAACCTAAGATTTTGTGACAGAGAATAAGAAAAATATTGAAATTGTTTATATCTATTATACCATAATACCATATGAGTATGACGAATAAATATATTATCGATCCTCATTATATAATTTGAATTATTACCAATGTATATGAAATATGTGTCATTAATTAATAGTCTTTTAACTTAGTTTCTTAGTGAAGAAGTAACCTAAAATTTGGTGATGAAGAAGAAGTAAAATATTGAAAGTGTTTACATCTATTATACCATAACACAATGTGAATATGGTGAACTAATAAAATATCGAGCCTAATTATAAAATTTTAATTATTACCAATGTATATGAAATATGTGTCATTAATTAATAGTCTTTTAACTTAGTTTCATAGTGATGAATAACCTAAGATTTTGTGACAGAAAATAAGAAAAATATTGAAATTGTTTATATCCATTATACCATAATACAATATGAGTATGATGAATAACTATACTAATGATCCTCATTATATAATTTGAATTACTACCAATGTATAAGAAATATGTTTCATTAATTAATAGTATTTTAACTTAGTTTCTTAGTGAAGTAACCTAAAATTTGGTGATGAAGAAGAAGTAAAATATTGAAATTGTTTACATCTATTATACCATTACACAATGTGAAAATGGTGAACAAAAAACTATCGAGCCTAATTATATAATTTTAATTATTACAAATGTATATGAAATATATGTCATTATTTAATAGTCTTTTAACTTAGTTTCTTAGTGCTGAAGTAACCTAAAACTTTGTGATAGAGGAGAAGAAAAATATTTAAATTGTTTATATCTATTATACCATAATACCATATGAGTATGGTGAATAAATATACTATCGATCCTCACTATATAATTTGAATTATTACAAATGTATATGAAATATTGGTCATTAATTATTAGTCTTTTAACTTAGTTTCTTAGTGAAGAAGTAACCTAAAATTTGGTGATGAAGAAGAAGTAAAATATTGAAACTCTTTACATCTATTATACCATTACACAATGTGAATATGGTGAACAAATAAACTATCGAGCCTAATTATATAATTTTAATTTTTACCAATGTATATGAAATATATGTAATTAAATAATAGTCTTTTAACATAGTTTTTTAGTGATGAAGTAACCTAAAACTTTGTGACAGAGAAGAAGAAAAATATTGAAATTGTTTATATCTATTATACTATAATACCATATGAGTAAGGTGAATAAATATACTATCGATCCTCACTATATAATTTGAATTATTACCAATGTATTTGAAATATGTGTCATTAATAAATAGTCTTTTAACTTAGTTTCTTTGTGAAGAAATAACCTAAAATTTGGTGATGAAGAAGAAGTAAAATATTGAATCTCTTTACATCTATTATACCATTACACAATGTGAATATGGTGAACAAATAAATTATCGAGCCTAATTATATAATTTTAATTTTTACAATTGTATATGAAATATGTGTCATTAATTAATAGTCTTTTAACTTAGTTTCTTAGTGATGAAGTAACCTAAAACTTTATGACAGAGAAGAAGAAAAATTTTAAAATTGTTTATATCTATTATACCATAATACCATATGAGTATGGTAAATAAATAAATTATCGATCCTCACTATATAATTTGAATTATAACCAATATATTTGAAATATGTGTCAATAATTAATAGTCTTTTAACTTAGTTTCTTAGTGAAGAAGTAAAATAAAATTTAGTGATGGAGAAGAAGAAAAATATTAAAATGTTTACATCTATTATAGCATAACACAATGTGAATATGTTGAAAAAATAAACTATCGAACCTAATTATATAATTTTAATTATTACCAATGTATATTAAATATATGTCATTAATTAATAGTCTTTTAACTTAGTTTCTTAGTGATGAAGTAACCTAAAATTTGGTGACTGAGAAGAAGAAAAATATTGAAATTCTTTACATCTATTATACCATAATACCATATGAGTATGGTAAATAAATATACTATCGATCCTCATTATATAATTTGAATAATTACCAATGTATATGAAATATGTGTAATTAATTAATAGTCTTTAAACTTAGTTTCTTAGTTAAGAAGTAACCTAAAATTTGGTGATGAAGAAGAAGTAAAATATTGAAACTGTTTACATCTATTATACCATAACACAATGTGAATATGGTGAACAAATAAACTATCGAGCTTAATTTATAAAATTTTAATTATTACCAATGTATATGAAATATGTGTCATTAATTAACAGTCTTTTAACTTAGTTTCATAGTGACGAAGTAACCTAAGATTTTGTGACAGAGAATAAGAAAAATATTGAAATTGTTTATATCTATTATACCATAATACCATATGAGTATGACGAATAAATATATTATTGATCCTCATTATATAATTTGAATTATTACCAATGTATATGAAATATGTGTCATTAATTAATAGTCTTTTAACTTAGTTTCTTAGTGAAGAAGTAACCTAAAATTTGGTGATGAAGAAGAAGTAAAATATTGAAAGTGTTTACATCTATTATACCATAACACAATGTGAATATTGTGAACAAATAAAATATCGAGCCTAATTATAAAATTTTAATTATTACCAATGTATATGAAATATGTGTCATTAATTAATAGTCTTTTAACTTAGTTTCATAGTGATGAATAACCTAAGATTTTGTGACAGAAAATAAGAAAAATATTGAAATTGTTTATATCCATTATACCATAATACAATATGAGTATGATGAATAACTATACTAATGATCCTCATTATATAATTTGAATTACTACCAATGTATAAGAAATATGTGTCATTAATTAATAGTATTTTAACTTAGTTTCTTAGTGAAGAAGTAACCTAAAATTTGGTGATGAAGAAGAAGTAAAATATTGAAATTGTTTACATCTATTATACCATTACACAATGTGAAAATGGTGAACAAAAAACTATCGAGCCTAATTATATAATTTTAATTATTACAAATGTATATGAAATATATGTCATTATTTAATAGTCTTTTAACTTAGTTTCTTAGTGCTGAAGTAACCTAAAACTTTGTGATAGAGGAGAAGAAAAATATTTAAATTGTTTATATCTATTATACCATAATACCATATGAGTATGGTGAATAAATATACTATCGATCCTCACTATATAATTTGAATTATTACAAATGTATATGAAATATTGGTCATTAATTATTAGTCTTTTAACTTAGTTTCTTAGTGAAGAAGTAACCTAAAATTTGGTGATGAAGAAGAAGTAAAATATTGAAACTCTTTACATCTATTATACCATTACACAATGTGAATATGGTGAACAAATAAACTATCGAGCCTAATTATATAATTTTAATTTTTACCAATGTATATGAAATATATGTAATTAAATAATAGTCTTTTAACATAGTTTTTTAGTGATGAAGTAACCTAAAACTTTGTGACAGAGAAGAAGAAAAATATTGAAATTGTTTATATCTATTATACTATAATACCATATGAGTAAGGTGAATAAATATACTATCGATCCTCACTATATAATTTGAATTATTACCAATGTATTTGAAATATGTGTCATTAATAAATAGTCTTTTAACTTAGTTTCTTAGTGAAGAAATAACCTAAAATTTGGTGATGAAGAAGAAGTAAAATATTGAATCTCTTTACATCTATTATACCATTACACAATGTGAATATGGTGAACAAATAAATTATCGAGCCTAATTATATAATTTTAATTTTTACAATTGTATATGAAATATGTGTCATTAATTAATAGTCTTTTAACTTAGTTTCTTAGTGATGAAGTAACCTAAAACTTTATGACAGAGAAGAAGAAAAATTTTAAAATTGTTTATATCTATTATACCATAATACCATATGAGTATGGTAAATAAATATACTATCGATCCTCACTATATAATTTGAATTATAACCAATATATTTGAAATATGTGTCAATAATTAATAGTCTTTTAACTTAGTTTCTTAGTGAAGAAGTAAAATAAAATTTAGTGATGGAGAAGAAGAAAAATATTAAAATGTTTACATCTATTATAGCATAACACAATGTGAATATGTTGAAAAAATAAACTATCGAACCTAATTATATAATTTTAATTATTACCAATGTATATTAAATATATGTCATTAATTAATAGTCTTTTAACTTAGTTTCTTAGTGATGAAGTAACCTAAAATTTGGTGACTGAGAAGAAGAAAAATATTGAAATTGTTTACATCTATTATACCATAATACCATATGAGTATGGTAAATAAATATACTATCGATCCTCATTATATAATTTGAATAATTACCAATGTATATGAAATATGTGTAATTAATTAATAGTCTTTAAACTTAGTTTCTTAGTTAAGAAGTAACCTAAAATTTGGTGATGAAGAAGAAGTAAAATATTGAAACTGTTTACATCTATTATACCATAACACAATGTGAATATGGTGAACAAAAAAACTATCGAGCTTAATTTATAAAATTTTAATTATTACCAATGTATATGAAATATGTGTCATTAATTAACAGTCTTTTAACTTAGTTTCATAGTGACGAAGTAACCTAAGATTTTGTGACAGAGAATAAGAAAAATATTGAAATTGTTTATATCTATTATACCATAATACCATATGAGTATGACGAATAAATATATTATCGATCCTCATTATATAATTTGAATTATTACCAATGTATATGAAATATGTGTCATTAATTAATAGTCTTTTAACTTAGTTTCTTAGTGAAGAAGTAACCTAAAATTTGGTGATGAAGAAGAAGTAAAATATTGAAAGTGTTTACATCTATTATGCCATAACACAATGTGAATATGGTGAACAAATAAAATATCGAGCCTAATTATAAAATTTTAATTATTACCAATGTATATGAAATATGTGTCATTAATTAACAGTCTTTTAACTTAGTTTCATAGTGACGAAGTAACCTAAGATTTTGTGACAGAAAATAAGAAAAATATTGAAATTGTTTATATCCATTATACCATAATACAATATGAGTATGATGAATAACTATACTAATGATCCTCATTATATAATTTGAATTACTACCAATGTATAAGAAATATGTGTCATTAATTAATAGTATTTTAACTTAGTTTCTTAGTGAAGAAGTAACCTAAAATTTGGTGATGAAGAAGAAGTAAAATATTGAAATTGTTTACATCTATTATACCATTACACAATGTGAAAATGGTGAACAAAAAACTATCGAGCCTAATTATATAATTTTAATTATTACAAATGTATATGAAATATATGTCATTATTTAATAGTCTTTTAACTTAGTTTCTTAGTGCTGAAGTAACCTAAAACTTTGTGATAGAGGAGAAGAAAAATATTTAAATTGTTTATATCTATTATACCATAATACCATATGAGTATGGTGAATAAATATACTATCGATCCTCACTATATAATTTGAATTATTACAAATGTATATGAAATATTGGTCATTAATTATTAGTCTTTTAACTTAGTTTCTTAGTGAAGAAGTAACCTAAAATTTGGTGATGAAGAAGAAGTAAAATATTGAAACTCTTTACATATATTATACCATTACACAATGTGAATATGGTGAACAAATTAACTATCGAGCCTAATTATATAATTTTAATTTTTACCAATGTATATGAAATATATGTAATTAAATAATAGTCTTTTAACATAGTTTTTTAGTGATGAAGTAACCTAAAACTTTGTGACAGAGAAGAAAAATTTTAAAATTGTTTATATCTATTATACCATAATACCATATGAGTATGGTAAATAAATATACTATCGATCCTCACTATATAATTTGAATTATAACCAATATATTTGAAATATGTGTCAATAACTAATAGTCTTTTAACTTAGTTTCGTAGTGAAGAAGTAAAATAAAATTTAGTGATGGAGAAGAAGAAAAATATTAAAATGTTTACATCTATTATAGCATAACACAATGTGAATATGTTGAAAAAATAAACTATCGAACCTAATCATATAATTTTAATTATTACCAATGTATATTAAATATATGTCATTAATTAATAGTATTTTAACTTAGTTTCTTAGTGATGAAGTAACCTAAAATTTGGTGACTGAGAAGAAGAAAAATATTGAAATTGTTTATATCTATTATACCATAATACCATATGAGTATGGTAAATAAATATACTATCGATCCTCATTATATAATTTGAATAATTACCAATGTATATGAAATATGTGTAATTAATTAATAGTCTTTAAACTTAGTTTCTTAGTTAAGAAGTAACCTAAAATTTGGTGATGAAGAAGAAGTAAAATATTGAAACTGTTTACAACTATTATACCATAACACAATGTGAATATGGTGAACAAATAAACAATCGAGCTTAATTTATAAAATTTTAATTATTACCAATGTATATGAAATATGTGTCATTAATTAACAGTCTTTTAACTTAGTTTCATAGTGACGAAGTAACCTAAGATTTTGTGACAGAGAATAAGAAAAATATTGAAATTGTTTATATATATTATACCATAATACCATATGAGTATGATGAATAAATATATTATCGATCCTCATTATATAATTTGAATTATTACCAATGTATATGAAATATGTGTCATTAATTAATAGTCTTTTAACTTAGTTTCTTAGTGAAGAAGTAACCTAAAATTTGGTGATGAAGAAGAAGTAAAATATTGAAAGTGTTTACATCTATTATACCATAACACAATGTGAATATGGTGAACAAATAAAATATCGAGCCTAATTATAAAATTTTAATTATTACCAATGTATATGAAATATGTGTCATTAATTAATAGTCTTTTAACTTGTTTCATAGTGATGAATTAACCTAAGATTTTGTGATAGAAAATAAGAAAAATATTGAAATTGTTTATATCCATTATACCATAATACCATATGAGTATGATGAATAACTATACTAACGATCCTCATTATATAATTTGAATTACTACCAATGTATAAGAAATATGTGTCATTAATTAATAGTATTTTAACTTAGTTTCTTAGTGAAGAAGTAACCTAAAATTTGGTGATCAAAAAGAAGTAAAATATTGAAACTGTTTACATCTATTATACCATTACACAATGTGAAAATGGTGAACAAATAAACTATCGAGCCTAATTATATAATTTTAATTATTACAAATGTATATGAAATATATGTCATTAATTAATAGTCTTTTAACTTAGTTTCTTAGTGCTGAAGTAACCTAAAACTTTGTGACAGAGGAGAAGAAAAATATTTAAATTGTTTATATCTATTATACAATAATACCATATGAGTATGGTGAATAAATATACTATCGATCCTCACTATATAATTTGAATTATTACAAATGTATATGAAATATTGGTCATTAATTATTAGTCTTTTAACTTAGTTTCTTAGTGAAGAAGTAACCTAAAATTTGGTGATGAAGAAGAAGTAAAATATTGAAACTCTTTACATCTATTATACCATTACACAATGTGAATATGGTGAACAAATAAACTATCGAGCCTAATTATATAATTTTAATTTTTACCAATGTATATGAAATATATGTAATTAAATAATAGTCTTCTAACATAGTTTCTTAGTGATGAAGTAACCTAAAACTTTGTGACAGAGAAGAAGAAAAATATTGAAATTATTTATATCTATTATACTATAATACCATATGAGTATGGTGAATAGATATACTATCGATCCTCACTATATAATTTGAATTATTACCAATGTATTTGAAATATGTGTCTTTAATAAATAGTCTTTTAACTTAGTTTCTTAGTGAAGAAATAACCTAAAATTTGGTGATGAAGAAGAAGTAAAATATTGAATCTCTTTACATCTATTATAGCATTACACAATGTGAATATGGTGAACAAATAAATTATCGGGCCTATTTATATAATTTTAATTTTTACCAATGTATATGAAATATGTGACATTAATTAATAGTCTTTTAACTTAGTTTCTTAGTGATGAAGTAACCTAAAACTTTATGACATAGAAGAAGTAAAATATTGAAACTGTTTACATCTATTATACCATAACATAATGTGAATATGGTGAACAAATAAACTATCGAGCCTAATTATAAAATTTTAATTATTACCAATGTATATGAAATATGTTTCATTAATTAATAGTCTTTTAACTTAGTTTCTTAGTGATGAAGTAACCTAAAATTTGGTCACTAGGAAGAAGAAAAATATTAAAATTGTTTACATCTATTATACCATAATACCATATGAGTATGGTGAATAAATGTTATATCGAGCCACATTATATAATTTGAATTATTACCAATGTTTATGAAATATGTGTCATTAATTAATAGTCTTTTGACGTAGTTTCTTAGTGAAGAAGTAACCTAAAATTTGGTGATGAAGAAGAAGTAAAATATTGAAACTGTTTACATCTATTATACCATAACATAATGTGAATATGGTTAACAAATAAACTATCGAGCCTAATTATAAAATTTTAATTATTACCAATGTATATGAAATATGTTTCATTAATTAACAGTCTTTTAACTTAGTTTCTTAGTGCTGAAGTAACCTAAAACTTTGTGACAGAGAAGAATAAAAATATTGAAATTGTTTATATCTATTATACCATAATACCATATGAGTATGGTGAATAAATATACTATCGATCCTCACTATATAATTTGAATTATTACCAATGTTTATGAAATATGTGTCATTAATTATTAATCTTTTAACTTAGTTTCTTAGTGAAGAAGTAACCTAAAATTTGGTGATGAAGAAGAAGTAAAATATTGAAACTCTTTACATATTTATACCATTACACAATGTGAATATGGTGAACAAATAAACTATCGAGCCTAATTATATAATTTTAATTTTTACCAATGTATATGAAATATATGTAATTAAATAATAGTCTTTTAACATAGTTTCTTAGTGATGAAGTAAACTAAAACTTTGTGACAGAGAAGAAGAAAAATATTGAAATTGTTTATATCTATTTTACCATAATACCATATGAGTATGGTGAATAAATATACTATCAATCATCACTATATAATTTTAATTATTACCAATGTATTTGAAATATGTGTCATTAATAAATAGTCTTTTAACTTAGTTTCTTAGTGAAGAAGTAACCTAAAATTTGGTGATGAAGAAGAAGTAAAATATTGAAACTCTTTACACCTATTATACCATTACACAATGTGAATATGGTGAACAAATAAATTATCGAGCCTAATTATATAATTTTAATTTTTACCAATGTATATGAAATAAGTGTCATTAATTAATAGTGTTTTAACTTAGTTTCTTAGTGATGAAGTAACCTAAAACTTTATGATAGAGAAGAAGAAAAATGTTGAAATTGTTTATAACTATTATACCATAATACCCTATGAGTATGGTGAATAAATATACTATCGATCCTCACTATATAATTTGAATTGTTACCAATATATATGAAATATGTGTCATTAATTAATAGTCTTTTAACTTAGTTTCTTGGTTTAGAAGTAACCTAAAAATTTGTGATGGAGAAGAAGGAAATTATTGAAATGTTTACATCTATTATAGCATAACACAATGTGAATATGGTGAACAAATAAACAATCGAGCCTAATTATATTATTTAAATTATTACCAATGTATATTAATTATATGTCATTAATTAATAGTCTTTTAACTTAGTTTCTTAGTGATGAAGTAGCCTATAATTTTTTGACAGAGAAAAAGAAATATATTGAAATTGTTTACATTTATTATACCATAATACCATATGAGTATGTTGAATAATTATACTATCGATCCTCATTATATATTTTGAATTATTACCAATGTATATGAAATATGTGTCATTAATTAATAGTCTTCTAACTTAGTTTCTTAGTGAAGAAGTAACCTAAAATTTGGTGATGAAGAAGAAGTAAAATATTGAAACTGTTTACATCTATTATAACATAACATAATGTGAATATGGTGAACAAATAAACTATCGAGCCTAATTATAAAATTTTAATTATTACCAATGTATATGAAATATGTTTCATTAATTAATAGTCTTTTAACTTAGTTTCTTAGTGATGAAGTAACCTAAAATTTGGTCACTAGGAAGAAGAAAAATATTAAAATTGTTTACATCTATTATACCATAATACCATATGAGTATGGTGAATAAATGTTATATCGAGCCACATTATATAATTTGAATTATTACCAATGTTTATGAAATATGTGTCATTAATTAATAGTCTTTTGACGTAGTTTCTTAGTGAAGAAGTAACCTAAAATTTGGTGATGAAGAAGAAGTAAAATATTGAAACTGTTTACATCTATTATACCATAACATAATGTGAATATGGTTAACAAATAAACTATCGAGCCTAATTATAAAATTTTAATTATTACCAAGGTATATGAAATACGTTTCATTAATTAACAGTCTTTTAACTTAGTTTCTTAGTGCTGAAGTAACCTAAAACTTTGTGACAGAGAAGAATAAAAATATTGAAATTGTTTATATCTATTATACCATAATACCATATGAGTATGGTGAATAAATATACTATCGATCCTCACTATATAATTTGAATTATTACCAATGTTTATGAAATATGTGTCATTAATTATTAATCTTTTAACTTAGTTTCTTAGTGAAGAAGTAACCTAAAATTTGGTGATGAAGAAGAAGTAAAATATTGAAACTCTTTACATATTTATACCATTACACAATGTGAATATGGTGAACAAATAAACTATCGAGCCTAATTATATAATTTTAATTTTTACCAATGTATATGAAATATATGTAATTAAATAATAGTCTTTTAACATAGTTTCTTAGTGATGAAGTAACCTAAAACTTTGTGACAGAGAAGAAGAAAAATATTGAAATTGTTTATATCTATTTTACCATAATACCATATGAGTATGGTGAATAAATATACTATCAATCATCACTATATAATTTTAATTATTACCAATGTATTTGAAATATGTGTCATTAATAAATAGTCTTTTAACTTAGTTTCTTAGTGAAGAAGTAACCTAAAATTTGGTGATGAAGAAGAAGTAAAATATTGAAACTCTTTACACCTATTATACCATTACACAATGTGAATATGGTGAACAAATAAATTATCGAGCCTAATTATATAATTTTAATTTTTACCAATGTATATGAAATAAGTGTCATTAATTAATAGTGTTTTAACTTAGTTTCTTAGTGATGAAGTAACCTAAAACTTTATGACAGAGAAGAAGAAAAATGTTGAAATTGTTTATAACTATTATACCATAATACCCTATGAGTATGGTGAATAAATATACTATCGATCCTCACTATATAATTTGAATTGTTACCAATATATATGAAATATGTGTCATTAATTAATAGTCTTTTAACTTAGTTTCTTGGTTTAGAAGTAACCTAAAAATTTGTGATGGAGAAGAAGGAAATTATTGAAATGTTTACATCTATTATAGCATAACACAATGTGAATATGGTGAACAAATAAACAATCGAGCCTAATTATATTATTTAAATTATTACCAATGTATATTAATTATATGTCATTAATTAATAGTCTTTTAACTTAGTTTCTTAGTGACGAAGTAGCCTATAATTTTTTGACAGAGAAAAAGAAAAATAATGAAATTGTTTACATCTATTATACCATAATACCATATGAGTATGTTGAATAATTATACTATCGATCCTCATTATATATTTTGAATTATTACCAATGTATATGAAATATGTGTCATTAATTAATAGTCTTCTAACTTAGTTTCTTAGTGAAGAAGTAACCTAAAATTTGGTGATGAAGAAGAAGTAAAATATTGAAACTGTTTACATCTATTATACCATAACATAATGTGAATATGGTGAACAAATAAACTATCGAGCCTAATTATAAAATTTTAATTATTACCAATGTATATGAAATATGTTTCATTAATTAATAGTCTTTTAACTTAGTTTCTTAGTGATGAAGTAACCTAAAATTTGGTCACTAGGAAGAAGAAAAATATTAAAATTGTTTACATCTATTATACCATAATACCATATGAGTATGGTGAATAAATGTTATATCGAGCCACATTATATAATTTGAATTATTACCAATGTTTATGAAATATGTGTCATTAATTAATAGTCTTTTGACGTAGTTTCTTAGTGAAGAAGTAACCTAAAATTTGGTGATGAAGAAGAAGTAAAATATTGAAACTGTTTACATCTATTATACCATAACATAATGTGAATATGGTTAACAAATAAACTATCGAGCCTAATTATAAAATTTTAATTTTTACCAATGTATATGAAATATGTTTCATTAATTAACAGTCTTTTAACTTAGTTTCTTAGTGCTGAAGTAACCTAAAACTTTGTGACAGAGAAGAATAAAAATATTGAAATTGTTTATATCTATTATACCATAATACCATATGAGTATGGTGAATAAATATACTATCGATCCTCACTATATAATTTGAATTATTACCAATGTTTATGAAATATGTGTCATTAATTATTAATCTTTTAACTTAGTTTCTTAGTGAAGAAGTAACCTAAAATTTGGTAATGAAGAAGAAGTAAAATATTGAAACTCTTTACATATATTATACCATTACACAATGTGAATATGGTGAACAAATAAACTATCGAGCCTAATTATATAATTTTAATTTTTACCAATGTATATGAAATATATGTAGTTAAATAATAGTCTTTTAACATAGTTTCTTAGTGATGAAGTAACCTAAAACTTTGTGACAGAGAAGAAGAAAAATATTGAAATTGTTTATATCTATTTTACCATAATACCATATGAGTATGGTGAATAAATATACTATCAATCATCACTATATAATTTTAATTATTACCAATGTATTTGAAATATGTGTCATTAATAAATAGTCTTTTAACTTAGTTTCTTAGTGAAGAAGTAACCTAAAATTTGGTGATGAAGAAGAAGTAAAATATTGAAACTCTTTACACCTATTATACCATTACACAATGTGAATATGGTGAACAAATAAATTATCGAGCCTAATTATATAATTTTAATTTTTACCAATGTATATGAAATAAGTGTCATTAATTAATAATGTTTTAACTTAGTTTCTTAGTGATGAAGTAACCTAAAACTTTATGACAGAGAAGAAGAAAAATGTTGAAATTGTTTATAACTATTATACCATAATACCCTATGAGTATGGTGAATAAATATACTATCGATCCTCACTATATAATTTGAATTGTTACCAATATATATGAAATATGTGTCATTAATTAATAGTCTTTTAACTTAGTTTCTTGGTTTAGAAGTAACCTAAAAATTTGTGATGGAGAAGAAGGAAATTATTGAAATGTTTACATCTATTATAGCATAACACAATGTGAATATGGTGAACAAATAAACAATCGAGCCTAATTATATTATTTAAATTATTACCAATGTATATTAATTATATGTCATTAATTAATAGTCTTTTAACTTAGTTTCTTAGTTATGAAGTAGCCTATAATTTTTTGACAGAGAAAAAGAAAAATATTGAAATTGTTTACATCTATTATACCATAATACCATATGAGTATGTTGAATAATTATACTATCGATCCTCATTATATATTTTGAATTATTACCAATGTATATGAAATATGTGTCATTAATTAATAGTCTTCTAACTTAGTTTCTTAGTGAAGAAGTAACCTAAAATTTGGTGATGAAGAAGAAGTAAAATATTGAAACTGTTTACATCTATTATACCATAACATAATGTGAATATGGTGAACAAATAAACTATCGAGCCTAATTATAAAATTTTAATTATTACCAATGTATATGAAATATGTTTCATTAATTAATAGTCTTTTAACTTAGTTTCTTAGTGATGAAGTAACCTAAAATTTGGTCACTAGGAAGAAGAAAAATATTAAAATTGTTTACATCTATTATACCATAATACCATATGAGTATGGTGAATAAATGTTATATCGAGCCACATTATATAATTTGAATTATTACCAATGTTTATGAAATATGTGTCATTAATTAATAGTCTTTTGACGTAGTTTCTTAGTGAAGAAGTAACCTAAAATTTGGTGATGAAGAAGAAGTAAAATATTGAAACTGTTTACATCTATTATACCATAACATAATGTGAATATGGTTAACAAATAAACTATCGAGCCTAATTATAAAATTTTAATTTTTACCAATGTATATGAAATATGTTTCATTAATTAACAGTCTTTTAACTTAGTTTCTTAGTGCTGAAGTAACCTAAAACTTTGTGACAGAGAAGAATAAAAATATTGAAATTGTTTATATCTATTATACCATAATACCATATGAGTATGGTGAATAAATATACTATCGATCCTCACTATATAATTTGAATTATTACCAATGTTTATGAAATATGTGTCATTAATTATTAATCTTTTAACTTAGTTTCTTAGTGAAGAAGTAACCTAAAATTTGGTAATGAAGAAGAAGTAAAATATTGAAACTCTTTACATATATTATACCATTACACAATGTGAATATGGTGAACAAATAAACTATCGAGCCTAATTATATAATTTTAATTTTTACCAATGTATATGAAATATATGTAGTTAAATAATAGTCTTTTAACATAGTTTCTTAGTGATGAAGTAACCTAAAACTTTGTGACAGAGAAGAAGAAAAATATTGAAATTGTTTATATCTATTTTACCATAATACCATATGAGTATGGTGAATAAATATACTATCAATCATCACTATATAATTTTAATTATTACCAATGTATTTGAAATATGTGTCATTAATAAATAGTCTTTTAACTTAGTTTCTTAGTGAAGAAGTAACCTAAAATTTGGTGATGAAGAAGAAGTAAAATATTGAAACTCTTTACACCTATTATACCATTACACAATGTGAATATGGTGAACAAATAAATTATCGAGCCTAATTATATAATTTTAATTTTTACCAATGTATATGAAATAAGTGTCATTAATTAATAATGTTTTAACTTAGTTTCTTAGTGATGAAGTAACCTAAAACTTTATGACAGAGAAGAAGAAAAATGTTGAAATTGTTTATAACTATTATACCATAATACCCTATGAGTATGGTGAATAAATATACTATCGATCCTCACTATATAATTTGAATTGTTACCAATATATATGAAATATGTGTCATTAATTAATAGTCTTTTAACTTAGTTTCTTGGTTTAGAAGTAACCTAAAAATTTGTGATGGAGAAGAAGGAAATTATTGAAATGTTTACATCTATTATAGCATAACACAATGTGAATATGGTGAACAAATAAACAATCGAGCCTAATTATATTATTTAAATTATTACCAATGTATATTAATTATATGTCATTAATTAATAGTCTTTTAACTTAGTTTCTTAGTTATGAAGTAGCCTATAATTTTTTGACAGAGAAAAAGAAAAATATTGAAATTGTTTACATCTATTATACCATAATACCATATGAGTATGTTGAATAATTATACTATCGATCCTCATTATATATTTTGAATTATTACCAATGTATATGAAATATGTGTCATTAATTAATAGTCTTCTAACTTAGTTTCTTAGTGAAGAAGTAACCTAAAATTTGGTGATGAAGAAGAAGTAAAATATTGAAACTGTTTACATCTATTATACCATAACATAATGTGAATATGGTGAACAAATAAACTATCGAGCCTAATTATAAAATTTTAATTATTACCAATGTATATGAAATATGTTTCATTAATTAATAGTCTTTTAACTTAGTTTCTTAGTGATGAAGTAACCTAAAATTTGGTCACTAGGAAGAAGAAAAATATTAAAATTGTTTACATCTATTATACCATAATACCATATGAGTATGGTGAATAAATGTTATATCGAGCCACATTATATAATTTGAATTATTACCAATGTTTATGAAATATGTGTCATTAATTAATAGTCTTTTGACGTAGTTTCTTAGTGAAGAAGTAACCTAAAATTTGGTGATGAAGAAGAAGTAAAATATTGAAACTGTTTACATCTATTATACCATAACATAATGTGAATATGGTTAACAAATAAACTATCGAGCCTAATTATAAAATTTTAATTTTTACCAATGTATATGAAATATGTTTCATTAATTAACAGTCTTTTAACTTAGTTTCTTAGTGCTGAAGTAACCTAAAACTTTGTGACAGAGAAGAATAAAAATATTGAAATTGTTTATATCTATTATAACATAATACCATATGAGTATGGTGAATAAATATACTATCGATCCTCACTATATAATTTGAATTATTACCAATGTTTATGAAATATGTGTCATTAATTATTAATCTTTTAACTTAGTTTCTTAGTGAAGAAGTAACCTAAAATTTGGTAATGAAGAAGAAGTAAAATATTGAAACTCTTTACATATATTATACCATTACACAATGTGAATATGGTGAACAAATAAACTATCGAGCCTAATTATATAATTTTAATTTTTACCAATGTATATGAAATATATGTAGTTAAATAATAGTCTTTTAACATAGTTTCTAAGTGATGAAGTAACCTAAAACTTTGTGACAGAGAAGAAGAAAAATATTGAAATTGTTTATATCTATTATACCATAATACCATATGAGTATGTTGAATAAATATACTATCGATCATCACTATATAATTTTAATTATTACCAATGTATTTGAAATATGTGTCATTAATAAATAGTCTTTTAACTTAGTTTCTTAGTGAAGAAGTAACCTAAAATTTGGTGATGAAGAAGAAGTAAAATATTGAAACTCTTTACATCTATTATACCATTACACAATGTGAATATGGTGAACAAATAAATTATCGAGCCTAATTATATAATTTTAATTTTCACCAATGTATAAGAAATAAGTGTCATTAATTAATAGTGTTTTAACTTAGTTTCTTAGTGATGAAGTAACCTAAAACTTTATGACAGAGAAGAAGAAAAATGTTGAATTGGTTTATAACTATTATACCATAATACCCTATGAGTATGGTGAATAAATATACTATCGATCCTCACTATATAATTTGAATTGTTACCAATATATATGAAATATGTGTCATTAATTAATAGTCTTTTAACTTAGTTTCTTGGTTTAGAAGTAACCTAAAAATTTGTGAAGGAGAAGAAGGAAATTATTGAAATGTTTACATCTATTATAGCATAACACAATGTGAATATGGTGAACAAATAAACAATCGAGCCTAATTATATTATTTAAATTATTACCAATGTATATTAACTATATGTCATTAATTAATAGTCTTTTAACTTAGTTTCTTAGTGATGAAGTAGCCTATAATTTTTTGACAGAGAAAAAGAAAAATATTGAAATTGTTTACATCTATTATACCATAATACCATATGAGTATGTTGAATAATTATACTATCGATCCTCATTATATATTTTGAATTATTACCAATATATATGAAATATGTGTCATTAATTAATAGTCTTCTAACTTAGTTTCTTAGTGAAGAAGTAACCTAAAATTTGGTGATGAAGAAGAAGTAAAATATTGAAACTGTTTACATCTATTATACCATAACATAATGTGAATATGGTGAACAAATAAACTATCGAGCCTAATTATAAAATTTTAATTATTACCAATGTATATGAAATATGTTTCATTAATTAATAGTCTTTTAACTTAGTTTCTTAGTGATGAAGTAACCTAAAATTTGGTCACTAGGAAGAAGAAAAATATTAAAATTGTTTACATCTATTATACCATAATACCATATGAGTATGGTGAATAAATGTTATATCGAGCCACATTATATAATTTGAATTATTACCAATGTTTATGAAATATGTGTCATTAATTAATAGTCTTTTGACGTAGTTTCTTAGTGAAGAAGTAACCTAAAATTTGGTGATGAAGAAGAAGTAAAATATTGAAACTGTTTACATCTATTATACCATAACATAATGTGAATATGGTTAACAAATAAACTATCGAGCCTAATTATAAAATTTTAATTATTACCAATGTATATGAAATATGTTTCATTAATTAACAGTCTTTTAACTTAGTTTCTTAGTGCTGAAGTAACCTAAAACTTTGTGACAGAGAAGAATAAAAATATTGAAATTGTTTATATCTATTATACCATAATACCATATGAGTATGGTGAATAAATATACTATCGATCCTCACTATATAATTTGAATTATTACCAATGTTTATGAAATATGTGTCATTAATTATTAATCTTTTAACTTAGTTTCTTAGTGAAGAAGTAACCTAAAATTTGGTAATGAAGAAGAAGTAAAATATTGAAACTCTTTACATATATTATACCATTACACAATGTGAATATGGTGAACAAATAAACTATCGAGCCTAATTATATAATTTTAATTTTTACCAATGTATATGAAATATATGTAATTAAATAATAGTCTTTTAACATAGTTTCTTAGTGATGAAGTAACCTAAAACTTTGTGACAGAGAAGAAGAAAAATATTGAAATTGTTTATATCTATTATACCATAATACCATATGAGTATGGTGAATAAATATACTATCGATCATCACTATATAATTTTAATTATTACCAATGTATTTGAAATATGTGTCATTAATAAATAGTCTTTTAACTTAGTTTCTTAGTGAAGAAGTAACCTAAAATTTGGTGATGAAGAAGAAGTAAAATATTGAAACTCTTTACATCTATTATACCATTACACAATGTGAATATGGTGAACAAATAAATTATCGAGCCTAATTATATAATTTTAATTTTTACCAATGTATATGAAATAATTGTCATTAATTAATAGTCTTTTAACTTAGTTTCTTAGTGATGAAGTAACCTAAAACTTTATGACAGAGAAGAAGAAAAATGTTGAAATTGTTTATATCTATTATACCATAATACCATATGAGTATGGTGAATAAATATACTATCGGTCCTCACTATATAATTTGAATTGTTACCAATATATATGAAATATGTGTCATTAATTAATAGTCTTTTAACTAAGTTTCTTAGTGAAGAAGTAACCTAAAATTTAGTGATGGAGAAGAAGGAAATTATTGAAATGTTTACATCTATTATAGCATAACACAATGTGAATATGGTGAACAAATAAACAATCGAGCCTAATTATATTATTTAAATTATTATCAATGTATATTAAATATATGTCATTAATTAATAGTCTTTTAACTTAGTTTCTTAGTGATGAAGTAGCCTATAATTTTTTGACAGAGAAAAAGAAAAATATTGAAATTGTTTACATCTATTTTACCATAATACCATATGAGTATGTTGAATAATTATACTATCGATCCTCATTATATATTTTGAATTATTACCAATGTATATGAAATATGTGTCATTAATTAATAGTCTTCTAACTTAGTTTCTTAGTGAAGAAGTAACCTAAAATTTGGTGATGAAGAAGAAGTAAAATATTGAAACTGTTTACATCTATTATACCATAACATAATGTGAATATGGTGAACAAATAAACTATCGAGCCTAATTATAAAATTTTAATTATTACCAATGTATATGAAATATGTTTCATTAATTAATAGTCTTTTAACTTAGTTTCTTAGTGATGAAGTAACCTAAAATTTGGTCACTAGGAAGAAGAAAAATATTAAAATTGTTTACATCTATTATACCATAATACCATATGAGTATGGTGAATAAATGTTATATCGAGCCACATTATATAATTTGAATTATTACCAATGTTTATGAAATATGTGTCATTAATTAATAGTCTTTTGACGTAGTTTCTTAGTGAAGAAGTAACCTAAAATTTGGTGATGAAGAAGAAGTAAAATATTGAAACTGTTTACATCTATTATACCATAACATAATGTGAATATGGTTAACAAATAAACTATCGAGCCTAATTATAAAATTTTAATTATTACCAATGTATATGAAATATGTTTCATTAATTAACAGTCTTTTAACTTAGTTTCTTAGTGCTGAAGTAACCTAAAACTTTGTGACAGAGAAGAATAAAAATATTGAAATTGTTTATATCTATTATACCATAATACCATATGAGTATGGTGAATAAATATACTATCGATCCTCACTATATAATTTGAATTATTACCAATGTTTATGAAATATGTGTCATTAATTATTAATCTTTTAACTTAGTTTCTTAGTGAAGAAGTAACCTAAAATTTGGTAATGAAGAAGAAGTAAAATATTGAAACTCTTTACATATATTATACCATTACACAATGTGAATATGTTGAACAAATAAACTATCGAGCCTAATTATATAATTTTAATTTTTACCAATGTATATGAAATATATGTAATTAAATAATAGTCTTTTAACATAGTTTCTTAGTGATGAAGTAAACTAAAACTTTGTGACAGAGAAGAAGAAAAATATTGAAATTGTTTATATCTATTTTACCATAATACCATATGAGTATGGTGAATAAATATACTATCAATCATCACTATATAATTTTAATTATTACCAATGTATTTGAAATATGTGTCATTAATAAATAGTCTTTTAACTTAGTTTCTTAGTGAAGAAGTAACCTAAAATTTGGTGATGAAGAAGAAGTAAAATATTGAAACTCTTTACACCTATTATACCATTACACAATGTGAATATGGTGAACAAATAAATTATCGAGCCTAATTATATAATTTTAATTTTTACCAATGTATATGAAATAAGTGTCATTAATTAATAGTGTTTTAACTTAGTTTCTTAGTGATGAAGTAACCTAAAACTTTATGACAGAGAAGAAGAAAAATGTTGAAATTGTTTATAACTATTATACCATAATACCCTATGAGTATGGTGAATAAATATACTATCGATCCTCACTATATAATTTGAATTGTTACCAATATATATGAAATATGTGTCATTAATTAATAGTCTTTTAACTTAGTTTCTTGGTTTAGAAGTAACCTAAAAATTTGTGATGGAGAAGAAGGAAATTATTGAAATGTTTACATCTATTATAGCATAACACAATGTGAATATGGTGAACAAATAAACAATCGAGCCTAATTATATTATTTAAATTATTACCAATGTATATTAATTATATGTCATTAATTAATAGTCTTTTAACTTAGTTTCTTAGTGATGAAGTAGCCTATAATTTTTTGACAGAGAAAAAGAAAAATATTGAAATTGTTTACATTTATTATACCATAATACCATATAAGTATGTTGAATAATTATACTATCGATCCTCATTATATATTTTGAATTATTACCAATGTATATGAAATATGTGTCATTAATTAATAGTCTTCTAACTTAGTTTCTTAGTGAAGAAGTAACCTAAAATTTGGTGATGAAGAAGAAGTAAAATATTGAAACTGTTTACATCTATTATACCATAACATAATGTGAATATGGTGAACAAATAAACTATCGAGCCTAATTATAAAATTTTAATTATTACCAATGTATATGAAATATGTTTCATTAATTAATAGTCTTTTAACTTAGTTTCTTAGTGATGAAGTAACCTAAAATTTGGTCACTAGGAAGAAGAAAAATATTAAAATTGTTTACATCTATTATACCATAATACCATATGAGTATGGTGAATAAATGTTATATCGAGCCACATTATATAATTTGAATTATTACCAATGTTTATGAAATATGTGTCATTAATTAATAGTCTTTTGACGTAGTTTCTTAGTGAAGAAGTAACCTAAAATTTGGTGATGAAGAAGAAGTAAAATATTGAAACTGTTTACATCTATTATACCATAACATAATGTGAATATGGTTAACAAATAAACTATCGAGCCTAATTATAAAATTTTAATTATTACCAATGTATATGAATATGTTTCATTAATTAACAGTCTTTTAACTTAGTTTCTTAGTGCTGAAGTAACCTAAAACTTTGTGACAGAGAAGAATAAAAATATTGAAATTGTTTATATCTATTATACCATAATACCATATGAGTATGGTGAATAAATATACTATCGATCCTCACTATAATTTGAATTATTACCAATGTTTATGAAATATGTGTCATTAATTATTAATCTTTTAACTTAGTTTCTTAGTGAAGAAGTAACCTAAAATTTGGTGATGAAGAAGAAGTAAAATATTGAAACACTTTACATATTTATACCATTACACAATGTGAATATGGTGAACAAATAAACTATCGAGCCTAATTATATAATTTTAATTTTTACCAATGTATATGAAATATATGTAATTAAATAATAGTCTTTTAACATAGTTTCTTAGTGATGAAGTAACCTAAAACTTTGTGACAGAGAAGAAGAAAAATATTGAAATTGTTTATATCTATTTTACCATAATACCATATGAGTATGGTGAATAAATATACTATCAATCATCACTATATAATTTTAATTATTACCAATGTATCTGAAATATGTGTCATTAATAAATAGTCTTTTAACTTAGTTTCTTAGTGAAGAAGTAACCTAAAATTTGGTGATGAAGAAGAAGTAAAATATTGAAACTCTTTACACCTATTATACCATTACACAATGTGAATATGGTGAACAAATAAATTATCGAGCCTAATTATATAATTTTAATTTTTACCAATGTATATGAAATAAGTGTCATTAATTAATAGTGTTTTAACTTAGTTTCTTAGTGATGAAGTAACCTAAAACTTTATGACAGAGAAGAAGAAAAATGTTGAAATTGTTTATAACTATTATACCATAATACCCTATGAGTATGGTGAATAAATATACTATCGATCCTCACTATATAATTTGAATTGTTACCAATATATATGAAATATGTGTCATTAATTAATAGTCTTTTAACTTAGTTTCTTGGTTTAGAAGTAACCTAAAAATTTGTGATGGAGAAGAAGGAAATTATTGAAATGTTTACATCTATTATAGCATAACACAATGTGAATATGGTGAACAAATAAACAATCGAGCCTAATTATATTATTTAAATTATTACCAATGTATATTAATTATATGTCATTAATTAATAGTCTTTTAACTTAGTTTCTTAGTGATGAAGTAGCCTATAATTTTTTGACAGAGAAAAAGAAAAATATTGAAATTGTTTACATCTATTATACCATAATACCATATGAGTATGTTGAATAATTATACTATCGATCCTCATTATATATTTTGAATTATTACCAATGTATATGAAATATGTGTCATTAATTAATAGTCTTCTAACTTAGTTTCTTAGTGAAGAAGTAACCTAAAATTTGGTGATGAAGAAGAAGTAAAATATTGAAACTGTTTACATCTATTATACCATAACATAATGTGAATATGGTGAACAAATAAACTATCGAGCCTAATTATAAAATTTTAATTATTACCAATGTATATGAAATATGTTTCATTAATTAATAGTCTTTTAACTTAGTTTCTTAGTGATGAAGTAACCTAAAATTTGGTCACTAGGAAGAAGAAAAATATTAAAATTGTTTACATCTATTATACCATAATACCATA
Source organism: Vicia faba (assembly GCA_948472305.1). Classification (NCBI taxonomy): domain Eukaryota; kingdom Viridiplantae; phylum Streptophyta; class Magnoliopsida; order Fabales; family Fabaceae; genus Vicia; species Vicia faba. The sequence continues at coordinate 149,220,659 of OX451741.1, read as the reverse complement.
TGAGTATGGTGAATAAATGTTATATCGAGCCACATTATATAATTTGAATTATTACCAATGTTTATGAAATATGTGTCATTAATTAATAGTCTTTTGACGTAGTTTCTTAGTGAAGAAGTAACCTAAAATTTGGTGATGAAGAAGAAGTAAAATATTGAAACTGTTTACATCTATTATACCATAACATAATGTGAATATGGTTAACAAATAAACTATCGAGCCTAATTATAAAATTTTAATTTTTACCAATGTATATGAAATATGTTTCATTAATTAACAGTCTTTTAACTTAGTTTCTTAGTGCTGAAGTAACCTAAAACTTTGTGACAGAGAAGAATAAAAATATTGAAATTGTTTATATCTATTATACCATAATACCATATGAGTATGGTGAATAAATATACTATGGATCCTCACTATATAATTTGAATTATTACCAATGTTTATGAAATATGTGTCATTAATTATTAATCTTTTAACTTAGTTTCTTAGTGAAGAAGTAACCTAAAATTTGGTAATGAAGAAGAAGTAAAATATTGAAACTCTTTACATATATTATACCATTACACAATGTGAATATGGTGAACAAATAAACTATCGAGCCTAATTATATAATTTTAATTTTTACCAATGTATATGAAATATATGTAGTTAAATAATAGTCTTTTAACATAGTTTCTTAGTGATGAAGTAACCTAAAACTTTGTGACAGAGAAGAAGAAAAATATTGAAATTGTTTATATCTATTATACCATAATACCATATGAGTATGTTGAATAAATATACTATCGATCATCACTATATAATTTTAATTATTACCAATGTATTTGAAATATGTGTCATTAATAAATAGTCTTCTAACTTAGTTTCTTAGTGAAGAAGTAACCTAAAATTTGGTGATGAAGAAGAAGTAAAATATTGAAACTCTTTACATCTATTATACCATTACACAATGTGAATATGGTGAACAAATAAATTATCGAGCCTAATTATATAATTTTAATTTTCACCAATGTATAAGAAATAAGTGTCATTAATTAATAGTGTTTTAACTTAGTTTCTTAGTGATGAAGTAACCTAAAACTTTATGACAGAGAAGAAGAAAAATGTTGAAATGGTTTATAACTATTATACCATAATACCCTATGAGTATGGTGAATAAATATACTATCGATCCTCACTATATAATTTGAATTGTTACCAATATATATGAAATATGTGTCATTAATTAATAGTCTTTTAACTTAGTTTCTTGGTTTAGAAGTAACCTAAAAATTTGTGAAGGAGAAGAAGGAAATTATTGAAATGTTTACATCTATTATAGCATAACACAATGTGAATATGGTGAACAAATAAACAATCGAGCCTAATTATATTATTTAAATTATTACCAATGTATATTAATTATATGTCATTAATTAATAGTCTTTTAACTTAGTTTCTTAGTGATGAAGTAGCCTATAATTTTTTGACAGAGAAAAAGAAAAATATTGAAATTGTTTACATCTATTATACCATAATACCATATGAGTATGTTGAATAATTATACTATCGATCCTCATTATATATTTTGAATTATTACCAATGTATATGAAATATGTGTCATTAATTAATAGTCTTCTAACTTAGTTTCTTAGTGAAGAAGTAACCTAAAATTTGGTGATGAAGAAGAAGTAAAATATTGAAACTGTTTACATCTATTATACCATAACATAATGTGAATATGGTGAAAAAATAAACTATCGAGCCTAATTATAAAATTTTAATTATTACCAATGTATATGAAATATGTTTCATTAATTAATAGTCTTTTAACTTAGTTTCTTAGTGATGAATTAACCTAAAATTTGGTCACTAGGAAGAAGAAAAATATTAAAATTGTTTACATCTATTATACCATAATACCATATGAGTATGGTGAATAAATGTTATATCGAGCCACATTATATAATTTGAATTATTACCAATGTTTATGAAATATGTGTCATTAATTAATAGTCTTTTGACGTAGTTTCTTAGTGAAGAAGTAACCTAAAATTTGGTGATGAAGAAGAAGTAAAATATTGAAACTGTTTACATCTATTATACCATAACATAATGTGAATATGGTTAACAAATAAACTATCGAGCCTAATTATAAAATTTTAATTATTACCAATGTATATGAAATATGTTTCATTAATTAACAGTCTTTTAACTTAGTTTCTTAGTGCTGAAGTAACCTAAAACTTTGTGACAGAGAAGAATAAAAATATTGAAATTGTTTATATCTATTATACAATAATACCATATGAGTATGGTGAATAAATATACTATCGATCCTCACTATATAATTTGAATTATTACCAATGTTTATAAAATATGTGTCATTAATTATTAATCTTTTAACTTAGTTTCTTAGTGAAGAAGTAACCTAAAATTTGGTAATGAAGAAGAAGTAAAATATTGAAACTCTTTACATATATTATACCATTACACAATGTGAATATGGTGAACAAATAAACTATCGAGCCTAATTATATAATTTTAATTTTTACCAATGTATATGAAATATATGTAATTAAATAATAGTCTTTTAACATAGTTTCTTAGTGATGAAGTAACCTAAAACTTTGTGACAGAGAAGAAGAAAAATATTGAAATTGTTTATATCTATTATACCATAATACCATATGAGTATGGTGAATAAATATACTATCGATCATCACTATATAATTTTAATTATTACCAATGTATTTGAAATATGTGTCATTAATAAATAGTCTTTTAACTTAGTTTCTTAGTGAAGAAGTAACCTAAAATTTGGTGATGAAGAAGAAGTAAAATATTGAAACTCTTTACATCTATTATACCATTACACAATGTGAATATGATGAACAAATAAATTATCGAGCCTAATTATATAATTTTAATTTTTACCAATGTATATGAAATAATTGTCATTAATTAATAGTCTTTTAACTTAGTTTCTTAGTGATGAAGTAACCTAAAACTTTATGACAGAGAAGAAGAAAAATGTTGAAATTGTTTATATCTATTATACCATAATACCATATGAGTATGGTGAATAAATATACTATCGGTCCTCACTATATAATTTGAATTGTTACCAATATATATGAAATATGTGTCATTAATTAATAGTCTTTTAACTTAGTTTCTTGGTTTAGAAGTAACCTAAAAATTTGTGATGGAGAAGAAGGAAATTATTGAAATGTTTACATCTATTATAGCATAACACAATGTGAATATGGTGAACAAATAAACAATCGAGCCTAATTATATTATTTAAATTATTATCAATGTATATTAATTATATGTCATTAATTAATAGTCTTTTAACTTAGTTTCTTAGTGATGAAGTAGCCTATAATTTTTTGACAGAGAAAAAGAAAAATATTGAAATTGTTTACATCTATTATACCATAATACCATATGAGTATGTTGAATAATTATACTATCGATCCTCATTATATATTTTGAATTATTACCAATGTATATGAAATATGTGTCATTAATTAATAGTCTTCTAACTTAGTTTCTTAGTGAAGAAGTAACCTAAAATTTGGTGATGAAGAAGAAGTAAAATATTGAAACTGTTTACATCTATTATACCATAACATAATGTGAATATGGTGAACAAATAAACTATCGAGCCTAATTATAAAATTTTAATTATTACCAATGTATATGAAATATGTTTCATTAATTAATAGTCTTTTAACTTAGTTTCTTAGTGATGAAGTAACCTAAAATTTGGTCACTAGGAAGAAGAAAAATATTAAAATTGTTTACATCTATTATACCATAATACCATATGAGTATGGTGAATAAATGTTATATCGAGCCACATTATATAATTTGAATTATTACCAATGTTTATGAAATATGTGTCATTAATTAATAGTCTTTTGACGTAGTTTCTTAGTGAAGAAGTAACCTAAAATTTGGTGATGAAGAAGAAGTAAAATATTGAAACTGTTTACATCTATTATACCATAACATAATGTGAATATGGTTAACAAATAAACTATCGAGCCTAATTATAAAATTTTAATTATTACCAATGTATATGAAATATGTTTCATTAATTAACAGTCTTTTAACTTAGTTTCTTAGTGCTGAAGTAACCTAAAACTTTGTGACAGAGAAGAATAAAAATATTGAAATTGTTTATATCTATTATACCATAATACCATATGAGTATGGTGAATAAATATACTATCGATCCTCACTATATAATTTGAATTATTACCAATGTTTATGAAATATGTGTCATTAATTATTAATCTTTTAACTTAGTTTCTTAGTGAAGAAGTAACCTAAAATTTGGTAATGAAGAAGAAGTAAAATATTGAAACTCTTTACATATATTATACCATTACACAATGTGAATATGGTGAACAAATAAACTATCGAGCCTAATTATATAATTTTAATTTTTACCAATGTATATGAAATATATGTAGTTAAATAATAGTCTTTTAACATAGTTTCTTAGTGATGAAGTAACCTAAAACTTTGTGACAGAGAAGAAGAAAAATATTGAAATTGTTTATATCTATTATACCATAATACCATATGAGTATGTTGAATAAATATACTATCGATCATCACTATATAATTTTAATTATTACCAATGTATTTGAAATATGTGTCATTAATAAATAGTCTTTTAACTTAGTTTCTTAGTGAAGAAGTAACCTAAAATTTGGTGATGAAGAAGAAGTAAAATATTGAAACTCTTTACATCTATTATACCATTACACAATGTGAATATGGTGAACAAATAAATTATCGAGCCTAATTATATAATTTTAATTTTCACCAATGTATAAGAAATAAGTGTCATTAATTAATAGTGTTTTAACTTAGTTTCTTAGTGATGAAGTAACCTAAAACTTTATGACATAGAAGAAGAAAAATGTTGAAATGGTTTATAACTATTATACCATAATACCCTATGAGTATGGTGAATAAATATACTATCGATCCTCACTATATAATTTGAATTGTTACCAATATATATGAAATATGTGTCATTAATTAATAGTCTTTTAACTTAGTTTCTTGGTTTAGAAGTAACCTAAAAATTTGTGATGGAGAAGAAGGAAATTATTGAAATGTTTACATCTATTATAGCATAACACAATGTGAATATGGTGAACAAATAAACAATCGAGCCTAATTATATTATTTAAATTATTACCAATGTATATTAATTATATGTCATTAATTAATAGTCTTTTAACTTAGTTTCTTAGTGATGAAGTAGCCTATAATTTTTTGACAGAGAAAAAGAAAAATATTGAAATTGTTTACATTTATTATACCATAATACCATATAAGTATGTTGAATAATTATACTATCGATCCTCATTATATATTTTGAATTATTACCAATGCATATGAAATATGTGTCATTAATTAATAGTCTTCTAACTTAGTTTCTTAGTGAAGAAGTAACCTAAAATTTGGTGATGAAGAAGAAGTAAAATATTGAAACTGTTTACATCTATTATACCATAACATAATGTGAATATGGTGAACAAATAAACTATCGAGCCTAATTATAAAATTTTAATTATTACCAATGTATATGAAATATGTTTCATTAATTAATAGTCTTTTAACTTAGTTTCTTAGTGATGAAGTAACCTAAAATTTGGTCACTAGGAAGAAGAAAAATATTAAAATTGTTTACATCTATTATACCATAATACCATATGAGTATGGTGAATAAATGTTATATCGAGCCACATTATATAATTTGAATTATTACCAATGTTTATGAAATATGTGTCATTAATTAATAGTCTTTTGACGTAGTTTCTTAGTGAAGAAGTAACCTAAAATTTGGTGATGAAGAAGAAGTAAAATATTGAAACTGTTTACATCTATTATACCATAACATAATGTGAATATGGTTAACAAATAAACTATCGAGCCTAATTATAAAATTTTAATTATTACCAATGTATATGAAATATGTTTCATTAATTAACAGTCTTTTAACTTAGTTTCTTAGTGCTGAAGTAACCTAAAACTTTGTAACAGAGAAGAATAAAAATATTGAAATTGTTTATATCTATTATACCATAATACCATATGAGTATGGTGAATAAATATACTATCGATCCTCACTATAATTTGAATTATTACCAATGTTTATGAAATATGTGTCATTAATTATTAATCTTTTAACTTAGTTTCTTAGTGAAGAAGTAACCTAAAATTTGGTGATGAAGAAGAAGTAAAATATTGAAACTCTTTACATATTTATACCATTACACAATGTGAATATGGTGAACAAATAAACTATCGAGCCTAATTATATAATTTTAATTTTTACCAATGTATATGAAATATATGTAATTAAATAATAGTCTTTTAACATAGTTTCTTAGTGATGAAGTAACCTAAAACTTTGTGACAGAGAAGAAGAAAAATATTGAAATTGTTTATATCTATTTTACCATAATACCATATGAGTATGGTGAATAAATATACTATCAATCATCACTATATAATTTTTATTATTACCAATGTATCTGAAATATGTGTCATTAATAAATAGTCTTTTAACTTAGTTTCTTAGTGAAGAAGTAACCTAAAATTTGGTGATGAAGAAGAAGTAAAATATTGAAACTCTTTACACCTATTATACCATTACACAATGTGAATATGGTGAACAAATAAATTATCGAGCCTAATTATATAATTTTAATTTTTACCAATGTATATGAAATAAGTGTCATTAATTAATAGTGTTTTAACTTAGTTTCTTAGTGATGAAGTAACCTAAAACTTTATGACAGAGAAGAAGAAAAATGTTGAAATTGTTTATAACTATTATACCATAATACCCTATGAGTATGGTGAATAAATATACTATCGATCCTCACTATATAATTTGAATTGTTACCAATATATATGAAATATGTGTCATTAATTAATAGTCTTTTAACTTAGTTTCTTGGTTTAGAAGTAACCTAAAAATTTGTGATGGAGAAGAAGGAAATTATTGAAATGTTTACATCTATTATAGCATAACACAATGTGAATATGGTGAACAAATAAACAATCGAGCCTAATTATATTATTTAAATTATTACCAATGTATATTAATTATATGTCATTAATTAATAGTCTTTTAACTTAGTTTCTTAGTGATGAAGTAGCCTATAATTTTTTGACAGAGAAAAAGAAAAATATTGAAATTGTTTACATCTATTATACCATAATACCATATGAGTATGTTGAATAATTATACTATCGATCCTCATTATATATTTTGAATTATTACCAATGTATATGAAATATGTGTCATTAATTAATAGTCTTCTAACTTAGTTTCTTAGTGAAGAAGTAACCTAAAATTTGGTGATGAAGAAGAAGTAAAATATTGAAACTGTTTACATCTATTATACCATAACATAATGTGAATATGGTGAACAAATAAACTATCGAGCCTAATTATAAAATTTTAATTATTACCAATGTATATGAAATATGTTTCATTAATTAATAGTCTTTTAACTTAGTTTCTTAGTGATGAAGTAACCTAAAATTTGGTCACTAGGAAGAAGAAAAATATTAAAATTGTTTACATCTATTATACCATAATACCATATGAGTATGGTGAATAAATGTTATATCGAGCCACATTATATAATTTGAATTATTACCAATGTTTATGAAATATGTGTCATTAATTAATAGTCTTTTGACGTAGTTTCTTAGTGAAGAAGTAACCTAAAATTTGGTGATGAAGAAGAAGTAAAATATTGAAATTGTTTACATCTATTATACCATAACATAATGTGAATATGGTTAACAAATAAACTATCGAGCCTAATTATAAAATTTTAATTTTTACCAATGTATATGAAATATGTTTCATTAATTAACAGTCTTTTAACTTAGTTTCTTAGTGCTGAAGTAACCTAAAACTTTGTGACAGAGAAGAATAAAAATATTGAAATTGTTTATATCTATTATACCATAATACCATATGAGTATGGTGAATAAATATACTATCGATCCTCACTATATAATTTGAATTATTACCAATGTTTATGAAATATGTGTCATTAATTATTAATCTTTTAACTTAGTTTCTTAGTGAAGAAGTAACCTAAAATTTGGTAATGAAGAAGAAGTAAAATATTGAAACTCTTTACATATATTATACCATTACACAATGTGAATATGGTGAACAAATAAACTATCGAGCCTAATTATATAATTTTAATTTTTACCAATGTATATGAAATATATGTAGTTAAATAATAGTCTTTTAACATAGTTTCTTAGTGATGAAGTAACCTAAAACTTTGTGACAGAGAAGAAGAAAAATATTGAAATTGTTTATATCTATTATACCATAATACCATATGAGTATGTTGAATAAATATACTATCGATCATCACTATATAATTTTAATTATTACCAATGTATTTGAAATATGTGTCATTAATAAATAGTCTTTTAACTTAGTTTCTTAGTGAAGAAGTAACCTAAAATTTGGTGATGAAGAAGAAGTAAAATATTGAAACTCTTTACATCTATTATACCATTACACAATGTGAATATGATGAACAAATAAATTATCGAGCCTAATTATATAATTTTAATTTTTACCAATGTATATGAAATAATTGTCATTAATTAATAGTCTTTTAACTTAGTTTCTTAGTGATGAAGTAACCTAAAACTTTATGACAGAGAAGAAGAAAAATGTTGAAATTGTTTATATCTATTATACCATAATACCATATGAGTATGGTGAATAAATATACTATCGGTCCTCACTATATAATTTGAATTGTTACCAATATATATGAAATATGTGTCATTAATTAATAGTCTTTTAACTAAGTTTCTTAGTGAAGAAGTAACCTAAAATTTAGTGATGGAGAAGAAGGAAATTATTGAAATGTTTACATCTATTATAGCATAACACAATGTGAATATGGTGAACAAATAAACAATCGAGCCTAATTATATTATTTAAATTATTATCAATGTATATTAAATATATGTCATTAATTAATAGTCTTTTAACTTAGTTTCTTAGTGATGAAGTAGCCTATAATTTTTTGACAGAGAAAAAGAAAAATATTGAAATTGTTTACATCTATTTTACCATAATACCATATGAGTATGTTGAATAATTATACTATCGATCCTCATTATATATTTTGAATTATTACCAATGTATATGAAATATGTGTCATTAATTAATAATCTTCTAACTTAGTTTCTTAGTGAAGAAGTAACCTAAAATTTGGTGATGAAGAAGAAGTAAAATATTGAAACTGTTTACATCTATTATACCATAACATAATGTGAATATGGTGAACAAATAAACTATCGAGCCTAATTATAAAATTTTAATTATTACCAATGTATATGAAATATGTTTCATTAATTAATAGTCTTTTAACTTAGTTTCTTAGTGATGAAGTAACCTAAAATTTGGTCACTAGGAAGAAGAAAAATATTAAAATTGTTTACATCTATTATACCATAATACCATATGAGTATGGTGAATAAATGTTATATCGAGCCACATTATATAATTTGAATTATTACCAATGTTTATGAAATATGTGTCATTAATTAATAGTCTTTTGACGTAGTTTCTTAGTGAAGAAGTAACCTAAAATTTGGTGATGAAGAAGAAGTAAAATATTGAAACTGTTTACATCTATTATACCATAACATAATGTGAATATGGTTAACAAATAAACTATCGAGCCTAATTATAAAATTTTAATTATTACCAATGTATATGAAATATGTTTCATTAATTAACAGTCTTTTAACTTGGTTTCTTAGTGCTGAAGTAACCTAAAACTTTGTGACAGAGAAGAATAAAAATATTGAAATTGTTTATATCTATTATACCATAATACCATATGAGTATGGTGAATAAATATACTATCGATCCTCACTATATAATTTGAATTATTACCAATGTTTATGAAATATGTGTCATTAATTATTAATCTTTTAACTTAGTTTCTTAGTGAAGAAGTAACCTAAAATTTGGTAATGAAGAAGAAGTAAAATATTGAAACTCTTTACATATATTATACCATTACACAATGTGAATATGGTGAACAAATAAACTATCGAGCCTAATTATATAATTTTAATTTTTACCAATGTATATGAAATATATGTAGTTAAATAATAGTCTTTTAACATAGTTTCTTAGTGATGAAGTAACCTAAAACTTTGTGACAGAGAAGAAGAAAAATATTGAAATTGTTTATATCTATTATACCATAATACCATATGAGTATGGTGAATAAATATACTATCGATCATCACTATATAATTTTAATTATTACCAATGTATTTGAAATATGTGTCATTAATAAATAGTCTTTTAACTTAGTTTCTTAGTGAAGAAGTAACCTAAAATTTGGTGATGAAGAAGAAGTAAAATATTGAAACTCTTTACATCTATTATACCATTACACAATGTGAATATGGTGAACAAATAAATTATCGAGCCTAATTATATAATTTTAATTTTCACCAATGTATATGAAATAAGTGTCATTAATTAATAGTGTTTTAACTTAGTTTCTTAGTGATGAAGTAACCTAAAACTTTATGACAGAGAAGAAGAAAAATGTTGAAATTGTTTATAACTATTATACCATAATACCCTATGAGTATGGTGAATAAATATACTATCGATCCTCACTATATAATTTGAATTGTTACCAATATATATGAAATATGTGTCATTAATTAATAGTCTTTTAACTTAGTTTCTTGGTTTAGAAGTAACCTAAAAATTTGTGATGGAGAAGAAGGAAATTATTGAAATGTTTACATCTATTATAGCATAACACAATGTGAATATGGTGAACAAATAAACAATCGAGCCTAATTATATTATTTAAATTATTACCAATGTATATTAATTATATGTCATTAATTAATAGTCTTTTAACTTAGTTTCTTAGTGATGAAGTAGCCTATAATTTTTTGACAGAGAAAAAGAAAAATATTGAAATTGTTTACATCTATTATACCATAATACCATATGAGTATGTTGAATAATTATACTATCGATCCTCATTATATATTTTGAATTATTACCAATGTATATGAAATATGTGTCATTAATTAATAGTCTTCTAACTTAGTTTCTTAGTGAAGAAGTAACCTAAAATTTGGTGATGAAGAAGAAGTAAAATATTGAAACTGTTTACATCTATTATACCATAACATAATGTGAATATGGTGAACAAATAAACTATCGAGCCTAATTATAAAATTTTAATTATTACCAATGTATATGAAATATGTTTCATTAATTAATAGTCTTTTAACTTAGTTTCTTAGTGATGAAGTAACCTAAAATTTGGTCACTAGGAAGAAGAAAAATATTAAAATTATTTACATCTATTATACCATAATACCATATGAGTATGGTGAATAAATGTTATATCGAGCCACATTATATAATTTGAATTATTACCAATGTTTATGAAATATGTGTCATTAATTAATAGTCTTTTGACGTAGTTTCTTAGTGAAGAAGTAACCTAAAATTTGGTGATGAAGAAGAAGTAAAATATTGAAACTGTTTACATCTATTATACCATAACATAATGTGAATATGGTTAACAAATAAACTATCGAGCCTAATTATAAAATTTTAACTATTACCAATGTATATGAAATATGTTTCATTAATTAACAGTCTTTTAACTTAGTTTCTTAGTGCTGAAGTAACCTAAAACTTTGTGACAGAGAAGAATAAAAATATTGAAATTGTTTATATCTATTATACCATAATACCATATGAGTATGGTGAATAAATATACTATCGATCCTCACTATATAATTTGAATTATTACCAATGTTTATGAAATATGTGTCATTAATTATTAATCTTTTAACTTAGTTTCTTAGTGAAGAAGTAACCTAAAATTTGGTAATGAAGAAGAAGTAAAATATTGAAACTCTTTACATATATTATACCATTACACAATGTGAATATGGTGAACAAATAAACTATCGAGCCTAATTATATAATTTTAATTTTTACCAATGTATATGAAATATATGTAATTAAATAATAGTCTTTTAACATAGTTTCTTAGTGATGAAGTAACCTAAAACTTTGTGACAGAGAAGAAGAAAAATATTGAAATTGTTTATATCTATTATACCATAATACCATATGAGTATGGTGAATAAATATACTATCGATCATCACTATATAATTTTAATTATTACCAATGTATTTGAAATATGTGTCATTAATAAATAGTCTTTTAACTTAGTTTCTTAGTGAAGAAGTAACCTAAAATTTGGTGATGAAGAAGAAGTAAAATATTGAAACTCTTTACATCTATTATACCATTACACAATGTGAATATGGTGAACAAATAAATTATCGAGCCTAATTATATAATTTTAATTTTTACCAATGTATATGAAATAATTGTCATTAATTAATAGTCTTTTAACTTAGTTTCTTAGTGATGAAGTAACCTAAAACTTTATGACAGAGAAGAAGAAAAATGTTGAAATTGTTTATATCTATTATACCATAATACCATATGAGTATGGTGAATAAATATACTATCGGTCCTCACTATATAATTTGAATTGTTACCAATATATATGAAATATGTGTCATTAATTAATAGTCTTTTAACTAAGTTTCTTAGTGAAGAAGTAACCTAAAATTTAGTGATGGAGAAGAAGGAAATTATTGAAATGTTTACATCTATTATAGCATAACACAATGTGAATATGGTGAACAAATAAACAATCGAGCCTAATTATATTATTTAAATTATTATCAATGTATATTAAATATATGTCATTAATTAATAGTCTTTTAACTTAGTTTCTTAGTGATGAAGTAGCCTATAATTTTTTGACAGAGAAAAAGAAAAATATTGAAATTGTTTACATCTTTTTACCATAATACCATATGAGTATGTTGAATAATTATACTATCGATCCTCATTATATATTTTGAATTATTACCAATGTATATGAAATATGTGTCATTAATTAATAGTCTTCTAACTTAGTTTCTTAGTGAAGAAGTAACCTAAAATTTGGTGATGAAGAAGAAGTAAAATATTGAAACTGTTTACATCTATTATACCATAACATAATGTGAATATGGTGAACAAATAAATTATCGAGCCTAATTATAAAATTTTAATTATTACCAATGTATATGAAATATGTTTCATTAATTAATAGTCTTTTAACTTAGTTTCTTAGTGATTAAGTAACCTAAAATTTGGTGACTAGGAAGAAGAAAAATATTAAAATTGTTTACATCTATTATACCATAATACTATATGAGTATGGTGAATAAATGTTATATCGAGCCACATTATATAATTTGAATTATTACCAATGTTTATGAAATATGTGTCATTAATTAATAGTCTTTTAACGTAGTTTCTTAGTGAAGAAGTAACCTAAAATTTGGTGATGAAGAAGAAGTAAAATATTGAAACTCTTTACATATATTATACCATTACACAATGTGAATATGGTGAACAAATAAACTATCGAGCCTAATTATATAATTTTAATTTTTACCAATGTATATAAAATATATGTAATTAAATAATAGTCTTTTAACATAGTTTCTTAGTGATGAAGTAACCTAGAACTTTGTGACAGAGAAGAAGAAAAATGTTGAAATTGTTTATAACTATTATACCATAATACCCTATGAGTATGGTGAATAAATATACTATCGATCCTCACTATATAATTTGAATTGTTACCAATATATATGAAATATGTGTCATAATTAATAGTCTTTTAACTTAGTTTCTTAGTTTAGAAGTAACCTAAAATTTGGTGATGGAGAAGAAGGAAATTATTGAAATGCTTACATCTATTATAGCATAACACAATGTGAATATGGTGAACAAATAAACAATCGAGCCTAATTATATTATTTAAATTATTACCAATGTATATTAATTATATGTCATTAATTAATAGTCTTTTAACTTAGTTTCTTAGTGATGAAGTAGCCTATAATTTTTTGACAGAGAAAAAGAAAAATATTGAAATTGTTTACATCTATTATACCATAATACCATATGAGTATGTTGAATAATTATACTATCGATCCTCATTATATATTTTGAATTATTACCAATGTATATGAAATATGTGTCATTAATTAATAGTCTTTTAACTTAGTTTCTTAGTGAAGAAGTAACTTAAAATTTGGTGATGAAGAAGAAGTAAAATATTGAAACTGTTTACATATATTATACCATAACATAATGTGAATAGGGTGAACAAATAAACAATCGAGCCTAATTATAAAATTTTAATTATTACCAATGTATATGAAATATGTTTCATTAATTAATAGTCTTTTAACTTAGTTTCTTAGTGTTGAAGTAACCTAAAACTTTGTGACAGAGAAGAAGAAAAATATTGAAATTGTTTATATCTATTATACCATAATACCATATGAGTATGGTGAATAAATATACTATCGGTCCTCACTATATAATTTGAATTATTACCAATATATATGAAATATGTGTCATTAATCATTAGTCTTTTAACTTAGTTTCTTAGTGAAGAAGTAACCTAAAATTTGGTGATGAAGAAGAAGGAAATTATTGAAATGTTTACATCTATTATAGCATAACACAATGTGAATATGGTGAACAAATAAACAATCGAGCCTAATTATATTATTTAAATTATTATCAATGTATATTAAATATATGTCATTAATTAATAGTCTTTTAACTTATTTTCTTAGTGATGAAGTAGCCTATAATTTTTTGACAGAGAAAAAGAAAAATATTGAAATTGTTTACATCTATTTTACCATAATACCATATGAGTATGTTGAATAATTATACTATCGATCCTCATTATATATTTTGAATTATTACCAATGTATATGAAATATGTGTCATTAATTAATAGTCTTCTAACTTAGTTTCTTAGTGAAGAAGTAACCTAAAATTTGGTGATGAAGAAGAAGTAAAATATTGAAACTGTTTACATCTATTATACCATAACATAATGTGAATATGGTGAACAAATAAACTATCGAGCCTAATTATAAAATTTTAATTATTACCAATGTATATGAAATATGTTTCATTAATTAATAGTCTTTTAACTTAGTTTCTTAGTGATGAAGTAACCTAAAATTTGGTCACTAGGAAGAAGAAAAATATTAAAATTGTTTACATCTATTATACCATAATACCATATGAGTATGGTGAATAAATGTTATATCGAGCCACATTATATAATTTGAATTATTACCAATGTTTATGAAATATGTGTCATTAATTAATAGTCTTTTGACGTAGTTTCTTAGTGAAGAAGTAACCTAAAATTTGGTGATGAAGAAGAAGTAAAATATTGAAACTGTTTACATCTATTATACCATAACATAATGTGAATATGGTTAACAAATAAACTATCGAGCCTAATTATAAAATTTTAATTATTACCAATGTATATGAAATATGTTTCATTAATTAACAGTCTTTTAACTTGGTTTCTTAGTGCTGAAGTAACCTAAAACTTTGTGACAGAGAAGAATAAAAATATTGAAATTGTTTATATCTATTATACCATAATACCATATGAGTATGGTGAATAAATATACTATCGATCCTCACTATATAATTTGAATTATTACCAATGTTTATGAAATATGTGTCATTAATTATTAATCTTTTAACTTAGTTTCTTAGTGAAGAAGTAACCTAAAATTTGGTAATGAAGAAGAAGTAAAATATTGAAACTCTTTACATATATTATACCATTACACAATGTGAATATGTTGAACAAATAAACTATCGAGCCTAATTATATAATTTTAATTTTTACCAATGTATATGAAATATATGTAATTAAATAATAGTCTTTTAACATAGTTTCTTAGTGATGAAGTAACCTAAAACTTTGTGACAGAGAAGAAGAAAAATATTGAAATTGTTTATATCTATTATACCATAATACCATATGAGTATGGTGAATAAATATACTATCGATCATCACTATATAATTTTAATTATTACCAATGTATTTGAAATATGTGTCATTAATAAATAGTCTTTTAACTTAGTTTCTTAGTGAAGAAGTAACCTAAAATTTGGTGATGAAGAAGAAGTAAAATATTGAAACTCTTTACATCTATTATACCGTTACACAATGTGAATATGGTGAACAAATAAATTATCGAGCCTAATTATATAATTTTAATTTTTACCAATGTATATGAAATAAGTGTCATTAATTAATAGTGTTTTAACTTAGTTTCTTAGTGATGAAGTAACCTAAAACTTTATGACAGAGAAGAAGAAAAATGTTGAAATTGTTTATAACTATTATACCATAATACCCTATGAGTATGGTGAATAAATATACTATCGATCCTCACTATATAATTTGAATTGTTACCAATATATATGAAATTTGTGTCATTAATTAATAGTCTTTTAACTTAGTTTCTTGGTTTAGAAGTAACCTAAAAATTTGTGATGGAGAAGAAGGAAATTATTGAAATGTTTACATCTATTATAGCATAACACAATGTGAATATGGTGAACAAATAAACAATCGAGCCTAATTATATTATTTAAATTATTACCAATGTATATTAATTATATGTCATTAATTAATAGTATTTTAACTTAGTTTCTTAGTGATGAAGTAGCCTATAATTTTTTGACAGAGAAAAATAAAAATATTGAAATTGTTTACATCTATTATACCATAATACCATATGAGTATGTTGAATAATTATACTATCGATCCTCATTATATATTTTGAATTATTACCAATGTATATGAAATATGTGTCATTAATTAATAGTCTTCTAACTTAGTTTCTTAGTGAAGAAGTAACCTAAAATTTGGTGATGAAGAAGAAGTAAAATATTGAAACTGTTTACATCTATTATACCATAACATAATGTGAATATGGTGAACAAATAAACTATCGAGCCTAATTATAAAATTTTAATTATTACCAATGTATATGAAATATGTTTCATTAATTAATAGTCTTTTAACTTAGTTTCTTAGTGATGAAGTAACCTAAAATTTGGTCACTAGGAAGAAGAAAAATATTAAAATTATTTACATCTATTATACCATAATACCATATGAGTATGGTGAATAAATGTTATATCGAGCCACATTATATAATTTAAATTATTACCAATGTTTATGAAATATGTGTCATTAATTAATAGTCTTTTGACGTAGTTTCTTAGTGAAGAAGTAACCTAAAATTTGGTGATGAAGAAGAAGTAAAATATTGAAACTGTTTACATCTATTATACCATAACATAATGTGAATATGGTTAACAAATAAACTATCGAGCCTAATTATATTATTTAAATTATTACCAATGTATATTAATTATATGTCATTAATTAACAGTCTTTTAACTTAGTTTCTTAGTGCTGAAGTAACCTAAAACTTTGTGACAGAGAAGAATAAAAATATTGAAATTGTTTATATCTATTATACCATAATACCATATGAGTATGGTGAATAAATATACTATCGATCCTCACTATATAATTTGAATTATTACCAATGTTTATGAAATATGTGTCATTAATTATTAATCTTTTAACTTAGTTTCTTAGTGAAGAAGTAACCTAAAATTTGGTAATGAAGAAGAAGTAAAATATTGAAACTCTTTACATATATTATACCATTACACAATGTGAATATGGTGAACAAATAAACTATCGAGCCTAATTATATAATTTTAATTTTTACCAATGTATATGAAATATATGTAATTAAATAATAGTCTTTTAACATAGTTTCTTAGTGATGAAGTAACCTAAAACTTTGTGACAGAGAAGAAGAAAAATATTGAAATTGTTTATATCTATTATACCATAATACCATATGAGTATGGTGAATAAATATACTATCGATCATCACTATATAATTTTAATTATTACCAATGTATTTGAAATATGTGTCATTAATAAATAGTCTTTTAACTTAGTTTCTTAGTGAAGAAGTAACCTAAAATTTGGTGCTGAAGAAGAAGTAAAATATTGAAACTCTTTACATCTATTATACCATTACACAATGTGAATATGGTGAACAAATAAATTATCGAGCCTAATTATATAATTTTAATTTTTACCAATGTATATGAAATAATTGTCATTAATTAATAGTCTTTTAACTTAGTTTCTTAGTGATGAAGTAACCTAAAACTTTATGACAGAGAAGAAGAAAAATGTTGAAATTGTTTATATCTATTATACCATAATACCATATGAGTATGGTGAATAAATATACTATCGGTCCTCACTATATAATTTGAATTGTTACCAATATATATGAAATATGTGTCATTAATTAATAGTCTTTTAACTAAGTTTCTTAGTGAAGAAGTAACCTAAAATTTAGTGATGGAGAAGAAGGAAATTATTGAAATGTTTACATCTATTATAGCATAACACAATGTGAATATGGTGAACAAATAAACAATCGAGCCTAATTATATTATTTAAATTATTACCAATGTATATTAAATATATGTCATTAATTAATAGTCTTTTAACTTAGTTTCTTAGTGATGAAGTAGCCTATAATTTTTTGACAGAGAAAAAGAAAAATATTGAAATTGTTTACATCTTTTTACCATAATACCATATGAGTATGTTGAATAATTATACTATCGATCCTCATTATATATTTTGAATTATTACCAATGTATATGAAATATGTGTCATTAATTAATAGTCTTCTAACTTAGTTTCTTAGTGAAGAAGTAACCTAAAATTTGGTGATGAAGAAGAAGTAAAATATTGAAACTGTTTACATCTATTATACCATAACATAATGTGAATATGGTGAACAAATAAATTATCGAGCCTAATTATAAAATTTTAATTATTACCAATGTATATGAAATATGTTTCATTAATTAATAGACTTTTAACTTAGTTTCTTAGTGATTAAGTAACCTAAAATTTGGTGACTAGGAAGAAGAAAAATATTAAAATTGTTTACATCTATTATACCATAATACTATATGAGTATGGTGAATAAATGTTATATCGAGCCACATTATATAATTTGAATTATTACCAATGTTTATGAAATATGTGTCATTAATTAATAGTCTTTTAACGTAGTTTCTTAGTGAAGAAGTAACCTAAAATTTGGTGATGAAGAAGAAGTAAAATATTGAAACTCTTTACATATATTATACCATTACACAATGTGAATATGGTGAACAAATAAACTATCGAGCCTAATTATATAATTTTAATTTTTACCAATGTATATAAAATATATGTAATTAAATAATAGTCTTTTAACATAGTTTCTTAGTGATGAAGTAACCTAGAACTTTGTGACAGAGAAGAAGAAAAATGTTGAAATTGTTTATAACTATTATACCATAATACCCTATGAGTATGGTGAATAAATATACTATCGATCCTCACTATATAATTTGAATTGTTACCAATATATATGAAATATGTGTCATTAATTAATAGTCTTTTAACTTAGTTTCTTAGTTTAGAAGTAACCTAAAATTTGGTGATGGAGAAGAAGGAAATTATTGAAATGCTTACATCTATTATAGCATAACACAATGTGAATATGGTGAACAAATAAACAATCGAGCCTAATTATATTATTTAAATTATTACCAATGTATATTAATTATATGTCATTAATTAATAGTCTTTTAACTTAGTTTCTTAGTGATGAAGTAGCCTATAATTTTTTGACAGAGAAAAAGAAAAATATTGAAATTGTTTACATCTATTATACCATAATACCATATGAGTATGTTGAATAATTATACTATCGATCCTCATTATATATTTTGAATTATTACCAATGTATATGAAATATGTGTCATTAATTAATAGTCTTTTAACTTAGTTTCTTAGTGAAGAAGTAACTTAAAATTTGGTGATGAAGAAGAAGTAAAATATTGAAACTGTTTACATATATTATACCATAACATAATGTGAATAGGGTGAACAAATAAACAATCGAGCCTAATTATAAAATTTTAATTATTACCAATGTATATGAAATATGTTTCATTAATTAATAGTCTTTTAACTTAGTTTCTTAGTGTTGAAGTAACCTAAAACTTTGTGACAGAGAAGAAGAAAAATATTGAAATTGTTTATATCTATTATACCATAATACCATATGAGTATGGTGAATAAATATACTATCGATCCTCACTATATAATTTGAATTATTACCCATGTTTATGAAATATGTTTCATTAATCATTAGTCTTTTAACTTAGTTTCTTAGTGAAGAAGTAACCTAAAATTTGGTGATGAAGAAGAAGTAAAATATTGAAACTCTTTACATATATTATACCATTACACAATGTGAATATGGTGAACAAATAAATTATCGAGCCTAATTATATAATTTTAATTTTTACCAATGTATATGAAATATGTGTCATTAATTAATAGTCTTTTAACTTAGTTTCTTAGTGATGAAGTAACCTAAAACTTTATGACTGAGAAGAAGAAAAATGTTGAAATTGTTTATATCTATTATACCATAATACCATATGATTATGGTAAATAAATATACTATCGATACTCACTATATAATTTGAATTATAACCAATATATTTGAAATATGTGTCAATAATTAATAGTCTTTTAACTTAGTTTCTTAGTGAATAAGTAACATAAAATTTAGTGATGGAGAAGAAGAAAAATATTAAAATGTTTACATCTATTATAGCATAACACAATGTGAATATGTTGAAAAAATAAACTATCGAACCTAATCATATAATTTTAATTATTACCAATGTATATTAAATATATGTCATTAATTAATAGTCTTTTAACTTAGTTTCTTAGTGATGAAGTAACCTAAAATTTGGTGACTAAGAAGAAGAAAAATATTGAAATTGTTTACATCTATTATACCATAATACCATATGAATATGGTAAATAAATATACTATCGATCCTCATTATATAATTTGAATAATTACCAATGTATATGAAATATGTGTAATTAATTAATAGTCTTTTAACTTAGTTTCTTAGTGAAGAAGTAACCTAAAATTTGGTGATGAAGAAGAAGTAAAATATTGAAACTGTTTACATCTATTATACCATAACACAATGTGAATATGGTGAACAAATAAACTATCGAGCCTAATTATAAAAATTTTATTATTACCAATGTATATGAAATATGTGTCATTAATTAACAGTCTTTTAACTTAGTTTCATAGTGATGAAGTAACCTAAGATTTTGTGACAGAGAATAAGAAAAATATTGAAATTGTTTATATCTATTATACCATAATACCATATGAGTATGATGAATAAATATACTATCGATCCTCATTATATAATTTGAATTATTACCAATGTATATGAAATATGTGTCATTAATTAATAGTCTTTTAACTAAGTTTCTTAGTGAAGAAGTAACCTAAAATTTGGTGATGAAGAAGAAGTAAAATATTGAAAATGTTTACATCTATTATACCATAACACAATGTGAATATGGTGAACAAATAAAATATCGAGCCTACTTAAAAAAATTTAATTATTACAAATGTATATGAAATATGTTTCATTAATTAATAGTGTTTTAACTTAGTTTCTTAGTGATGAATAACCTAAAATTTGGTGACTGAGAAGAAGAAAAATATTGAAATTGTTTACATCTATTATACCATAATACCATATGAGTATGGTAAATAAATATACTATCGATCCTCATTATATAATTTGAATTATTACCAATGTATATGAAATATGTGTAATTAATTAATAGTTTTTTAACTTAGTTTCTTAGTGAAGAGGTAACCTAAATTTGGTGATGAAGAAAAAGTAAAATATTGAAACTGTCTACATCTATTATTCCATTACACAATGTGAATATGGTGAACAAATAAACTATCGAGCCTAATTATATAATTTTAATTATTACCAATGTATATGAAATATGTGTCATTAATTAACAGTCTTTTAACTTAGTTTCATAGTGATGAAGTAACCTATGATTTTGTGACAGAAAATTAGAAAAATATTGAAATTGTTTATATCTATTATACCATAATACCATATGAGTATGATGAGTAACTATGCTAACGATCCTTATTATATAATTTGAATTACTACCAATGTATATGAAATATGTGTCATTAATTAATAGTATTTTAACTTAGTTTCTTAGTGAAGAAGTAACCTAAAATTTGGTGATGAAGAAGAAGTAAAATATTTAAACTGTTTACATCTATTATACCATTACACAATGTGAATATGGTGAACAAATAAACCATCGAGCCTAATTATATAATTTTAATTATTACAAATGTATATGAAATATATGTCATTAATTAATAGTCTTTTAACTTAGTTTCTTAGTGTTGAAGTAACCTAAATCTTTGTGACAGAGAAGAAGAAAATATTGAAATTGTTTATATCTATTATACCATAATACCATATGAGTATGGTGAATATATACACTATCGATCCTCACTATATAATTTGAATTATTACCAATGTATATGAAATATTGGTCATTAATTATTAGTCTTTTAACTTAGTTTCTTAGTGAAGAAGTAACCTAAAATTTGGTGATGAGGAAGAAGTAAAATATTGAAACTCTTTACATTTATTATACCATTACACAATGTGAATATGGTGAAAAAATAAACTATCGAGCCTAATTATATAATTTTAATTTTTACCAATGTATATGAAATATATGTAATTAAATAATAGTCTTTTAACATAGTTTCTTAGTAATGAAGTAACCTAAAACTTTGTGACAGAGAAGAAGAAAAATATTGAAATTGTTTATATCTATTATACTATAATACCATATGAGTATGGTGAATAAATATATTATCGATCCTCACTATATAATTTGAATTATTACCAATGTATTTGAAATATGTGTCATTAATAAATAGTCTTTTAACTTAGTTTCTTAGTGAAGAAGTAACCTAAAATTTTGTGATGAAGAAGAAGTAAAATATTGAAACTCTTTACATCTATTATACCATTACACAATGTGAATATGGTGAACAAATAAATTATCGAGCCTAATTATATAATTTTAATTTTTACCAGTGTATATGAAATATGTGTCATTAATTAATAGTCTTTTAACTTAGTTTCTTAGTGATGAAGTAACCTAAAACTATATGACAGAGAAGAAGAAAAATGTTGAAATTGTTTATATCTATTATACCATAATACCATATAATTATGGTAAATAAATATACTATCGATCCTCACTATTTAATTTGAATTATAACCAATATATTTGAAATATGTGTGAATAATTAATAGTCTTTTAACTTGGTTTCTTAGTAAATAAGTAACATAAAATTTAGTGATGGAGAAGAAGAAAAATATTAAAATGTTTACATCTATTATAGCATAACACAATGTGAATATGTTGAAAAAATAAACTATCGAACCTAATCATATAATTTTAATTATTACCAATGTATATTAAATATATGTCTTTAATTAATAGTCTTTTAACTTAGTTTCTTAGTGATGAAGTAACCTAAAATTTGGTGACTGAGAAGAAGAAAAATATTGAAATTGTTTACATCTATTATACCATAATACCATATGAGTATGGTAAATAAATATACTATCGATCCTCATTATATAATTTGAAAAATTACCAATGTATATGAAATATGTGTAATTAATTAATAGTCTTTTAACTTAGTTTCTTAGTGAAGAAGTAACCTAAAATTTGGTGATGAAGAAGAAGTAAAATATTGAAACTGTTTACATCTATTATACCATAACACAATGTGAATATGGTGAACAAATAAACTATCGAGCCTAATTATAAAATTTTTATTATTACCAATGTATATGAAATATATGTAATTAAATAATAGTCTTTTGACATAGTTTCTTAGTGATGAAGTAACCTAAAACTTTATGACATAGAAGAAGAAAAATGTTGAAATTGTTTATATCTATTATACCATAATACCATATGAGTATGGTGAATAAATATACTATCGATCCTCACTATGTAATTTGAATTATAACCAATGTATTTGAAATATGTGTCAATAATTAATAGTCTTTTAACTTAGTTTCTTAGTGAAGAAGTAACATAAAATTTAGTGATGGAGAAGAAGAAAAATACTAAAATGTTTACATCTATTATAGCATAACACAATGTGAATATGTTGAAAAAATAAACTATCGAACCTAATTGTTGTACCCCAAAATTTGCCCTCCCATTTTCTCAACATTTTCTCATCACAAGACCCTTGGAGCTCAAGATCAAGTTAGGGATTCCTCTGCTCAAGACTTCTCCTTGCACTGTTGACCCAAATTAGGGTTTGTGTTTGCACAAAGATATTTTGACCTAAAATGCCTAAGATGACTTTCATGCTTCATGTTGGACTCCCAAGTTTATCCATACCAAGTTTCAAGCCTTGATTCCAATTTTTGCCCAGTCAATTGGACAGTTGACCTAGAAATCAGCTGTATTGGGGAAAAAGTCAATTGTGGCCAATTGACAGTCAAATCTCATGAAAATTGACCCACATCAACATTATGAACTCATATGGACCATTTGATCAAGTTTGGATCATAATTCCTCAAGAAATTTGATCAGATCACCAAAAGGGCAAAATGGTCATTTTTAGGGTTTTGACTGCACAAAGGCATTTTTTTACTGTTTGACCTAGCCAATGGCAAACCAAACTCACATATGGACTCAAGGACCCCATGGATTTGTTTTGACATACTCAACAAGATCCCAAATGCACAAGATTGACAGTTGAATTTCCCAGTCAATTGATCAATTTTGACTGTATACTGAAAAGTCAAACTTTGACTTTTTGGTCAAAATCAAGTGTCAAGATTCATTTTTCATCAAAACATGCCAAATCATGAAACTTGTTCATCAAGAAATCAAGAATTGCAAATTAGGGTTTGAAATGAAGATTTTTCATAACTTAGAATTTTTCTAAGTTATGAAAAACCCTAATTTTTTCCTAACTTTGTCCCACTTTCTCACCAAGATTCATTTGGATTCAAGCAAAAGTCAAAACATGAAAGTTGTAGTCCATTGCAAAATCTACAACTTTTATTCACAAAGTTTCCTCAAAAGAAGCTTGTAGCTCAAGTTACAATTTTTGGAACAAGGGTACCAAACCATTCTCAACTTAGAGAAATTTTGAACCATTTTAGGCAGGATTTTTGCCTAACTTCAAGACCATTTTTCACATACTTCCTCTTAGAATTTCAATTTTCATTTCAAAGATGGATTATATTACACATTCCAAGCTTTCCAAAATGTCCAATAACTCATCAAACAACCTCATGGTTAGGGAGTATCGAATTTGGCAAGTTGGGAAAAACTCACTTTTGATTTGGCCAATTTACATGTTCATACACTTGTGCCATTTTGAACTCAGCTTGCATTCCTTGATTACAGGTCCTATATCCCATTTGCACTCAATAATTTAATGCTAACTCATTGTTCCAAGGCCTTATTTTGTGTGTTCAAACATTATATGCAAGATTAAGCCATTTTTAGATAAAGCATTTTTGCCATTTTAGAAAAGTTAAACTTTATGTCAATTGCAAATCCAAGCAAGTACAAGGCAGATCCTTTTGGCACAAGTTTATGAACTAATTACACTGATCAAGGCCAAGGTATGCAGCATAGATTGGGGGCCTGCACAAGCTAGAAACACCACTTGACATTTTCTTGCTTAAAGTTGAAGTAACCTTGCATAACAACACACAACTCTCATCTCAGCAAAAACCAGCTTAAGCAAACTTGTCAAACACATTCCAAACAATCACCCTGACCTGAAACACGAGCTAAACACCTTCCAAACCTCATCAAACCTCAAAACACCATAGAACTGCCCAAAACAGGGCACCTGCTGCAGATTGAGTTCCATAACTCAATCCATTCGTGCACTCTTGCTAAAACCACTTCAAACACATCCTACATCATTCCTTGAAACTATTCCAAGCCTCAAACACGAGCTGTAACATCCCTAGCTAACATCACCATTTTAATTTTTCTGTTTTGCAGTTGAAGTACCATAGCACAATTCTCTTGGTTTCCAAACAAACTAAAGCTTGGAATAGCATCCCTGGACATCAAGGATGCTGTACCAATCATCACCTTGCATTGAAAGCACTTCCATCACCAGATACGATTCCAACTAAACAGGTAAGTTCATGAACTCGTATCTCTCTATCCAGGCATTGTTAGCTTTAGGTTTGTGAAGAAATTATGTCACATTCATGGCCCTGAATCTGCCCATATCTTTAGTTTTCATTTATGTTATGTATGCTATGAGAATTTGAGGTCTGAACTTGGAACAAAAATTAGGTCAGGAATTGGGGGAGAAGAAATTCTCTCTCATTCCTGAGAGTTAGATCATGTTCTTTATATGTATGAAATCGTGAGATGATGCTTTACATTTTTTGTGTTGTAAGTTTTCATTAAAAATCAAAGAATCAGGATCTTGATGTTGAAGCAAGAAGGCGCGCGTTTTTTCAAACAGAGATGGCTGGAGGTTGAAGAAGCTGGTCTTTGGGTTGGGCCTGTTCCACTTTTCCTATTTGCACCTTGTTTTTGCTTTTGAACCCCCCTGGCCCATTTTGATTTTTATTCATCATTTTCCATTTTTTCCTTTTGATTTTGTTTCCATATTTTTATTTAAGTATGAAAAAATATAAAAATCATTTTTTCCACATTTTTTGCATTTATTTTGATATTTATTAGTCTTTATTTAGTTTTTGTACATAAATAAATACTTATATACTATTATTTACAATAACTAAAAATAATGCAAAGATATTTTATTTCTGATTTTTTATTTCATTTTTCTCTTGAAAACATTTTATATAAAATATACTTTTTTTGTAAATATTAAATATTTTATTTTTGTATATATTTAATCTATTTAGTAAATAATACAAATACATATATATTTTTTAGTACATTTAGGTTAAAAAATACAAAATATAATATTTTATTTTTATTAATATTTAACATCAAAAATACTTTTTTGACACATATACTTCTCTTTTTTTTTATTATTTCTTTTGTACATAATTAATAAAAATTGTAT
Organism: Vicia faba; assembly: GCA_948472305.1. Taxonomy (NCBI): domain Eukaryota; kingdom Viridiplantae; phylum Streptophyta; class Magnoliopsida; order Fabales; family Fabaceae; genus Vicia; species Vicia faba. The sequence continues at coordinate 149,193,499 of OX451741.1, read as the reverse complement.
ATATTAAATAATAAATACATTTTATTTATAAAATTAGGGTTTTGCCCTAAATACATAAAAACTCCAAAAATTAATACTTTTTATTTTGTTTACTTGACACATAAAAAACACTTTTTACATACACATAAAAAATCATTTTTTTTGCATCTTTGCATATTTATCTTATTTTATTTAATTATTGCATATTAAATAATTTGTATAATTCCATTTGGATTGTAATAGTCTAGGGTTTTAAATTCCTTGTCAAAATACCCCCATTTGAACATTTGTACCCCCCTTCCCATATATTGTGTTGTAATAACTTAGGAACTTTATTTTTCGCACTTTAATGCTTTCTAATTATGCCATGTTAGAATTAGGGTTTGTATGCAAATCAATTAACCCAAATAGTTTGACCTAAATTCAAGATAAACAAGCATGAAAATGGACAACACTAATCACACTTGCACCCCTAGGGTATTCCACTTGTTGCCTTCAATAATGGGCCATATTGCATGTTAGGTCTCTTTGGGCAAAACAAAACAATTCAAATGATCATAGTCCCTCGATGACGCTTTCGAAAGTTGCCTAAAAAATGATCAAGTCCCTCCAAGAGAAATTGCCCAAAGATACTTGGCACCATTGCAATTATGGTCTAAACGATGACCCGCGCCCGTCCCTTTCACATCCTAACACAAGATTGTCCACCAAATGCAATGGTGGAACAAAATTTTTAAAAGGGTTAAAAACATAGGAGAAATCTTTGAGAAATTTAGGAGTAGACAAACTCTTAGTTACTTGAATCAAACTTGCAAAACAAAACACTTGCCTATTTTCCAAATCACACATCAATACACTTTCAAAACAACTTTCAAAAACATTGAAAACCTTTTCAAAAGACATACACCTTTGTATACATCCCAACATGGATCATTACAAAGGTTGCCACCACATTGGCTTATTTTCAAAACATTTTCAAACCCACACACACAAAGCACCATTTCAAACAATTAAAAATTAAGGCAAGTTGATCTAAGCAAGTAACTAAGAGCCCATGGATAACCATGGATAGAAAGGGTGCTAATACCTTCCCTTTCTATAATCTACTCCCCGAACCCAAGAAAACATCTCAAAGGTTTTTGTTGTGCGACTCTTGCTCAACCGAAACATTTGCGAAAACAAACGCAAAACTCAAGTCAGTTCTCCCACCGTATCACAGAACTGGCGACTCTGCTGGTGAAAATTTTAAAAGTGGAGTAACCTTAGGGCTTAGATCACCCTCTTGCATGACTAATTGTTTGTCTTGATTGCTTTATATCTTGGCTCTCTTGTTTTGGTTTACAATCCTACACCCGGATTTTGGGAAACATTCATAGATAGTAATACGTTGTGGAAACTGTGCGGGGTATACCGACACGGTCGAAGCAATAGCTATATTAGTGCGACATATTTGTGAGTACCGGTAACCCTTGAGTTCAATCAAGGAGAGTACGGGGCCGCTGAGTGATGTCACTAAGCACTAATGACCTAGAACCTTACTTGGCCATCTTGGCCTTTTATTAGGGGTAGTGAGATGACCGGCTTTGGTGCAGTCCAAAGTTGGTAGATACTCGATACTACACTCATTGAGGGTTGTTTTCTTGGAATATTTTGGTCGCTAGTTAAGTGGCTAAACCAAAACAATGAACAATGAAAACAATCCAGTGATATTGAGCTCCTTAGAACCCGGTTACTATTTATAGGACAGGTTTTTAAGACAACTACACTCAAGAGGGTACTTACCTATGAAACCCCATGCAAGCCTGAAACTAGGGTTTGGTATGAATTGCTTGTACATATGTTTGTGCATACATCATGAGCATCATAAAGCATCATATGCATTTACTAACCACTTCAAGGGTTTAGATCTTCATCTTTGTTCTTGTTTTGTAGGTCATGGAAATTCCTCGCAGAAAAACCATCCAAGTCAACCTTGTGAGAATCCCTCCTCAACTCAAGGAGCTCACATCAAGAATTCCGGAAAGCTCATCCTTCAGTGAAAGACATGGTAGACTGCTCAGCTTAGTCAACACCAACATTGAAGAGGACATGATGAAGGTGTTATTCCAGTTCTTTGACCCTCTTCACCACTGTTTCACTTTCCCCGACTACCAGTTGGTGCCAACTTTGGAGGAATTTTCTCAACTCCTGAGAATTCCTATCCTTAATCAACTACCTTTCAACGGTACGGAAAAGGAACCAAAGCCGGAAGATGTTGCTCGAGCATTACATCTACAGCCTTCTGACATTAAGGGGCATTGGGAAACTAGAAGCGGCTTCAAAGGCTTCTTAGCAAAATTCTTGTTTGAGAAGGCACAAGAATGTTGGAACTCATTGGACCTACAAGCCTTTGAAGAAATTGTGGCACTCCTTATCTATGGGTTGGTCTTGTTCCCAAATCCTGACCAGCTTGTAGAGGTCAACGCCGTCAAAATCTTCTTGTCCAGAAATCCAATACCAACATTGCTTGGGGACATCCTTCACTCATTTTACACACGAACAATGAGAAAGAGGGGTGTTCTCATGTGCTGTACTCCTCTCCTTGCAAGGTGGTTTATTTCGCACCTTCCACAATCTGTCTTGAAGAATGACCAAGGCTCAAGGTGGTCCCAACGATTGATGACTCTTACTCACTCTGATGTACATTGGTGTTCTCGGTCCAAAGAAAATGTCATCATCGTCGATCGTTGTGGAGAGTTCCCTAATGTTCCATTACTTGGCATTAGAGGGGGCATTACCTACAACCCTTGCCTAGCTTTGAGGCAATTTGGATATGCACGAAGAGATGGCCCTCACGACACGTTGATTCCTGACCTAGTTTTTTACTTCGACAACGATGCGCAAGGACTTCGCCAAAGGTTCATCAGAGCTTGGAGGATGCCCAACAAGGTTGACAGCAAGACACTGGGGCACAAGAACTCCATCCCTCTTGAGCCTTATCTCAAGTGGGTACGAGCCCGAGCCCAGAGTCTAATGATGCCTTATCCCCATGTTCTCCCTGTGATTAAAGAGCCCGTCAAGGAAGGAGAGGTTCCCTACACCATCCTACATCCTGACATGCCTACATCGTGGGAGAAGATGCAGAAGAGTTGGATCCAGCTCAAGGAGGAACGGAACACTTTTGAAGCCAGCTTCTACGCCAGCGAGAAGAAGGTTCTAGAGCTCACCCACCGACTCCATGAGCAAGAGCCCCTCAACACCTACATTGCGCCAAAGAGGATGCGCAACGTCTTTTTGCCTTGAGAAGTTGTTTTTGTAATATTTGGCCCATGGGGCATTTATGTACTAACAAATCTTTTCTTATTAATATGACGTGCGTTCTTTTTTGTTTGCAACAATTGTGAATTTCTAAAATCCTTGAATGCATTGCATAAATAGCATCTCATGCATCATGTGCATAACAGGTACCCTTTTTTCTACAGGTTGCTTAATCTCCTTCGCTGTTTATTTTGAACAGTCATCACGAATCCAGAATCATCCAGTGAACAAGCAATCAAGGCCCTCCAGGCCCAGAGTGCCCAGTTTCAAGAGATGGTCATGAGCCTGGCTCAAGGTCAACAAGAGTTGAAGGCTTTGCTCTTAAAGAAGAAGAAGAAGAAGAAGACTGCGTTGTTCAATACGGGACGCAGGTTTGGGAACACACTCCATAATGAGGCTGATCCAACGACTTCCTCTGCAGAGAAAGACAGTCCCCAAGGGGGAGGGGCTCCTAGTCCTGCAGTCTCTGACAACGAGACGGATTACAATGACGAACAATACCCACCTGCTGCTGACCGATACAAGCAATTAGAGGACCCCTTGAGTGCCATGGAGATTCAAAATGTACCGGGGCTAGATTTCAGAGATTTAGGGTTATCTTCTGGGGTGGTAATCCCACACAAGTTCAAGGCGCCTGCCTTTGCCAAATACGACGGGGCTTCCTGTCCAAAGCTGCACCTCAGATCGTACGTAAGGAAGATCCAACCTTACACGGCAGACAAAAATCTTTGGATCCACTTCTTCCAAGATAGCCTTTCAGGGTCACAGCTTGAGTGGTTCTATCAGCTAGATGGAACCAGTATCCGACATTGGGAATATTTGGCTACCGCATTTTATAGACAATATCAATACAATTCTGACCTCGCTCCTACGCGTACCCAACTTCAGGGTATGTCACTAGGAACGGGCGAACGGTTCAAAGAATATGCACAAAAATGGAGAGATTTGGCTGGCAGGGTGCAGCCTCCTTTGACTGATCGTGAGCTGGTTGACATGTTTCTAGGGACCTTGTCTGGTCCATTCTTCAATCATCTGGTTGGTAATTCCTCCGCTGGGTTTACGGATTTGATCCTGACGGGTGAAAGGATAGAAGCTGGCATCATGTCAGGAAAGATACAAAAAGCTGCCTCCGCAAGTACTGAGAAGAGACCTTTCAAGAAGGAAGCTAGTGCAGTCTATGGTCCTAGAAGACAAGTCAAGCCAGAAAGCCGCCAAGCCGTCAATGCCTTGGTAATTTCAAAACCTGTTGCTGCTCCTCAGTAGTACAATCAACAAAGTGGTGAGAGGCCCAAGAGGCAATACACTCGTCTGAGTATGACCTTGTCACAAATCTTACCGCAGTTGCTATCAACCAACTTGGTGAGCATCAAAGAGGATCCGAAGGTCGTGAATACTGCATCTCCTAAGTATAACCCAAATGCCCGTTGTGCTTATCATTCTGATAGCCCCGGGCATACTACTGATGATTGCTGGGCCCTGAGAAATAAAGTTCAAGACCTTATCGATGCGAAGGAAATTCAGTTTGAGGCGCCTGAGAGGCCAAATGTTGTAACTGCTCCTATGCCCCAGCATAGAGTAAATTCCGTTGAGGAAGATTTGTATGCTATTTCGGTGAATGATGTTGCTACCCCTCTATTTACTGTTAAGAGGAACCTACTGCTAGCCGATTTATTTCCGGGTTGTAGCAAGGGTTGCCTCCTGTGTGCTGTTATCCCTACCGGTTGTCTGCTACTGAAATCAGGCATCCAAAGCCTGATGGATAGCAAGGAAATTCTGTTCAAGAAAACTGTTGTTCCGTTTGTTTCCACTGAAGAAGTATCTGTCATCACAATTTTCAATAATCCTACCAAGGCTCCCCCGAGGAAGCCAGTCAAAATTATGTCTGTCGCACCCATTACCATTACTGTTCCGGGGCCTCTCCCCTATGAATCTGACAAGGCTGTCCCATGGCACTATGGGGAAGACGTGTATGTGCTTGGAGTGAAGCAGGAGTTCAACACCAGTACCAGTATCAGTAACATCACTGGTCCCGCCAAGATTACTCGCAGTGGCAGGCTTTTCTCGCCTGACATTGCACCACCAGTTATCCAAAAACCTCTTATCATCACACCCGCAAGTGTGCATGTTTCAAATCAAGTTCCTGCGTCTACTACTGCCGCCGAGTCCTCTGATGCTCGGGGCAAAGAAGTTGCTACAGATTTGCCTGCCCGGACGGAGGCACCAAAAAAGACTGTTGTTGAAGCCTCCCAGCAAGAGATGGAGGAAATCCTTAAAATCATTAAAAAGAGTGACTTCAATGTCGTTGAACAGCTGGGGCATACCCCCTCCAAAATCTCTATGCTATCATTGCTGTTGTGCTCAGAGCCCCACGCCAAGGCCCTGATTTCATTTCTGAAAACGGCCCATGTGCCGCAAGAGACATCTGCAGATCAATTCACTGACTGTGTGGCTAATTTGACCGCCGACAATGGTTTGGGTTTCTCGGATGCAAACCTTACCGCCAAAGGGAAAAACCACAATGATGCCCTACATGTTTCCATAGAATGCAGGGGCACTACTCTTGCACACGTGTTGGTGGACACCGGTTCTTCCCTAAATGTATTGCCCAAGAAGGCCTTAGATCAGTTGGATTGTGAGGGCCTGGAATTGAAACCTAGTAACATCATTGTTAGAGCCTTCGACGGTTCTAAGAGGATGGTGCATGGTGAGGTAGACATTCCTATCCGTGTGGGTTCCCAAGTCTTTGACTCAACGTTCTATGTAATGGATATTCGTCCATCTTATTCCTGCTTGTTGGGTCGACCTTGGATTCACAAGGCTGGGGCGGTAACATCCACTCTACATCAAAAGCTCAAATACCCTGTCAAAGGGAAGATTGTTACTGTGCAGGGTGAGGAGGAATACATGGTTAGTCACTTGAATTCATTCCGGTATATCGAGATGGACGGGGAGTTTATTGAAACCCCCTTTCAACATTTTGAGGAGGTACCTCCAACGTTGGCGTCAGCTGAGACAGTGCTTGAAGAAGACTTTCCTTTGAAGATGGCTTCCTTGAAGGATGCCCGGGCTGTGATCAAGAAAGGCAAATGCGCAAACTGGGGTCAACTTCCTGACTTCACTCAAAAGAACGACAAGTTTGGGTTGGGCTTTACTGCAGAGGCTCAGAGGGCTGTTCGCAAGGAAAGGATCAGAAAGGCTCCGGTGTTCATCACCAACCCAAGGGTGAATGCTATCGAGGAGGACGTAGAGGAAGCAGAATTTGACAGTTGGATCTATCCGACAACCAGCAACGGACCAAGCAACTGGACGGCCAAGGATTTTACGCCTATTACATTTGTCACGCAGTAATTAACTCTTTTGTGTTCAATTTGTAACAAACAATATGTTGAAACTTTTATTGGCTCGGTGTCCTACCCGGGGCACCGTGGCTCCATTTGTGAGGGCTTTTTGTATGACATTTCCATATATCATTAATCAAAACATTGGACGTTTGTTGCATTTCAAATCTTGTGCTCTTTTTCTTTCTGTGTTATATATTGAAAAACAGCTATATTTACACACACTCACTTATACAGGTTTCAATCCACTCTGGATCTCACTGGTAACAGCTCTGCTACTGCCAGTTATGACTTCGAAAATCCGATCAACTTGGCCGAAGACGAAGGTGAAGATGATTGCGAAGTGCCTGGTGAACTCGCAAGACTCCTACTCCAGGAAGAGAGGGTCATTCAGCCGCATGAAGAGCCGGTGGAAACAGTGAACCTGGGTACTGAGACAGATAGAAAAGAAGTCAAGATTGGTGCCGATCTAGAGCTCAGCGTGAAGCAACGATTGATCCAGATGCTACATGATTACATGGAAATCTTTGCTTGGTCTTACGAGGACATGCCTGGTTTGGATGCCGACATTGTAGTTCATCACCTGCCTACCAAGGAAGACTGCCCTCCGGTAAAGCAAAAGGTCCGTCGTATGCGTCCAGAGATGTCCGAAAAGATCAAATCTGAGGTTATGAAGCAATTCGATGCCGGGTTTCTAGCAGTGACTTCTTACCCTCAGTGGGTTGCCAACGTGGTGCCAGTGCCGAAGAAGGACGGTAAGGTCAGAATGTGTGTCGATTACAGGGATCTAAACAGGGCAAGCCCCAAAGATGATTTCCCTCTACCTCACATCGACGTTCTTGTTGACAATACTGCTCAACACAAGGTGTTCTCCTTCATGGATGGTTTTTCGGGGTATAATCAGATCAAGATGGCTCCTGAAGATATGGAAAAGACTACCTTCGTTACTCAGTGGGGCACCTTCTGCTACAAGGTCATGCCATTCGGGTTGAAAAATGCTGGGGCAACCTACCAACATGCCATGGTTGCTTTATTTCATGATATGATCCATCATGAGATAGAAGTATACGTCGATGATATGATTGCAAGGTCCCAAACTTAGGAGGAACACCTTGACCATCTGCGAAAGCTGTTTGGCCGACTGAAGTTGTACAAGCTGAGGTTGAACCCAAACAAATGCACCTTTGGGGTGAGGTCTGGAAAATTGTTGGGTTTCATTGTAAGCGACAAAGGTATTCAAGTGGACCCTGCCAAGGTAAAAGCCATACAAGAGATGTCGACTCCCAAGACAGAGAAAGAAGTCATAGGCTTCCTAGGACGACTGAATTACATTGCCTGATTCATCTCACATCTAACTGCTACCTGTGAGCCAATCTTCAAATTACTGAAGAAAGATCAAGTAGTACGTTGGAATGATGAATGTCAGGCTGCTTTCAAAAAGATAAAGGAATATCTCCAAGAGCCACCCATTCTTATGCCACCAGTGGAAGGAAGGCCTCTGATACTATACTTGACAGTGCTTGACAATTCAATGGGGTGTGTGCTGGGGAAGCATGACGAGTCTGGCCGAAAAGAGCACGCTATTTATTACCTGAGCAAAAAGTTTACCTACTGTGAGTCTCGGTACTCACTGCTCGAGAAAACTTGTTGCGCTCTGGTATGGGCTGCTCGCTGGCTGAGACAGTATATGTTGACTCACACTACTCTATTGATTTCAAAAATGGATCCAATCAAGTACATATTCGAAAAGCCTGCTCTGTCTGGAAGAATAGCAAGATGGCAAATGATCTTGACAGAATATGATATCCAGTACACAACTCAAAAAGCAATCAAAGGAAGTGTATTGGCAGATCATTTGGCACACCAACCTGTGGACGATTACCAATCATTGAACTTTGAATTTCCGGACGAAGATATCATGGTAGTAACTGATTGTGAAATACCTGGACCGGATGAAGGACCTGAGGAAGGATCCCGATGGTCTATGCACTTTGACGGAGCCTCGAACGCTTTGGGTTATGGTATCGGCGCTGTAATCATATCCCCTAAAGGTACTCATACTCCACTCACCGCCCGACTGTGTTTCAACTGCACCAACAACATGGCAGAATATGAGGCATGTATCATGGGTCTTCAAGCTGCAATCGACTTAAGGATCAAGTTTCTGAGTGTTTTCGGAGATTCCGCTCTCGTGATCAATCAGATCAAAGGCGAGTGGGATACAAAACACCCAAATCTTATTCCTTACAAGGAGTATGTGTTGACTTTGCTTCCCCACTTTGAAGAGATAACTTTTGAACACTTCCCAAGAGAGGAGAATCAGTTAGCGGACGCACTAGCTACGATGTCTTCAATGTTCAAAGTCAAATGGGACAACGAGGCTCCCCGGATCATTATCTGGAAGTTGGAAGAACCTGCATACTGTTGCGATCTTGAGGCCAAAGAGGTAACCGAGAAACCCTGGTATCATGAGGTGAAGAGATACTTGGAAGCCCAGGAATACCCTGAAGGTGCATCTGTCAATGACAAGAAGTTTCTGAGAAGGTTTGCGGCAAAATTCTTCCTCAGCAACGGCATTCTCTACAAACGAAATCACGATTCAACTCTACTGAGTTATGTGGATAAGACTGAAGCAGAGAAGATCATGGTAGAGCTACATGAAGGTACATTCGGAACACATTCCAGTGGACACACCATGGCAAAGAAAATCCTTCGGGCAGGATATTTCTGGTCCACAATGGAAGCCGACTGTTACCAACATTCTCGAACTTGTCATAAATGCCAGGTCTATGCTGATAAGGTGCACATCCCTCCGGTTCCTCTGAATGTTCTGACGGCACCTTAGCCTTTTGCAATGTGGGGCATTGATATGATCGGCGAGATCCGATCGACGGCATCCAACGGGCATCACTTCATCTTGGTAGCGATTGATTACTTCACGAAATGGGTAGATGCAGCTTCCTACGCCATCGTAACCAAGAGCGTCGTGGAACGTTTCATTCGGCATAATCTGATCTGTCGGTACGGCGTCCCAGAAAGAATCATTACGGACAATGGTACCAATCTTAACAACAAGATGATCACTGAGCTCTGCGAGCAATTCAAGATACAGCACCACAACTCTTCTCCTTACCGGCCGAAGATGAATGGGGCTGTAGAAGCAGCTAATAAGAATATCAAAAAGATTGTGCAGAAGATGACAGTGACCTACAAAGATTGGCACGAAATGTTACCATTTGCTCTTCATGGGTACCGTACTTCAGCAAGGACGTCAACCGGGGCAACTCCTTTTTCCTTGGTCTATGGCATGGAGGCAGTCTTGCCAATTGAAGTCCAAATACCCTCTCTCCGGATAATGAAGGATGCAGACTTGAACGAAGATGACTGGATCCAGACTCGACTTGATCAATTAAACCTAATTGACGAAAAGAGACTCACCGCTATCTGTCATGGTCAGACGTACCAAAAATGGATGATCAGGGCATTTAACAATAAAGTCAGACCACAAGAGTATCAAGTTGGGTACCTGGTAATCAAGCGCATAATCCTTCCTCAAAGTGATCCCCGGGGCAACTGGATCCCTACGTACGAAGGGCCATTTGTGGTTAAACATGTGTTCTCAGGAGGAGCCATGATTCTAACCACCATGGATGGTGACGACCTTCCTCACCCCGCCAATGCAGACATAGTAAAAAGATACTACGCATGAATAAAAGACCCGCTAGGTTAACATACCTAGGAAAAAATAAGGGCTTCCCGGCGAATCAAAAGGGTTCGGGCAAAATAAGGGATGAAATGAAAAAAAATATGTACACCCGGCAAGTCGAAAACCTGAAAAGGCGGCTTGGGCAAAAATGGGTATCCCGGTGGACTGAAAACCCGAAAGGGCGGTCCAGGCAAAAGTTAGGGATAAAGCGTAACACTATGTCTCATTGGATCACCTTGCATCCAGAATTCGGCATCAACTATCGGGCTCAGACTTCGGCATTGACCAATCAGCTTCATCTTCAACTAAGCAGCAAAATGATGAGACGCTTGAAGACATAAAGGCGATAGCAGAGTTGAAACCCAGTGGGAATATTTTTCATATAGCTGTTTTGTTTCCTTTTAAAAATTGTATAAACTTTATGATTTTCGGCGGCGTTCTCTTACTAGGACGTCAGCCTCTTGTACAAAAAACGCCTATTTACAGGCAAATTTCAAAATCAATACAAGTTCACTTTTCCAAACAAATTGCCAATTGTTTTTCCTTTTTCTTTTTTGTCTTGCGAAGAACGTCCAATGTTCATTTTTGATATATGCATTTGACATTAAATTTCTAATTCATAAATACTCGCATACGAAACAAAAGACTAATTACAGGTGACATCAGAAACAGGGGCAATGGAGAGTTGTCCAGGCAGTCTAGTTGCTCTGTCCGCCAAGGTACCAAGGTAGATTCAACTGAAGGATCTGACCAAGTTACCTCAACTCCCCACAGAGTAAGACAGGATTCAGCAATACTCTCCCCAGGAAGAGTTAGTCTATCATCAGCCCTACAAAAGGCACCCTGTTCCCCTAGCAAGTCAGCAATACTCTCCTCCAGAAGAGTTAGTCTACGGTCAGCCTAAAGGAAGTTGGGTAGCCCCAGAAGATATCAACATTCCCCAGCGGAGTATAGGCATTCATCAGCAAGCATCCCCGGCAGTCTTGATATAAGATTGTTCCCCGACGGAATACAGACAACCCAGTGGAGCCATTTTCCAGTACAGTCCGAAAGTTTCCCCAGGAAATTTGGAATCCATATCCCCAACAGGTCTTGAAGCTTATCCCCAGTAGATTCTGGAAGCTTATCCCCTGCAGAGTACGGACGTCTCTCCTGGGCTTTATTCAAAGTTATTCCTCACAAAGGCTTATAACTGGGTTATCCTCAGCTAAATACCACAGAAGATCGCCCTCGGCGAAGTTGTTCCTATCCCCAGCGGAGTTCATCAAAGTTCCCCAACATAACTTATCAACACAATCCCCAGCGGAGTTTATCATTGTTATCCCCAGCGGAATCCATCATTGAAACCTCAGCGGAGCTCTCATCAAAACTTCAGCGAAGTATCTCTTCCCACAGAGCAATTCCCCTCAGGGTAATCTCTCCAACAAGTTTATTCTCCAACGGAGTCGTCTTCTCCTACCGGTATTCTTGCAACCATCATCCCCAGCAGAAGCAAAGAGCTCTACCCTTCAACGTCGGCCCAGGATTTAATTCCCCAGCCGATCGTCAAGGATTTATTTTCCTAGACGAAAATACATTCATAAACATTTCATATTTCATACATCTTGCTTACATACATGATAAAGTGCATACAACACTATCTCATGTTGAACATCATGACATCATGCATCATGACATTGCATGCAAAAGATGTTTTGCCTTTTCAAGGAAAAAGACAACCCAAAAGACAACTACTTTCAACTGTCACAATTCCAGATTCGATTCCTGTATCTAGCCAGGGCACATCTGTGAGTGATCAGGTTCCAGATTCGATTCCTGTATCTAGCCAGGGCACATCTGAAGAGTTTGAAGATTCGATTCCTGTATCCAGCCAGGGCATATCTGTTGACGACTATTTCCAGATTCGATTCCTGTATCCAGCCAAGGCATATCTATTGACGACTATTTCTAGATTCGATTCCTGTATCCAGCCAGGGCATATCTGTTGACGACTAATCCCAGATTCGATTCCTGTATCCAGCCAGGGCACATCTGAAGAGTTTGAAGATTCGATTCCTGTATCCAGCCAGGGCATATCTGTTGACGACTAATTCTAGATTCGATTCCTGTATCCATCCAGGGCACATCTGAAGAGTTTGAAGATTCGACACCGGTATCCAGCCAGGGCATATCTATAGACGACTAATTCCAGATTCGATACCTGTATCCAGCCAGGGCATATCTGCGAGTAACCGATTGTAGACTCGACACCTGTATCTAGCCACGGCATGTCTGCATGAAGAGATTGAAGATCAACACCTGTAACAAGCCAGGAAAACATCTGTCTTTCTCAAAGTGCGCAAGTTCTCGCTAAGGAATCTCTTATGCGATCAACGCTTCCAAATGGCATCTATAAGCCCATTCCCGGCAAGTTTCTGTCACGCCTTCAGATGGAATCTATAAGCCCATCTCCCTATCCACCATCTCTCCAAATGGCATCTATAAGCCCATTCCCGACATCACATTTGCTGATAATCCAACATGCGAGTGCAAATTTCCAGGCACTCTAGTGTCCAATCTCCTTTTACCCTCGAGTCACGAAAGGCAAACTTGCCAATCTAACTCTTCAGGTTCAAGAAGATTGAACAGGGGCAACTGTTGTACCCCAAAATTTGCCCTCCCATTTTCTCAACATTTTCTCATCACAAGACCCTTGGAGCTCAACATCAAGTTAGGGTTTCCTCTGCTCAAGACTTCTCCTTGCACTGTTGACCCAAATTAGGGTTTGTGTTTGCACAAAGATATTTTGACCTAAAATGCCTAATATGACTTTCATGCTTCATTTTGGACTCCCAAGTTTATCCATACCAAGTTTCAAGCCTTGATTCCAAATTTTGCCCAGTCAATTGGACAGTTGACCTAGAAATCAGCTGTATTGGGGAAAAAGTCAATTGTGGCCAATTGACAGTCAAATCTCATGAAAATTGACCCACATCAACATTATGAACTCATATGGACCATTTGATCAAGTTTGGATCACAATTCCTCAAGAAATTTGATCAGATCACCAAAAGGGCAAAATGGTCATTTTTAGGGTTTTGACTGCACAAAGGCATTTTTTTACTGTTTGACCTAGCCAATGGCAAACCAAACTCACATATGGACTCAAGGACCCCATGGATTTGTTTTGACATACTCAACAAGATCCCAAATGCACAAGATTGACAGTTGAATTTCCCAGTCAATTGATCAATTTTGACTGTATACTGAAAAGTCAAACTTTGACTTTTTGGTCAAAATCAAGTGTCAAGATTCATTTTTCATCAAAACATGCCAAATCATGAAACTTGTTCATCAAGAAATCAAGAATTGCAAATTAGGGTTTGAAATGAAGATTTTTCATAACTTGTAATTTTTCTAAGTTATGAAAAACCCTAATTTTTTCCTAACTTTGTCCCACTTTCTCACCAAGATTCATTTGGATTCAAGCAAAAGTCAAAACATGAAAGTTGTAGTCCATTGCAAAATATACAACTTTGATTCACAAAGTTTCCTCAAAAGAAGCTTGTAGCTCAAGTTAAAATTTTTGGAACAAGGGTACCAAACCATTCTTAACTTAGAGAAATTTTGAACCATTTTAGGCAGGATTTTTGCCTAACTTCAAGACCATTTTTAACATACTTACTCTTGGAATTTCAATTTGCATTTCAAAGATGGATTGTAGTACACATTCCAAGCTTTCCAAAATGTCCAAGAACTCATCAAACAACCTCATGGTTAGGGAGAATCGAATTTGGCAAGTTGGGAAAAACTCACTTTTGATTTGGCCAATTTACATGTTCATACACTTGTGCCATTTTGAACTCAGCTTGCATTCCTTGATTACAGGTCCTATATCCCATTTACACTCAATAATTTAATGCTAACTCATTGTACCAAGGCCTTATTTTGTGTGTTTAAACATTATATGCAAGATTAAGCCATTTTTAGATAAAGCATTTTTGCCATTTTAGAAAAGTTAAACTTTATGTCAATTGCAAATCCAAGCAAGTACAAGGCAGATCCTTTTGGCACAAGTTTATGAACTAATTACACTGATCAAGGCCAAGGTATGCAGCATAGATTGGGGGCCTGCACAAGCTAGAAACACCACTTGACATTTTCTTGCTTAAAGTTGAAGTAACCTTGCATAACAACACACAACTCTCATCTCAGCAAAAACCAGCTTAAGCAAACTTGTCAAACACATTCCAAACAGTCACCCTGACCTGAAACACGAGCTAAACACCTTCCAAACCTCATCAAACCTCAAAACACCATAGAACTGCCCAAAACAGGGCACCTGCTGCAGATTGAGTTCCATAACTCAATCCATTCGTGCACTCTTGCTAAAACCACTTCAAACACATCCTACATCATCCCTTGAAACTATTCCAAGCCTCAAACACGACCTGTAACATCCCTAGCTAACATCACCATTTTCATTTTTCTGTTTTGCAGTTGAAGTACCATAGCACGATTCTCTTGGTTTCCAAACAAACTAAAGCTTGGAATAACATCCCTGGACATCAAGGAAGTTGTACCAATCATCACCTTGCATTGAAAGCACTTCCATCACCAGATACGATTCCAACTGAACAGGTAAGTTCATGAACTCGTATCTCTCTATCCAGGCATTGTTAGCTTTAGGTTTGTGAAGAAATTATGTCACATTCATGGCCCTGAATCTGCCCATATCATTAGTTTTCATTTATGTTATGTATGCTATGAGAATTTGAGGTCTGAACTTGGAACAAAAATTAGGTCAGGAATTGGGGGAGAAGAAATTCTCTCTCATTCCTGAGAGTTAGATCATGTTCTTTATATGTATGAAATCATGAGATGATGCTTTACATTTTTTGTGTTGTAAGTTTTCATTAAAAATCAAAGAATCAGGATCTTGATGTTGAAGCAAGAAGGCGCGCGTTTTTTCAAACAGAGATGGCTGGAGGTTGAAGAAGCTGGTCTTTGGGCTGGGCCTGTTCCACTTTTTCTATTTGCACCTTGTTTTTGCTTTTGAACCCCCCTGACCCATTTTGATTTTTATTCATCATTTTCCATTTTTTCCTTTTGATTTTGTTTCCATATTTTTATTTAAGTATGAAAAAATATAAAAATCATTTTTTCCACATTTTTTGCATTTATTTTGATATTTATTAGTCTTTATTTAGTTTTTGTACATAAATAAATACTTATATACTATTATTTACAATAACTAAAAATAATGCAAAGATATTTTATTTCTGATTTTTTATTTCATTTTTCTCTTGAAAACATTTTATATAAAATATACTTTTTTTGTAAATATTAAATATTTTATTTTTGTATATATTTAATATATTTAGTAAATAATACAAATACATATATATTTATTAGTACATTTAGGTTAAAAAATACAAAATATAATATTTTATTTTTATTAATATTTAACATCAAAAATACCTTTTTGACACATATACTTCTCTTTTTTTTTATTATTTCTTTTGTACATAATTAATAAATATTGTATATATTAAATAATAAATACATTTTATTTATAAAATTAGGGTTTTGCCCTAAATACATAAAAACTCCAAAAATTAATACTTTTTATTTTGTTTACTTGACACATAAAAAACACTTTTTACATACACATAAAAAATCATTTTTTTTGCATCTTTGCATATTTATCTTATTTTATTTAATTATTGCATATTAAATAATTTGTATAATTCCATTTGGATTGTAATAGTCTAGGGTTTTAAATTCCTTGTCAAAATACCCCCATTTGAACATTTGTACCCCCCTTCCCATATATTGTGTTGTAATAACTTAGGAACTTTATTTTTCGCACTTTAATGCTTTCTAATTATGCCATATTAGAATTAGGGTTTGTATGCAAATCAATTAACCCAAATAGTTTGACCTAAATTCAAGATAAACAAGCATGAAAATGGACAACACTAATCACACTTGCACCCCTAGGGTATTCCACTTGTTGCCTTCAATAATGGGCCATATTGCATGTTAGGTCTCTTTGGGCAAAACAAAACAATTCAAATGATCATAGTCCCTCGATGACGCTTTCGAAAGTTGCCTAAAAAATGATCAAGTCCCTCCAAGAGAAATTGCCCAAAGATACTTGGCACCATTGCAATTATGGTCTAAACGATGACCCGCGCCCGTCCCTTTCACATCCTAACACAAGATTGTCCACCAAATGCAATGGTGGAACAAAATTGTTAAAAGGGTTAAAAACATAGGAGAAATCTTTGAGAAATTTAGGAGTAGACAAACTCTTAGTTACTTGAATCAAACTTGCAAAACAAAACACTTGCCTATTTTCCAAATCACACATCAATACACTTTCAAAACAACTTTCAAAAACATTGAAAACCTTTTCAAAAGACATACACATTTGTATACATCCTAACATGGATCATTACAAAGGTTGCCACCACATTGGCTTCTTTTCAAAACATTTTCAAACCCACACACACAAAGCACCATTTCAAACAATTAAAAATTAAGGCAAGTTGATCTAAGCAAGTAACTAAGAGCCCATGGATAACCATGGATAGAAAGGGTGCTAATACCTTCCATTTCTATAATCTACTCCCCGAACCCAAGAAAACATCTCAAAGGTTTTTGATGTGATTTTTAAACCTTTCCTTAGGATAAAATAAAAAGTCGGTGGCGACTCTTGCTCAACCGAAACATTTGCGAAAACAAACGCAAAACTCAAGTCAGTTCTCCCACCGTATCACACTAATTATATAATTTTAATTATTACCAATGCATATTAAATATATGTCATTAATTAATAGTCTTTTAACTTAGTTTCTTAGTGATGAAGTAACCTAAAATTTGGTGACTGAGATGAAGAAAATTTTTGAAATTGTTTACATCTATTATACCATAATACCATATGAGTATGGTAAATAATTATACTATCGATCCTCATTATAAAATTTGAATAATTAACAATGTATATGAAATATGTGTAATTAATTAATAGTCTTTTAACTTAGTTTCTTAGTGAAGAAGTAACCTAAAATTTGGTGATGAAGAAGAAGTAAAATATTGAAACTGTTTACATCTATTATACCATAACACAATGTGAATATGGTGAACAAATAAACTATCGAGCCAAATTATAAAATTTTAATTATTACCAATGTATATGAAATATATGTCATTAATTAACAGTCTTTTAACTTAGTTTCATAGTGATGAAGTAAACTATGATTTTGTGACAGAAAATTAGAAAAATATTGAAATTGTTTATATATATTATACCATAATACCATATGAGTATGATGAGTAACTATGCTAACGATCCTTATTATATAATTTGAATTACTACCAATGTATATGAAATCTGTGTCATTAATTAATAGTATTTTAACTTAGTTTCTTAGTGAAGAAGTAACCTAAAATTTGGTGATGAAGAAGAATTAAAATATTGAAACTGTTTACATCTATTATACCATTACACAATGTGAATATGGTGAACAAATAAACCATCGAGCCTAATTATATAATTTTAATTATTACAAATGTATATGAAATATATGTCATTAGTTAATAGTCTTTTAACTTAGTTTCTTAGTGTTGAAGTAACCTAAATCTTTGTGACAGAGAAGAAGAAAATATTGAAATTGTTTATATCTATTATACCATAATACCATATGAGTATGGTGAATATATACACTATCGATCCTCACTATATAATTTGAATTATTACCAATGTATATGAAATATTGGTCATTAATTATTAGTCTTTTAACTTAGTTTCTTAGTGAAGAAGTAACCTAAAATTTGGTGATGAAAAAGAAGTAAAATATTGAAACTCTTTGCATTTATTATACCATTACACAATGTGAATATGGTGAACAAATAAACTATCGAGCCTAATTATATAATTTTAATTTTTACCAATGTATATGAAATATATGTAATTAAATAATAGTCTTTTAACATAGTTTCTTAGTAATGAAGTAACCTAAAACTTTGTGACAGAGAAGAAGAAAAATATTGTAATTGTTTATATCTATTATACTATAATACCATATGAGTATGGTGAATAAATATATTATCGATCCTCACTATATAATTTGAATTATTACCAATGTATTTGAAATATGTGTCATTAATAAATAGTCTTTTAACTTAGTTTCTTAGTGAAGAAGTAACCTAAAATTTTGTGATGAAGAAGAAGTAAAATATTGAAACTCTTTACATCTATTATACCATTACACAATATGAATATGGTGAACAAATAAATTATCGAGCCTAATTATATAATTTTAATTTTTACCAATGTATATGAAATATGTGTCATTAATTAATAGTCTTTTAACTTAGTTTCTTAGTGATGAAGTAACCTAAAACTATATGACAGAGAAGAAGAAAAATGTTGAAATTGTTTATATCTATTATACCATAATACCATATGATTATGGTAAATAAATATACTATCGATCCTCACTATATAATTTGAATTATAACCAATATATTTGAAATATGTGTCAATAATTAATAGTCTTTTAACTTGGTTTCTTAGTGAATAAGTAACATAAAATTTAGTGATGGAGAAGAAGAAAAATATTAAAATGTTTACATCTATTATAGCATAACACAATGTGAATATGTTGAAAAAATAAACTATCGAACCTAATCATATAATTTTAATTATTACCAATGTATATGAAATATGTGTCATTAATTAACAATCTTTTAACTTAGTTGCATAGTGATGAAGTAACCTAAGATTTTCTGACAGAGAATAAGAAAAATGATGAAATTGTTTATATCTATTATGCCATAATACCATATGAGTATGATGAATAACTATACTATCGATCCTCATTATATAATTTGAATTACTACCAATGTATATAAAATATGTGTAATTAATTAATAGTATTTTAAGTTAGTTTCTTAGTGAAGAAGTAACCTAAAATTTGGTGATGAAGAAGAAGTAAAATATTGAAACTGTTTACATCTATTATACCATTACACAATGTGAAAATTGTGAACAAATAAACTATCGAGCCTAATTATATAATTTTTATTATTACCAATGTATATGAAATGTATGTCTTTAATTAATAGTCCTTTAACTTAGTTTCTTATTGCTGAAGTAACCTAAAACTTTGTGACAGAGAAGAAGAAAAATATTGAAATTGTTTATATCTATTATACCATAATACCATATGAGTATGGGGAATAAATATACTATCGATCCTCACTATATAATTTGAATTATTACCAATGTATATGAAATATTGGTCATTAATTATTAGTCTTTTAACTTAGTTTCTTAGTGAAGAAGTAACCTAAAATTTGGTGATGAAGAAGAAGTAAAATATTGAAATTGTTTACATCTATTATACCATAACACAATGTGAATATGGTGAACAAATAAGCTATCGAGCCTAATTAAATTTTTTTAATTATTTCCAATGTATATGAAATATGTTTCATCAATTAATAGTTTTTTAACTTAGTTTCTTAGTGATGAAGTAATCTAAAATTTGGTGATAAGGAAGAAGTAAAATATTGAAACTGTTTACATCTATTATACCATTACACAATGTGAATATGGTGAACAAATAAACTATCGAGCCTCATTATATAATTTGAATTATTACCAATGTATATGAAATATGTGTCATTAATTAATAGTCTTTTAACTTAGTTTCATAGTGATGAAGTAACCTAAAATTTTGTGATAGAGAATAAGAAAAATATCGAAATTGTTTATATCTATTATGCCATAATACCATATGAGTATGAGGAATAAATATACTATCGATCCTCATTATATAATTTGAATTATTACCAATGTATATGAAATATGTGTCATTAATTAATAGTCTTTTAACTTAGCTTCTTAGTGAAGAAGTAACCTAAAATTTGGTGATGAAGAAGAAATAAAATATTGAACTTGTTTACATCTATTATACCATAACACAATGTGAATATGGTGAACAAATAAACTATCGAGCCTAATTATAAAATTTTAATTATTACCAATGTATATGAAATATGTGTCATTAATTAACAATCTTTTAACTTAGTTTCATAGTGATGAGGTAACCTAAAATTTTGTGATAGAGAATAAGAAAAATATCAAAATTGTTTATATCTATTATACCATAATACCATATGAGTATGATGAATAACTATACTATTGATCCTCATTATATAATTTGAATTACTACCAATGTATATGAAATATGTGTCATTAATTAATAGTATTTTAACTTAGTTTCTTAGTGAAGAAGTAACCTAAAATTTGGTGATGAAGAAGAAGTAAAATATTAAAATTGTTTACATCTATTAGACAATTACACAATGTGAAAATGGTGAACAAATATACTATCGAGCCTAATTATATAATTTTAATTAATACCAATGTATATGAAATATATGTCATTAATTAATAGTCTTTTAACATAGTTTCTTAGTGATGAAGTAACCTAAAACTTTGTGACAGAGAAGAAGAAAAATATTGAAATTTTTTATATCTATTATACCATAATACCAAATGAGTATGGTGAATAAATATAATATCGATCCTCACTATATAATTTGAATTATTACCAATGTATTTGAAATATGTGTCATTAATAAATAGTCTTTTAACTTAGTTTCTTAGTGAAGAAGTAACCTAAAATTTGGTGATGAAGAAGAAGTAAAATATTGAAATTCTTTACATCTATTATACCATTACACAATGTGAATATGGTGAACAAATAAATTATCGAGCCTAATTATATAATTTTAATTTTTACCAATGTATATGAAATAAGTGTCAATAATTAATAGTCTTTTAACTTAGTTTCTTAGTGATGAAGTAACCTAAAACTTTATGAAATAGAAGAATAAAAATGTTGAAATTGTTTATATCTATTATACCATAATACCATATGAGTATGGTGAATAAATATAATATCAATCCTCACTATATAATTTGAATTGTTACCAATATATATGAAATATGTGTCATTATTAATAGTCTTTTAACTTTGTTTCTTAGTGAAGAAGTAACCTAAAATTTGGTGATGGAGAAGAATAAAATTTTAGAAATGTTTACATCTATTATAGCATAACACAATGTGAATATGGTGAACAAATAAACTATCGAGCCTAATTATATTATTTAAATTATTACCAATGTATATTAAATATATGTCATTAATTAATAGTCTTTTAACTTAGTTTCTTAGTGATGAAGTAACCTATAATTTTTTGACAGAGGAAAAGAAAAATATTGAAATTGTTTACATCTATTATACCATATTACCATATGAGTATGTTGAATAATTATACTATCGAGCGTCATTATATATTTTTAATTATTACCAATGTATATGAAATATGTGTCATTAATTAATAGTCTTCTAACTTAGTTTCTTAGTGAAGAAGTAACCTAAAATTTGGTGATGAAGAAGAAGTAAAATATTGAAACTGTTTACATCTATTATACCATAACAGAATGTGAATATGGTGAACAAATAAACTATCGAGCCTAATTATAAAATTTTAATTATTACCAATGTATATGAAATATGTGTCATTAATTAACAGTCTTTTAACTTAGTTGCATAGTGATGAAGTAACCTAAGATTTTGTGACAGAGAATAAGAAAAATATCGAAATTGTTTATATCTATTATGCCATAATACCATATGAGTATGATGAATAACTATACTATCGATCCTCATTATATAATTTGAATTACTACCAATGTATATGAAATATGTGTAATTAATTAATAGTATTTTAACTTAGTTTCTTAGTGAAGAAGTAACCTAAAATTTGGTGATGAAGAAGAAGTAAAATATTGAAACTGTTTACATCTATTATACAATTACACAATGTGAAAATGCTGAACAAATAAACTATCGAGCCTAATTATATAATTTTAATTATTACCAATGTATATGAAATATATGTCATTAATTAATAGTCTTTTAACTTAGTTTCTTAGTGCTGAAGTAACCTAAAACTTTGTGATAGAGAAGAAGAAAAATATTGAAATTGTTTATATCTATTATACCATAATACCACATGAGTATGGTGATTAAATATACTATCAATCCTCACTATATAATTTGAATTATTACCAATGTATATGAAATATTGGTGATTAATTATTAGTCTTTTAACTTAGTTTCTTAGTGAAGAAGTAACCTAAAATTTGGTGATGAAGAAGAAGTAAAATATTGAAACTCATTACATCTATTATACCATTACACAATGTGAAAATTGTGAACAAATAAACTATCGAGCCTAATTATATAATTTTAATTTTTACCAATGTATATGAAATATATGTAATTAAATAATAGTCTTTTAACATAGTTTCTTAGTGATGAAGTAACCTAAAACTTTATGATAGAGAAGAAAAAAAATGTTGAAATTGTTTATATCTATTATACCATAATACAATATGAGTATGGTGAATAAATATACTATCGATCCTCACTATATAATTTGAATTATAACCAATATATTTGAAATATGTGTCAATAATTAATAGTCTTTTAACTTAGTTTCTTAGTGAAGAAGTAACATAAAATTTAGTGATGGAGAAGAAGAAAAATACTAAAATGTTTACATCTATTATAGCATAACACAATGTGAATATGTTGAAAAAATAAACTATCGAACCTAATCATATAATTTTAATTATTACCAATGTATAGTAAATATATGTCAATAATTAATAGTCTTTTAACTTAGTATCTTAGTGATGAAGTAACCTAAAATTTGGTGACTGAGAAGAAGAAAAATATTGAAATTGTTTACATCTATTATACCATAATACCATATGAGTATGGTAAATAAATATACTATCGATCCTCATTATAAAATTTGAATAATTAACAATGTATATGAAATATGTGTAATTAATTAATAGTATTTTAACTTAGTTTCTTAGTGAAGAAGTAACCTAAAATTTGGTGATGAAGAAGAAGTAAAATATTAAAAAAATATTTACATCTATTATACCATAACACAATGTGAATATAGTGAACAAATAAACTATCGAGCCAAATTATAAAATTTTAATTATTACCAATGTATATGAAATATGTGTCATTAATTAACAATCTTTTAACTTAGTTGCATAGTGATGAAGTAACCTAAGATTTTGTGACAGAGAATAAGAAAAATATTGAAATTGTTTATATCTATTATGCCATAATACCATATGAGTATGATGAATAACTATACTATCGATCCTCATTATATAATTTGAATTACTACCAATGTATATGAAATATTTGTAATTAATTAATAGTATTTTAAGTTAGTTTCTTAGTGAAGAAGTAACCTAAAATTTGGTGATGAAGAAGAAGTAAAATATTGAAACTATTTACATCTATTATACCATTACACAATGTGAAAATTGTGAACAAATAAACTATCGAGCCTAATTATATAATTTTAATTATTACCAATGTATATGAAATATATGTCTTTAATTAATAGTCCTTTAACTTAGTTTCTTAGTGCTAAAGTAACCTAAAACTTTGTGACAGAGAATAAGAAAAACATTGAAATTGTTTATATCTATTATACCATAATACCATATGAGTATGTGGAATAAATATACTATCGATCCTCACTATATAATTTGAATTATTACCAATGTATATGAAATATTGGTCATTAATTAATAGTCTTTTAACTTAGTTTCTTAGTGAAGAAGTAACCTAAAATTTGGTGATGAAGAAGAAGTAAAATATTGAAATTGTTTACATCTATTATACCATAACACAATGTGAATATGGTGAACAAATAAACTATCGAGCCTAATTATAAAATTTTAATTATTTCCAATGTATATGAAATATGTTTCATCAATTAATAGTCTTTTAACTTAGTTTCTTAGTGATGAAGTAACCTAAAATTTGGTGATAAGGAAGAAGTAAAATATTGAAACTGTTTACATCTATTATACCATTACACAATGTGAATATGGTGAACAAATAAACTATAGAGCCTAATTATATAATTTTAATTATTACCAATGTATATGAAATATGTGTCATTAATTAACAGTCTTTTAACTTAGTTTCATAGTGATGAAGTAACCTAAGATTTTGTGACAGAGAATAAGAAAAATATTGAAATTGTTTATATCTATTATACCATAATACCATATGAGTATGAGGAGTAAATATACTATCGATCCTCATTATATAATTTGAATTATTACCAATGTATATGAAATATGTGTCATTAATTAATAGTCTTTTAACTTGGCTTCTTAGTGAAGAAGTAACCTAAAATTTGGTGATGAAGAAGAAATAAAATATTGAACTTGTTTACATCTATTATACCATAACACAATGTGAATATGGTGAACAAATAAACTATCAAGCCTAATTATAAAATTTTAATTATTACCAATGTATATGAAATATGTGTCATTAATTAACAGTCTTTTAACTTAGTTTTATAGTGATGAGGTAACCTAAAATTTTGTGATAGAGAATAAGAAAAATATCAAAATTGTTTATATCTATTATACCATAATACCATATGAGTATGATGAATAACTATACTATCGATCCTCATTATATAATTTGAATTACTACCAATGTATATGAAATATGTGTCATTAATTAATAGTATTTTAACGTAGTTTCTTAGTGAAGAAGTAACCTAAAATTTGGTGATGAAGAAGAAGTAAAATATTGAAACTCTTTACATCTATTATACCATTACACAATGTGAAAATTGTGAACAAATAAACTATCGAGCCTAGTTATATAATTTTAATTTTTACCAATGTATATGAAATATATGTAATTAAATAATAGTCTTTTAACATAGTTTCTTAGTGATGAAGTAACCTAAAACTTTATGACAGAGAAGAAGAAAAATGTTGAAATTGTTTATATCTATTATACCATAATACCATATGAGTATGGTGAATAAATATACTATCGATCCTCATTATATAATTTGAATTATAACCAATATATTTGAAATATGTGTCAATAATTAATAGTCTTTTAACTTAGTTTCTTAGTGAAGAAGTAACATAAAATTTAGTGATGGAGAAGAAGAAAAATACTAAAATGTTTACATCTATTATAGCATAACACAATGTGAATATGTTGAAAAAATAAACTATCGAACCTAATCATATAATTTTAATTATTAACAATGTATAGTAAATATATGTCATTAATTAATAGTCTTTTAACTTAGTTTCTTAGTGATGAAGTAACCTAAAATTTGGTGACTGAGAAGAAGAAAAATATTGAAATTGTTTACATCTATTATACCTTAATACCATATGAGTATGGTAAATAAATATACTATCGATCCTCATTTTAAAATTTTAATAATTAACAATGTATATGAAATATGTGTAATTAATTACTAGTCTTTTAACTTAGTTTCTTAGTGAAGAAGTAACCTAAAATTTGGTGATGAAGAAGAAGTAAAATATTGAAACTGTTTACATCTATTATACCATAACACAATGTGAATATGGTGAACAAATAAACTATCGAGCCAAATTATAAAATTTTAATTATTACCAATGTATATGAAATATGTGTCATTAATTAACAATCTTTTAACTTAGTTTCATAGTGATGAAGTAACCTATGATTTTGTGACAGAAAATTAGAAAAATATTGAAATTGTTTATATCTATTATACCATAATACCATATGAGTATGATGAATAAATATACTATCGATCCTCATTATATAATTTGAATTATTACCAATGTAAATGAAATATGTGTCATTAATTAATAGTCTTTTAACTTAGTTTCATAGTGATGAAGTAACCTAAAATTTTGTGATAGAGAATAACAAAAATAACGAAATTGTTTATATCTATTATGCCATAATACCATATGAGTATGATGAATAAGTATACTATCGATCCTCATTATATAATTTGAATTACTACCAATGTATATGAAATATGTGTAATTAATTAATAGTATTTTAAGTTAGTTTCTTAGTGAAGAAGGAACCTAAAATTTGGTGATGAAGAAGAAGTAAAATATTGAAACTGTTTACATCTATTATACCATTACACAATGTGAAAATTGTGAACAAATAAACTATCGAGCCTAATTATATAATTTTAATTATTACCAATGTATATGAAATATATGTCTTTAATTAATAGTCCTTTAACTTAGTTGCTTAGTGCTGAAGTAACCTAAAACTTTGTGACAGAGAAGAAGAAAAATATTGAAATTGTTTATATCTATTATACCATAATACCATATGAGTATGGGGAATAAATATAATATCGATCCTCACTATATAATTTAAATTATTACCAATGTATATGAAATATTGGTCATTAATTAATAGTCTTTTAACTTAGTTTCTTAGTGAAGAAGTAACCTAAAATTTGGTGATGAAGAAGAAGTAATATATTGAAATTGTTTACATCTATTATACCATAACACAATGTGAATATGGTGAACAAATAAACTATCGAGCCTAATTATAAAATTTTAATTATTTCCAATGTATATGAAATATGTATCATCAATTAATAGTCTTTTAACTTAGTTTCTTAGTGATGAAGTAACCTAAAATTTGGTGATAAGGAAGAAGTAAAATATTGAAACTGTTTACATCTATTATACCATTACACAATGTGAATATGGTGAACAAATAAACTATCGAGCCTAATTATATAATTTTAATTATTACCAATGTATATGAAATGTGTGTCATTAATTAACAATCTTTTAACTTAGTTTCATAGTGATGAAGTAACCTAAGATTTTGTGACAGAGAATAAGAAAAATATTGAAATTGTTTATATCTATTATACCATAATACCATATGAGTATGAGGAATAAATATACTATCGATCCTCACTATATAATTTGAATTATTACCAATGTATATGAAATATGTGTCATTAATTAATAGTCTTTTAACTTAGCTTCTTAGTGAAGAAGTAACCTAAAATTTGGTGATGAAGAAGAAATAAAATATTGAACTTGTTTACATCTATTATACCATAACACAATGTGAATATGGTGAACAAATAAACTATCGAGCCTAATTATAAAATTTTAATTATTACCAATGTATATGAAATATGTGTCATTATATAACAGTGTTTTAACTTAGTTTCATAGTGATGAGGTAACCTAAAATTTTGTGATAGAGAATAAGAAAAATATCAAAATTGTTTATATCTATTATACCATAATACCATATGAGTATGATGAATAACTATACTATCGATCCTCATTATATAATTTGAATTACTACCAATGTATATGAAATATGTGTCATTAATTAATAGTATTTTAACTTAGTTTCTTAGTGAAGAAGTAACCTAAAATTTGGTGATGAAGAAGAAGTAAAATATTAAAATTGTTTACATCTATTATACCATTACACAATGTGAAAATGGTGAACAAATAAACTATCGAGCCTAATTATATAATTTTAATTAATACCAATGTATATGAAATATATGTCATTAATTAATAGTCTTTTAACTTAGTTTCTTAGTGCTGAAGTAACCTAAAACTTTTTGACATAGAAGAAGAAAAATGTTGAAATTGTTTATATATATTATACCATAATACCATATGAGTATGTGAATAAATATATTATCAATCCTCACTATATAATTTGAATTGTTACCAATATATATGATATATGTGTCATTAATTAATAGTCTTTTAACTTAGTTTCTTAGTGAAGAAGTAACCTAAAATTTGGTGATGGAGAAGAAGAAAATTATAGAAATGTATACATCTATTATAGCATAACACAATGTGAATATGGTGAACAAATAAACTATCGAGCCTAATTATATTATTTAAATTATTACCATTGTATATTAAATATATGTCATTAATTAATAGTCTTTTAACTTAGTTTCTTAGTGATGAAGTAACCTATAATTTTTTGACAGAGAAAAATAAAAATATTGAAATTGTTTACATCTATTATACCATATTACCATATGAGTATGTTGAATAATTATACTATCGAGCCTCATTATATATTTTGAATTATTACCAATGTATATTAAATATGTGATATTAATTAATAGTCTTCTAACTTAGTTTCTTAGTGAAGAAGTAACCTAAAATTTGGTGATGAAGAAGAAGTAAAATATTGAAATTGTTTACATCTATTATACCATAACACAATGTGAATATGGTGAACAAATAAACTATCGAGCCTAATTATAAAATTTTAATTATTACCAATGTATACGAAATATGTTTCATTAATTAATAGTCTTTTAGCTTAGTTTCTTAGTGATGAAGTAACCTAAAATTTGGTGACTGAGAAGAAGAAAAATATTGAAATTGTTTACATCTATTATACCATAATACCCTATGAGTACGGTGAATAAATATTATATCGAGCCACATTATATAATTTGAATTATTACCAATGTTTATGAAATATGTGTTATTAATTAATAGTCTTTTAACTTAGTTTCTTAGTGAAGAAGTAACCTAAAATTTGGTGATGGAGAAGAAGAAAAATAATGAAATTGTTTACATCTATTTTACCATAACACAATGTGAATATGGTGAACAATTAAACTATCGAGCCTATGTATATGAAATATGTTTCTTTAATTAATAGTCTTTTAACTTAGTTTCTTAGTGATGAAGTAACCTAAAATTTTGTGACAGAGAAGAAGATAAATATTACCTATGAAATATGTTTCTTTAATTGATAGTCTTTTAACTTAGTATATGAAATATGTTATTACCTATGTATATGAAATATGTTTCTTTAATTAATAGTCTTTTAACTTAGTTTCTTAGTGATGAAGTAACCTAAAATTTTATGACAGAGAAGAAGATAAATATTGAAATTGTTTATATCTATTATACCATAATACCATATGAGTATGGTGAATAAATATATTATCAATCCTCACTATATAATTTGAATTGTTACCAATATATATGATATATGTGTCATTAATTAATAGTCTTTTAACTTAGTTTCTTAGTGAAGAAGTAACCTAAAATTTGGTGATGGAGAAGAAGAAAATTATAGAAATGTATACATCTATTATAGCATAACACAATGTGAATATGGTGAACAAATAAACTATCGAGCCTAATTATATTATTTAAATTATTACCATTGTATATTAAATATATGTCATTAATTAATAGTCTTTTAACTTAGTTTCTTAGTGATGCAGTAACCTATAATTTTTTGACAGAGAAAAAGAAAAATATTGAAATTGTTTACATCTATTATGCCATATTACCATATGAGTATGTTGAATAATTATACTATCGAGCCTCATTATATATTTTTAATTATTACCAATGTATATGAAATATGTGATATTAATTAATAGTCTTCTAACTTAGTTTCTTAGTGAAGAAGTAACCTAAAATTTGGTGATGAAGAAGAAGTAAAATATTGAAATTGTTTACATCTATTATACCATAACACAATGTGAATATGGTGAACAAATAAACTATCGAGCCTAATTATAAAATTTTAATTATTACCAATGTATA
Organism: Vicia faba; assembly: GCA_948472305.1. Taxonomy (NCBI): domain Eukaryota; kingdom Viridiplantae; phylum Streptophyta; class Magnoliopsida; order Fabales; family Fabaceae; genus Vicia; species Vicia faba. Next base: position 149,163,642 of record OX451741.1, on the reverse strand, counting down.
CGAAATATGTTTCATTAATTAATAGTCTTTTAGCTTAGTTTCTTAGTGATGAAGTAATCTAAAATTTGGTGACCGAGAAGAAGAAAAATATTGAAATTGTTTACATCTATTATACCATAATACCCTATGAGTACGGTGAATAAATATTATATCGAGCCACATTATATAATTTGAATTATTACCAATGTTTATGAAATATGTGTTATTAATTAATAGTCTTTTAACTTAGTTTCTTAGTGAAGAAGTAACCTAAAATTTGGTGATGGAGAAGAAGAAAAATAATGAAATTGTTTACATCTATTTTACCATAACACAATGTGAATATGGTGAACAATTAAACTATCGAGCCTATGTATATGAAATATGTTTCTTTAATTAATAGTCTTTTAACTTAGTTTCTTAGTGATGAAGTAACCTAAAATTTTGTGACAGAGAAGAAGATAAATATTACCTATGAAATATGTTTCTTTAATTGATAGTCTTTTAACTTAGTATATGAAATATGTTATTACCTATGTATATGAAATATGTTTCTTTAATTAATAGTCTTTTAACTTAGTTTCTTAGTGATGAAGTAACCTAAAATTTTATGACAGAGAAGAAGATAAATATTGAAATTGTTTATATCTATTATACCATAATACCATATGAGTATGGTGAATAAATATATTATCAATCCTCACTATATAATTTGAATTGTTACCAATATATATGATATATGTGTCATTAATTAATAGTCTTTTAACTTAGTTTCTTAGTGAAGAAGTAACCTAAAATTTGGTGATGGAGAAGAAGAAAATTATAGAAATGTATACATCTATTATAGCATAACACAATGTGAATATGGTGAACAAATAAACTATCGAGCCTAATTATATTATTTAAATTATTACCATTGTATATTAAATATATGTCATTAATTAATAGTCTTTTAACTTAGTTTCTTAGTGATGAAGTAACCTATAATTTTTTGACAGAGAAAAATAAAAATATTGAAATTGTTTACATCTATTATACCATATTACCATATGAGTATGTTGAATAATTATACTATCGAGCCTCATTATATATTTTGAATTATTACCAATGTATATGAAATATGTGATATTAATTAATAGTCTTCTAACTTAGTTTCTTAGTGAAGAAGTAACCTAAAATTTGGTGATGAAGAAGAAGTAAAATATTGAAATTGTTTACATCTATTATACCATAACACAATGTGAATATGGTGAACAAATAAACTATCGAGCCTAATTATAAAATTTTAATTATTACCAATGTATACGAAATATGTTTCATTAATTAATAGTCTTTTAGCTTAGTTTCTTAGTGATGAAGTAACCTAAAATTTGGTGACTGAGAAGAAGAAAAATATTGAAATTGTTTACATCTATTATACCATAATACCCTATGAGTACGGTGAATAAATATTATATCGAGCCACATTATATAATTTGAATTATTACCAATGTTTATGAAATATGTGTTATTAATTAATAGTCTTTTAACTTAGTTTCTTAGTGAAGAAGTAACCTAAAATTTGGTGATGGAGAAGAAGAAAAATAATGAAATTGTTTACATCTATTTTACCATAACACAATGTGAATATGGTGAACAATTAAACTATCGAGCCTATGTATATGAAATATGTTTCTTTAATTAATAGTCTTTTAACTTAGTTTCTTAGTGATGAAGTAACCTAAAATTTTGTGACAGAGAAGAAGATAAATATTACCTATGAAATATGTTTCTTTAATTGATAGTCTTTTAACTTAGTATATGAAATATTTTATTACCTATGTATATGAAATATGTTTCTTTAATTAATAGTCTTTTAACTTAGTTTCTTAGTGATGAAGTAACCTAAAATTTTATGACAGAGAAGAAGATAAATATTGAAATTGTTTATATCTATTATACCATAATACCATATGAGTATGGTGAATAAATATATTATCAATCCTAACTATATAATTTGAATTGTTACCAATATATATGATATATGTGTCATTAATTAATAGTCTTTTAACTTAGTTTCTTAGTGAAGAAGTAACCTAAAATTTGGTGATGGAGAAGAAGAAAATTATAGAAATGTATACATCTATTATAGCATAACACAATGTGAATATGGTGAACAAATAAACTATCGAGCCTAATTATATTATTTAAATTATTACCATTGTATATTAAATATATGTCATTAATTAATAGTCTTTTAACTTAGTTTCTTAGTGATGAAGTAACCTATAATTTTTTGACAGAGAAAAATAAAAATATTGAAATTGTTTACATCTATTATACCATATTACCATATGAGTATGTTGAATAATTATACTATCGAGCCTCATTATATATTTTGAATTATTACCAATGTATATGAAATATGTGATATTAATTAATAGTCTTCTAACTTAGTTTCTTAGTGAAGAAGTAACCTAAAATTTGGTGATGAAGAAGAAGTAAAATATTGAAATTGTTTACATCTATTATACCATAACACAATGTGAATATGGTGAACAAATAAACTATCGAGCCTAATTATAAAATTTTAATTATTACCAATGTATACGAAATATGTTTCATTAATTAATAGTCTTTTAGCTTAGTTTCTTAGTGATGAAGTAACCTAAAATTTGGTGACTGAGAAGAAGAAAAATATTGAAATTGTTTACATCTATTATACCATAATACCCTATGAGTACGGTGAATAAATATTATATCGAGCCACATTATATAATTTGAATTATTACCAATGTTTATGAAATATGTGTTATTAATTAATAGTCTTTTAACTTAGTTTCTTAGTGAAGAAGTAACCTAAAATTTGGTGATGGAGAAGAAGAAAAATAATGAAATTGTTTACATCTATTTTACCATAACACAATGTGAATATGGTGAACAATTAAACTATCGAGCCTATGTATATGAAATATGTTTCTTTAATTAATAGTCTTTTAACTTAGTTTCTTAGTGATGAAGTAACCTAAAATTTTGTGACAGAGAAGAAGATAAATATTACCTATGAAATATGTTTCTTTAATTGATAGTCTTTTAACTTAGTATATGAAATATGTTATTACCTATGTATATGAAATATGTTTCTTTAATTAATAGTCTTTTAACTTAGTTTCTAAGTGATGAAGTAACCTAAAATTTTATGACAGAGAAGAAGATAAATATTGAAATTGTTTATATCTATTATACCATAATACCATATGAGTATGGTGAATAAATATATTATCAATCCTCACTATATAATTTGAATTGTTACCAATATATATGATATATGTGTCATTAATTAATAGTCTTTTAACTTAGTTTCTTAGTGAAGAAGTAACCTAAAATTTGGTGATGGAGAAGAAGAAAATTATAGAAATGTATACATCTATTATAGCATAACACAATGTGAATATGGTGAACAAATAAACTATCGAGCCTAATTATATTATTTAAATTATTACCATTGTATATTAAATATATGTCATTAATTAATAGTCTTTTAACTTAGTTTCTTAGTGATGAAGTAACCTATAATTTTTTGACAGAGAAAAATAAAAATATTGAAATTGTTTACATCTATTATACCTTATTACCATATGAGTATGTTGAATAATTATACTATCGAGCCTCATTATATATTTTGAATTATTACCAATGTATATGAAATATGTGATATTAATTAATAGTCTTCTAACTTAGTTTCTTAGTGAAGAAGTAACCTAAAATTTGGTGATGAAGAAGAAGTAAAATATTGAAATTGTTTACATCTATTATACCATAACACAATGTGAATATGGTGAACAAATAAACTATCGAGCCTAATTATAAAATTTTAATTATTACCAATGTATACGAAATATGTTTCATTAATTAATAGTCTTTTAGCTTAGTTTCTTAGTGATGAAGTAACCTAAAATTTGGTGACTGAGAAGAAGAAAAATATTGAAATGGTTTACATCTATTATACCATAATACCCTATGAGTACGGTGAATAAATATTATATCGAGCCACATTATATAATTTGAATTATTACCAATGTTTATGAAATATGTGTTATTAATTAATAGTCTTTTAACTTAGTTTCTTAGTGAAGAAGTAACCTAAAATTTGGTGATGGAGAAGAAGAAAAATAATGAAATTGTTTACATCTATTTTACCATAACACAATGTGAATATGGTGAACAATTAAACTATCGAGCCTATGTATATGGAATATGTTTCTTTAATTAATAGTCTTTTAACTTAGTTTCTTAGTGATGAAGTAACCTAAAATTTTGTGACAGAGAAGAAGATAAATATTACCTATGAAATATGTTTCTTTAATTGATAGTCTTTTAACTTAGTATATGAAATATGTTATTACCTATGTATATGAAATATGTTTCTTTAATTAATAGTCTTTTAACTTAGTTTCTTAGTGATGAAGTAACCTAAAATTTTATGACAGAGAAGAAGATAAATATTGAAATTGTTTATATCTATTATACCATAATACCATATGAGTATGGTGAATAAATATATTATCAATCCTCACTATATAATTTGAATTGTTACCAATATATATGATATATGTGTCATTAATTAATAGTCTTTTAACTTAGTTTCTTAGTGAAGAAGTAACCTAAAATTTGGTGATGGAGAAGAAGAAAATTATAGTAATGTATACATCTATTATAGCATAACACAATGTGAATATGGTGAACAAATAAACTATCGAGCCTAATTATATTATTTAAATTATTACCATTGTATATTAAATATATGTCATTAATTAATAGTCTTTTAACTTAGTTTCTTAGTGATGAAGTAACCTATAATTTTTTGACAGAGTAAAAGAAAAATATTGAAATTGTTTACATCTATTATACCATATTACCATATGAGTATGTTGAATAATTATACTATCGAGCCTCATTATATATTTTGAATTATTACCAATGTATATGAAATATGTGATATTAATTAATAGTCTTCTAACTTAGTTTCTTAGTGAAGAAGTAACCTAAAATTTGGTGATGAAGAAGAAGTAAAATATTGAAATTGTTTACATCTATTATAGCATAACACAATGTGAATATGGTGAACAAATAAACTATCGAGCCTAATTATAAAATTTTAATTATTACCAATGTATACGAAATATGTTTCATTAATTAATAGTCTTTTAGCTTAGTTTCTTAGTGATGAAGTAACCTAAAATTTGGTGACTGAGAAGAAGAAAAATATTAAAATTGTTTACATCTATTATACCATAATACCCTATGAGTACGGTGAATAAATATTATATCGAGCCACATTATATAATTTGAATTATTACCAATATTTATGAAATATGTGTTATTAATTAATAGTCTTTTAACTTAGTTTCTTAGTGAAGAAGTAACCTAAAATTTGGTGATGGAGAAGAAGAAAAATAATGAAATTGTTTACATCTATTTTACCATAACACAATGTGAATATGGTGAACAATTAAACTATCGAGCCTATGTATATGAAATATGTTTCTTTAATTAATAGTCTTTTAACTTAGTTTCTTAGTGATGAAGTAACCTAAAATTTTGTGACAGAGAAGAAGATAAATATTACCTATGAAATATATTTCTTTAATTGATAGTCTTTTAACTTAGTATATGAAATATGTTATTACCTATGTATATGAAATATGTTTCTTTAATTAATAGTCTTTTAACTTAGTTTCTTAGTGATGAAGTAACCTAAAATTTTATGACAGAGAAGAAGATAAATATTGAAATTGTTTATATCTATTACACCATAATACCATATGAGTATGGTGAATAAATATATTATCAATCCTCACTATATAATTTGAATTGTTACCAATGTATATGAAATATGTGTCATTAATTAATAGTCTTTTAACTAAGTTTCTGAGTGAAGAAGTAACCTAAAATTTTGTGATGAAGAAGAAGTAAAATTCTGAAACTCTTTACATCTATTATACCATTACACAATGTGAATATGGTGAACAAATAAGCTATCGAGCCTAATTATATAATTTTAATTTTTACCAATGTATATGAAATATATGTAATTAAATAATAGTCTTTTAACATAGTTTCTTAGTGATGAAGTAACCTAAAAGTTTGTGACAGAGAAGAAGATAAATATTGAAATTGTTTATATCTATTATAGCATAATACCATATGAGTATGGTGAATAAATATAATATCGATCCTCACTATATAATTTGAATTATTACCAATGTATTTGAAATATGTGTAATTAATAAATAGTCTTTTAACTTAGTTTCTTAGTGAAGAAGTAACCTAAAATTTGGTGATGAAGAAATAGTAAAATATTGAAACTCTTTACATCTATTATACCATTACACAAGTGAATATGGTGAACAAATAAATTATCGAGCCTAATTATATAATTTTAATTTTTACCAATGTATATGAAATAAGTGTCATTAATTAATAGTCTTTTAACTTAGTTTCTTAGTGATGAAGTAACCTAAAACTTTTTGACATAGAAGAAGAAAAATGTTGAAATTGTTTATATCTATTATACCATAATACCATATGAGTATGGTGAATAAATATACTATCAATCCTCACTATATAATTTGAATTGTTACCAATATATATGAAATATGTGTCATTAATTAATAGTCTTTTAACTTAGTTTCTTAGTGAAGAAGTAACCTAAAATTTGATGGAGAAGAAGAAATTATAAAAATGTTTACATCTATTATAGCATAACACAATGTGAATATGGTGAACAAATAAACTATCGAGCCTAATTATATTATTTAAATTATTACCAATGTATATTAAATATATGTCATTAATTAATAGTCTCTTAACTTAGTTTCTTAGTGATGAAGTAACCTATAATTTTTTTGACAGAGAAAAAGAAAATATTGAAATTGTTTACATCTATTATACCATATTACCATATGAGTATGTTGAATAATTATACTATCGAGCCTCATTATATATTTTGAATTATTACCAATGTATATGAAATATGTGAAAAAGTAACCTAAAATTTGGTGATGAAGAAGAAGTAAAATATTGAAATTGTTTACATCTATTATACCATAACACAATGTGAATATGGTGAACAAATAAACTATCGAGCTATGTATATGAAATATGTTATTACCTATGTATATTAAATATGTTTCTTTAATTAATAGTCCTTTTAACTTAGTTTCTTAGTGATGAAGTAACCTAAAATTTTGTGACAGAGAAGAAGATAAATATTGAAATTGTTTATATCTATTATACCATAATACCATATGAGTATGGTGAATAAATATACTATTGATCCTCATTATATAATTTGAATTATTACCAATGTTTATGAAATATTGGTCATTAATTATTAGTCTTTTAACTTAGTTTCTTAGTGAAGAAGTAACCTAAAATTTGGTGATGAAGAAGAAGTAAAATATTGAAACTCTTTACATCTATTATACCATTACACAATGTGAAAATTGTGAACAAATAAACTATCGAGCCTAATTATATAATTTTAATTATTACCAATGTATATGAAATATATGTCTTTAATTAATAGTCCTTTAACTTAGTTTCTTAGTGCTGAAGTAACCTAAAACTTTGTGACAGAGAAGAAGAAAAATATTGAAATTGTTTATATCTATTATACCATAATACCATATGAGTATGCGGAATAAATATACTATCGACCCTCACTATATAATTTGAATTATTACCAATGTATATGAAATATTGGTCATTAATTAATAGCCTTTTAACGTAGTTTCTTAGTGAAGAAGTAACCTAAAATTTGGTGATGAAGAAGAAGTAAAATATTGAAATTGTTTACATCTATTATACCATAACTAAATGTGAATATGGTGAACAAATAAACTATTGAGCTTAATTATAAAATTTTAATTATTTCCAATGTATATGAAATATGTTTCATCAATTAATAGTCTTTTAACTTTGTTTCTTAGTGATGAAGTAACCTAAAATTTGGTGATAAGGAAGAAGTAAAATATTGAAACTGTTTACATCTATTATACCATTACACAATGTGAATATGGTGAACAAATAAACTATCGAGCCTAATTATATAATTTTAATTATTACCAATGTATATGAAATATGTGTCATTAATTAACAGTATTTTAACTTAGTTTCATAGTGATGAGGTAACCTAAGATTTTGTGATAGAGAATAAGAAAAATATCAAAATTGTTTATATCTATTATACCATAATACCATATGAGTATGAGGAATAACTATACTATCGATCCTCATTATATAATTTGAATTAGTAACAATGTATATGAAATATGTGTCATTAATTAATAGTATTTTAACTTAGTTTCTTAGTGAAGAAGTAACCTAAAATTTGGTGATGAATAAGAAGTAAAATATTAAAATTGTTTACATCCATTATACCATTACACAGTGTGAAAATGGTGAACAAATAAACTATCGAGCCTAATTATATACTTTTAATTAATACCAATGTATATGAAATATATGTTATTAATTATTAGTTTTTTAACTTAGTTTCTTAGTGCTAAAGTAACCTAAAACTTTGTGATAGAAAAGAAGAAAAATATTGAAATTGTTTATATCTATTATACCATAATACCACATGAGTATGGTGATTAAATATACTATCAATCCTCACTATATAATTTGAATTATTACCAATGTATATAAAAAATTGGTCATTAATTATTAGTCTTTTAACTTAGTTTCTTAGTGAAGAAGTAACCTAAAATTTGGTGTTGAAGAAGAAGTAAAATATTGAAACTCTTTACATCTATTATACCATTACACAATGTGAAAATTGTGAACAAATAAACTATCGAGCCTAATTATATAATTTTAATTTTTACCAATGTATATGAAATATGTGTCATTAATTAATAGTATTTTAACTTAGTTTCTTAGTGAAGAAGTAACCTAAAATTTGGTGATGAAGAAGAAATAAAATATTAAAATTGTTTACATCTATTATACCATTACACAATGTGAAAATGGTGAAAAAATAAACTATCGAGCCTAATTATATAATTTTAATTAATACCAATGTATATGAAATATATGTCATTAATTAATAGTCTTTTAACATAGTTTCTTAGTGATGAAGTAACCTAAAACTTTGTGACAGAGAAGAAGAAAAATATTGAAATTGTTTATATCTATTATACCATAATACCAAATGAGTATGGTGAATAAATATAATATCGATCCTCACTATATAATTTGAATTATTACCAATGTATTTGAAATATGTGTCATTAATAAATAGTCTTTTAACTTAGTTTCTTAGTGAAGAAGTAACCTAAAATTTGGTGATGAAGAAGAATTAAAATATTGAAACTTTTTACATCTATTATACCATTACACAATGTGAATATGGTGAACAAATAAATTATCGAGCCTAATTATATAATTTTAATTTTTACCAATGTATATGAAATAAGTGTCATTAATTAAGAGTCTTTTAACTTAGTTTCTTAGTGATGAAGTAACCTAAAACTTTATGACATAGAAGAAGAAAAATGTTGAAATTGTTTATATATATTATACCATAATACCATATGAGTATGGTGAATAATTATACTATCAATCCTCACTATATAATTTGAATTGTTACCAATATATATGATATATGTGTCATTAATTAATAGTCTTTTAACTTAGTTTCTTAGTGAAGAAGTAACCTAAAATTTGGTGATGGAGAAGAAGAAAATTATAGAAATGTATACATCTATTATAGCATAACACAATGTGAATATGGTGAACAAATAAACTATCGAGCCTAATTATATTATTTAAATTATTACCAATGTATATTAAATATATGTCATTAATTAATAGTCTTTTAACTTAGTTTCTTAGTGATGAAGTAACCTATAATTTTTTGACAGAGAAAAAGAAAAATATTGAAATTGTTTACATCTATTATAGCATATTACCATATGAGTATGTTGAATAATTATACTATCGAGCCTCATTATATATTTTGAATTATTACCAATGTATATGAAATATGTGTCATTAATTAATAGTCTTCTAACTTAGTTTCTTAGTGAAGAAGTAACCTAAAATTTGGTGATGAAGAAGAAGTAAAATATTGAAATTGTTTACATCTATTATAACATAACACAATGTGAATATGGTGAACAAATAAACTATCGAGCCTAATTATAAAATTTTAATTATTACCAATGTATACGAAATATGTTTCATTAATTAATAGTCTTTTAGCTTAGTTTCTTAGTGATGAAGTAACCTAAAATTTGGTGACTGAGAAGAAGAAAAATATTGAAATTGTTTACATCTATTATACCATAATACCATATATGTATGGTGAATAAATATTATATCGAGCCACATTATATAATTTGAATTATTACCAATGTTTATGAAATATGTGTCATTAATTAATAGTCTTTTAACTTAGTTTCTTAGTGAAGTAGTAACCTAAAATTTGGTGATGAAGAAGAAGTAAAATATTGAAATTGTTTACATCTATTATACCATAACACAATGTGAATATGGTGAACAAATAAACTATCGAGCCTAATTATAAAATTTTAATTATTACCAATGTATACGAAATATGTTTCATTAATTAATAGTCTTTTAGCTTAGTTTCTTAGTGATGAAGTAACCTAAAATTTGGTGACTGAGAAGAAGAAAAATATTGAAATTGTTTACATCTATTATACCATAATACCATATGAGTATGGTAAATAAATATTATATCGAGCCACATTATATAATTTGAATTATTACCAATGTTTATGAAATATGTGTCATTAATTAATAGTCTTTTAACTTAGTTTCTTAGTGAAGTAGTAACCTAAAATTTAGTGATGGAGAAGAAGAAAAATAATGAAATTGTTTACATCTATTATACCATAACACAATGTGAATATGGTGAACAAATAAACTATCAAGCCTATGTATATGAAATATGTTTCTTTAATTAATAGTCTTTTAACTTAGTTTCTTAGTGATGAAGTAACCTAAAATTTTGTGACAGAGAAGAAGATAAATATTACCTATGAAATATGTTTCTTTAATTAATAGTCTTTTAACTTATTATATGAAATATGTTATTACCTATGTATATGAAATATGTTTCTTTAATTAATAGTCTTTTAACTTAGTTTCTTAGTGATGAAGTAGCCTAAAATTTTGTGACAGAGAAGAAGATAAATATTTAAATTGTTTATATCTATTATACCATAATACCATATGAGTATGGTGAGTAAATATACTATTGATCCTCATTATATAATTTGAATTATTACCAATGTATATGAAATATGTGTCATTAATTAATAGTGTTTTAACTTAGTTTCTTAGTGAAGAAGTAACCTAAAATTTGGTGATGGAGAAGAAGAGAAATAATGAAATTGTTTACATCTATTATACCATAACACAATGTGAATATGGTGAACAAATAAACTATCGAGCCTATGTATATGATATATGTTTCTTTAATTAATAGTCTTTTAACTTAGTTTCTTAGTGATGAAGTAACCTAAAATTTTGTGACAGAGAAGAAGATAAATATTACCTATGAAATATGTTTCTTTAATTAATAGTCTTTTAACTTAGTATATGAAATATGTTATTACCTATGTATATGAAATATGTTTCTTTAATTAATAGTCTTTTAACTTAGTTTCTTAGTGATGAAGTAACCTAAAATTTTGTGACAGAGAAGAAGATAAATATTGAAATTGTTTATATCTATTATACCATAATACCATATGAGTATGGTGAATAAATATACTATTGATACTCATTATATAATTTGAATTATTACCAATGTTTATGAAATATGTGTCATTAATTAATAGTCTTTTAACTTAGTTTCTTAGTGAATAAGTAACCTAAAATTTGGTGATGGAGAAGAAGAAAAATAATGAAATTGTTTACATCTATTATACCATAACACAATGTGAATATGGTGAAAAAATAAATTATCGAGCCTAATTATATAATTTTAATTTTTACCAATGTATATGAAATAATGTCATTAATTAATAGTCTTTTAACTTAGTTTCTTAGTGATGAAGTAACCTAAAACTTTATGACATAGAAGAAGAAAAATGTTGAAATTGTTTATATCTATTATACCATAATACCATATGAGTATGGTGAATAAATTAACTATCAATCCTCACTATATAATTTGAATTGTTACCAAAATATTTGAAATATGTGTCATTAATTAATAGTCTTTTAACTTAGTTTCTTAGTGAAGAAGTAACCTAAAATTTGATGGAGAAGAAGAAAATTATAGAAATGTTTACATCTATTATAGCATAACACAATGTGAATATGGTGAACAAATAAACTATCGAGCCTAATTATATTATTTAAATTATTACCAATGTATATTAAATATATGTCATAAATTAATAGTCTTTTAACGTAGTTTCTTAGTGGTGAAGTAACCTATAATTTTTTGTCAGAGAAAAAGAAAAATATTGAAATTGTTTACATCTATTATACCATATTACCATATGAGTATGTTGAATAATTATACTATTGAGCCTCATTATATATTTTGAATTATTACCAATGTATATGAAATATGTGTCATTAATTAATAGTATTTTAACTTAGTTTCTTAGTGAAGAAGTAACCTAAAATTTGGTGATGAAGAAGAAGTAAAAAATTGAAATTGTTTACATCTATTATACCATAACACAATGTGAATATGGTGAACAAATAAACTATCGAGCCTAATTATAAAATTTTAATTATTACCAATGTATACGAAATATGTTTCATTAATTAATAGTCTTTTAGCTTAGTTTCTTAGTGATGAAGTAACCTAAAATTTGGTGACTGAGAAGAAGAAAAATATTGAAATTGTTTACATCTATTATACCATAATACCATATGAGTATGGTGAATAAATATTGAATCGAGCCACATTATATAATTTGAGTTATTGCCAATGTTTATATAATATTTGTCATTAATTAATAGTCTTTTAACTTAGTTTCTTAGTGAAGAAGTAACCTAAAATTTGGTGATGGAGAAGAAGAAAAATATTGAAACTGTTTACATCTATTATACCATAACACAATGTGAATATGGTGAACAAATAAACTATCGAGCCTATGTATATGATATATGTTTCTTTAATTAATAGTCTTTTAACTTAGTTTCTTAGTGATGAAGTAACCTAAAATTTTGTGACAGAGAAGAAGATAAATATTACCTATGAAATATGTTTCTTTAATTAATAGTCTTTTAAATTAGTATATGAAATATGTTATTACCTATGTATATGAAATATGTTTCTTTAATTAATAGTCTTTTAACTTAGTTTCTTAGTGATGAAGTAACCTAAAATTTTATGACAGAGAAAAAGATAAATATTGAAATTGTTTATATCTATTATACCATAATACCATATGAGTATGGTGAATAAATATACTATCGATCCTCATTATATAATTTGAATTATTACCAATGTATATGAAATATGTGTCATTAATTAATAGTCTTTTAACTAAGTTTCTTAGTGAAGAAGTAACCTAAAATTTGGTGATGAAGAAGAAGTAAAATTCTGAAACTCTTTACATCTATTATACCATTACACAATGTGAATATGCTGAACAAATAAGCTATCGAGCCTAATTATATAATTTTAATTTTTACCAATGTATATGAAATATATGTAATTAAATAATAGTCTTTTAACATAGTTTCTTAGTGATGAAGTAACCTAAAAGTTTGTGATAGAGAAGAAGAAAAATATTGAAATTGTTTATATCTATTATACCATAATACCATATGAGTATGGTGAATAAATATAATATCAATCCTCACTATATAATTTGAATTATTACCAATGTATTTGAAATATGTGTCATTAATAAATAGTCTTTTAACTTAGTTTCTTAGTGAAGAAGTAACCTAAAATTTGGTGATGAAGAAATAGTAAAATATTGAAACTCTTTACATCTATTATACCATTACACAATGTGAATATGGTGAACAAATAAATTATCGAGCCTAATTATATAATTTTAATTTTTACCAATGTATATTAAGTAAGTGTCATTAATTAATAGTCTTTTAACTTAGTTTCTTAGTGATGAAGTAACCTAAAACTTTTTGACATAGAAGAAGAAAAATGTTGAAATTGTTTATATCTATTATACCATAATACCATATGAGTATGGTGAATAAATATACTATCAATCCTTACTATATAATTTGAATTGTTACCAATATATATATGAAATATGTGTCATTAATTAATAGTCTTTTAACTTAGTTTCTTAGTGAAGAAGTAACCTAAAATTTGATGGAGAAGAAGAAAATTATAGAAATGTTTACATCTATTATAGCATAACACAATGTGAATATGGTGAACAAATAAACTATCGAGCCTAATAATATTATTTAAATTATTACCAATGTATATTAAATATATGTCATTAATTAATAGTCTTTTAACTTAGTTTCTTAGTGATGAAGTAACCTATAATTTTTTGAAAGAGAAAAAGAAAATATTGAAATTGTTTACATCTATTATACCATATTACCATATGAGTATGTTGAATAATTATACTATCGAGCCACATTATATATTTTGAATTATTACCAATGTATATGAAATATGTGTCATTAATTAATAGTATTTTAACTTAGTTTCTTAGTGAAGAAGTAACCTAAAATTTGGTGATGAAGAAGAAGTAAAAAATTGAAATTGTTTACATCTATTATACCATAACACAATGTGAATATGGTGAACAAATAAACTATCGAGCCTAATTATAAAATTTTAATTATTACCAATGTATACGAAATATGTTTCATTAATTAATAGTCTTTTAGCTTAGTTTCTTAGTGATGAAGTAACCTAAAATTTGGTGACTGAGAAGAAGAAAAATATTGAAATTGTTTACATCTATTATACCATAATACCATATGAGTATGGTGAATAAATATTTTTATCGAGCCACATTATATAATTTGAATTATTACCAATGTTTATGAAATATGTGTCATTAATTAATAGTCTTTTAACTTAGTTTCTTAGTGAAGAAGTAACCTAAAATTTGGTGATGGAGAAGAAGAAAAATATTGAAACTGTTTACATCTATTATACCATAACACAATGTGAATATGGTGAACAAATAAACTATCGAGCCTATGTATATGAAATATGTTTCTTTAATTAATAGTCTTTTAACTTAGTTTCTTAGTGATGAAGTAACCTAAAATTTTGTGACAGAGAAGAAGATAAATATTACCTATGAAATATGTTTCTTTAATTAATAGTCTTTTAACTTAGTATATGAAATATGTTATTACCTATGTATATGAAATATGTTTCTTTAATTAATAGTCTTTTAACTTAGTTTCTTAGTGATGAAGTAGCCTAAAATTTTGTGACAGAGAAGAAGATAAATATTTAAATTGTTTATATCTATTATACCATAATACCATATAAGTATGGTGAGTAAATATAATATTGATCCTCATTATATAATTTGAATTATTACCAATGTATATGAAATATGTGTCATTAATTAATAGTGTTTTAACTTAGTTTCATAGTGAAGAAGTAACCTAAAATTTGGTGATGGAGAAGAAGATAAATAATGAAATTGTTTACATCTATTATACCATAACACAATGTGAATATGGTGAACAAATAAACTATCGAGCCTATGTATATGATATATGTTTCTTTAATTAATAGTCTTTTAACTTAGTTTCTTAGTGATGAAGTAACCTAAAATTTTGTGACAGAGAAGAAGATAAATATTACCTATGAAATATGTTTCTTTAATTAATAGTCTTTTAACTTAGTATATGAAATATGTTATTACCTATGTATATGAAATATGTTTCTTTAATTAATAGTCTTTTAACTTAGTTTCTTAGTGATGAAGTAACCTAAAATTTTGTGACAGAGAAGAAGATAAATATTGAAATTGTTTATATCTATTATACCATAATACCATATGAGTATGGTGAATAAATATACTATTGATCCTCATTATATAATTTGAATTATTACCAATGTTTATGAAATATGTGTCATTAATTAATAGTCTTTTAACTTAGTTTCTTAGTGAATAAGTAACCTAAAATTTGGTGATGGAGAAGAAGAAAAATAATGAAATTGTTTACATCTATTATACCATAACACAATGTGAATATGGTGAAAAAATAAATTATCGAGCCTAATTATATAATTTTAATTTTTACCAATGTATATGAAATAATGTCATTAATTAATAGTCTTTTAACTTAGTTTCTTAGTGATGAAGTAACCTAAAACTTTATGACATAGAAGAAGAAAAATGTTGAAATTGTTTATATCTATTATACCATAATACCATATGAGTATGGTGAATAAATTAACTATCAATCCTCACTATATAATTTGAATTGTTACCAAAATATATGAAATATGTGTCATTAATTAATAGTCTTTTAACTTAGTTTCTTAGTGAAGAAGTAACCTAAAATTTGATGGAGAAGAAGAAAATTATAGAAATGTTTACATCTATTATAGCATAACACAATGTGAATATGGTGAACAAATAAACTATCGAGCCTAATTATATTATTTAAATTATTACCAATGTATATTAAATATATGTCATAAATTAATAGTCTTTTAACGTAGTTTCTTAGTGGTGAAGTAACCTATAATTTTTTGTCAGAGAAAAAGAAAAATATTGAAATTGTTTACATCTATTATACCATATTACCATATGAGTATGTTGAATAATTATACTATTGAGCCTCATTATATATTTTGAATTATTACCAATGTATATGAAATATGTGTCATTAATTAATAGTATTTTAACTTAGTTTCTTAGTGAAGAAGTAACCTAAAATTTGGTGATGAAGAAGAAGTAAAAAATTGAAATTGTTTACATCTATTATACCATAACACAATGTGAATATGGTGAACAAATAAACTATCGAGCCTAATTATAAAATTTTAATTATTACCAATGTATACGAAATATGTTTCATTAATTAATAGTCTTTTAGCTTAGTTTCTTAGTGATGAAGTAACCTAAAATTTGGTGACTGAGAAGAAGAAAAATATTGAAATTGTTTACATCTATTATACCATAATACCATATGAGTATGGTGAATAAATATTGAATCGAGCCACATTATATAATTTGAGTTATTACCAATGTTTATGAAATATTTGTCATTAATCAATAGTCTTTTAACTTAGTTTCTTAGTGAAGAAGTAACCTAAAATTTGGTGATGGAGAAGAAGAAAAATATTGAAACTGTTTACATCTATTATACCATAACACAATGTGAATATGGTGAACAAATAAACTATCGAGCCTATGTATATGAAATATGTTTCTTTAATTAATAGTCTTTTAACTTAGTTTCTTAGTGATGAAGTAACCTAAAATTTTGTGACAGAGAAGAAGATAAATATTACCTATGAAATATGTTTCTTTAATTAATAGTCTTTTAACTTAGTATATGAAATATGTTATTACCTATGTATATGAAATGTGTTTCTTTAATTAATAGTCTTTTAACTTAGTTTCTTAGTGATGAAGTAACCTAAAATTTTGTGACAGAGAAGAAGATAAATATTGAAATTGTTTATATCTATTATACCATAATACCATATGAGTATGGTGAATAAATATACTATTGATCCTCATTATATAATTTGAATTATTACCAATGTATATGAAATATGTGTCATTAATTAATAGTCTTTTAACTTAGTTTCTTAGTGAAGAAGTAACCTAAAATTTGGTGATGGAGAAGAAGAAAAATAATGAAATTGTTTACATCTATTATACCATAACACAATGTGAATATGGTGAACAAATAAACTATCGAGCCCATGTATATGAAATATGTTTCTTCAATTAATAGTCTTTTAACTTAGTTTCTTAGTGATGCAGTAACCTAAAATTTTGTGACAGAGAAGAAGATAAATATTACCTATGATATATGTTTCTTTAATTAATAGTATTTTAACTTAGTATATGAAAATGTAATTACCAATGTATATGAAATATGTTTCATTAATTAATAGTCTTTTAACTTAGTTTCTTAGTGATGAAGTAACCTAAAATTTGGTGACTGAGAAGAAGAAAAATATTGAAATTGTTTACATCTATTATACCATAATATCATATGAGTATGGTAAATAAATATACTATCGATCCTCATTATATAATTTGAATTATTACCAATGTATATGAAATATGTGTAATTAATTAATAGTCTTTTAACTTAGTTTCTTAGTGAAGAAGTAACCTAAAATTTGGTGATGAAGAAGAAATAAAATATTGAAACTGTTTACATCTTTTATACCATTACACAATGTGAATATGGTGAACAAATAAACTATCGAGCCTAATTATATAATTTTAATTATTACCAATGTATATGAAATATGTGTCGTTAATTAACAGTCTTTTAACTTATTTTCATAGTGATGAAGTAACCTAAGATTTTGTCACAGAAAATAAGAAAAATATTGAAATTGTTTATATCTATTATACCATAATACCATATGAGTATGATGAATAACTATATTAACGATCCCCATTATATAATTTGAATTACTAGCAATGTATATGAAATATGTGCCATTAATTAATAGTATTTTAACATAGTTTCTTAGTGAAGAAAAAACCTAAAATTTGGTGATGAAGAAGAAGTAAAATATTGAAACTGTTTACATCTATTAAACCATTACACAATGTGAAAATGGTGAACAAATAAACTATCGAGCCTAATTATATAATTTAAATTTTTACCAATGTATATGAAATATATGTAATTAAATAATAGTATTTTAACATAGTTTCTTAGTGATGAAGTAACCTAAAACTTTGTGACAGAGATGAAGAAAAATATTGAAATTGTTTATATCTATTATACTATAATACCATATGAGTATGGTTAATAAATACACTATCGATCCTCACTATATAATTTGAATTATTACCAATGTATTTGAAATATGTGTCATTAATAAATAGTCTTTTAACTTAGTTTCTTAGTGAAGAAGTAACCTAAAATTTGGTGATGAAGAAGAAATAAAATATTGAAACTCTTTACATCTATTATACCATTAGACAATGTGAATATGGTGAACAAATAAATTATCGAGCCTAATTATATAATTTTAATTTTTACCAATGTATATGACATATGTGTCATTAATTAATAGTCTTTTAACATAGTTTCTTAGTAATGAAGTAACCTAAAACTTTGTGACAAAGATGAAGAAAAATATTGAAATTGTTTATATCTATTATACTATAATACCATATGAGTATGGTTAATAAATACACTATCGATCCTCACTATATAATTTGAATTATTACCAATGTATTTGAAATATGTGTCATTAATAAATAGTCTTTTAACTTAGTTTATTAGTGAAGAAGTAACCTAAAATTTGGTGATGAAGAAGAAGTAAAATATTTAAACTCTTTACATCTATTATACCATTAGACAATGTGAATATGGTGAACAAATAAATTATCGAGCCTAATTATATAATTTTAATTTTTACCAATGTATATGACATATGTGTAATTAATTAATAGTCTTTTAACTTAGTTTGTTAGTGATGAAGTAACCTAAAACTTTATGACAGAGAAGAAGAAAAATGTTGAAATTGTTTATATCTATTATACCATAATACCATATGAGTATGGTAAATAAATATACTATCGATCCTCACTATATAATTTGAATTATAACCAATATATTTGAAATATGTGTCAATAATTAATAGTCTTTTAACTTAGTTTCTTAGTGAAGAAGTAACATAAAATTTAGTGACGGAGAAGAAGAAAAATATTAAAATGTTTCTATCTATTATAGCATAACACAATGTGAATATGTTTAAAAAATAAACTATCGAACCTAATCATATAATTTTAATTATTACCAATGTATATCAAATATATGTCATTAATTAATAGTCTTTTAACTTAGTTTCTTAGTGATGAAGTAACCTAAAATTTTGTGACTGAGAAGAAGAAAAATATTAAAATTGTTTACCTATATTATACCATAATACCATATGAGTATGGTAAATAAATATATTATCGATCCTCATTATATAATTTGAATAATTACCAATGTATATGAAATATGTGTAATTAATTAATAGTCTTTTAACTTAGTTTCTTAGTGAAGAAGTAACCTAAAATTTGGTGATGAAGAAGAAGTAAAATATTGAAACTGTTTACATCTATTGTACCATAACACAATGTGAATATGGTGAACAAATAAACTATCGAGTCTAATTATAAAATTTTAATTATTACCAATGTATATGAAATATGTGTCATTAGTTAACAGTCTTTTAACTTAGTTTCATAGTGATGAAGTAACCTAAGATTTTGTGACAGAGAATAAGAAAAATAATGAAATTGTTTATATCTATTATACCATAATACCATATGAGTATGATGAATAAATATACTATCGATCCTCATTATATAATTTGAATTATTACCAATGTATATGAATTATGTGTCATTAATTAATAGTCTTTTAACTTAGTTTCTTAGTTAAGAAGTAACCTAAAATTTGGGGATGAAGAAGGAATAAAATATTGAACTTGTTTACATCTATTATACCATAACACAATGTCAATATGGTGAACAAATAAACTATCGAGCCTAATTATAAAATTTTAATTATTACCATTGTATATGAAATATGTGTCATTAATTAACAGTCTTTTAACTTAGTTTCAAAGTGATGAAGTAACCTAAAATTTTGTGATAGAGAATAAGAAAAATATCGAAATTGTTTATATCTATTATACCATAATACCATATGAGTATGATGAATAACTATACTATCGATCCTCATTATATAATTTGAATTACTACCAATGTATATGAAATATGTGTAATTAATTATTAGTATTTTAACTTAGTTTCTTAGTGAAGAAGTAACCTAAAATTTGGTGATGAAGAAGAAGTAAAATATTCAAACTGTTTACATCTATTATACCATTACACAATGTGAAAATGGTGAACAAATAAACTATTGAGCCTAATTATATAATTTTAATTATTACCAATGTATATGAAACATATATAATTAATTAATAGTCTTTTAACTTAGTTTCTTAGTGCTGAAGTAACCTAAAACTTTGTGACAGAGAAGAAGAAAAATATTGAAATTGTTTATATCTATTATACCATAATACCACATGAGTATGGTAATTAAATATACTATCGATCCTTACTATATAATTTGAATTATTACCAATGTATATGAAATATTGGTCATTAATTATTAGTCTTTTAACTTAGTTTCTTAGTGAAGAAGTAACCTAAAATTTGGTGATGAAGAAGAAGTAAAATATTGAAACTCTATACATCTATTATACCATTACACAATGTGAAAATTGTGAACAAATAAACTATCGAGCCTAATTATATAATTTTAATTATTACCAATGTATATGAAATATATGTCTTTAATTAATAGTCCTTTAACTTAGTTTCTTAGTGCTGAAGTAACCTATAACTTTGTGACAGAGAAGAAGAAACATATTGAAATTGTTTATATCTATTATACCATAATACCATATGAGTATGGGGAATAAATATACTATCGATCCTCAATATATAATTTTAATTATAACCAATATATTTGAAATATGTGTCAATAATTAATAGTCTTTTAACTTAGTTTCTTAGTGAAGAAGTAACATAAAATTTAGTGATGGAGAAGAAGAAAAATATTAAAATGTTTACATCTATTATAGCATAACACAATGTGAATATGTTTAAAAAATAAACTATCGAACCTAATCATATAATTTTAATTATTACCAATGTATATTAAATATATGTCATTAATTAATAGTCTTTTAACTTAGTTTCTTAGTGATGAAGTAACCTAAAATTTGGTGACTGAGAAGAAGAAAAATATTAAAATTGTTTACATCTATTATACCATAATACCATATGAGTATGGTAAATAAATATACTATCGATCCTCATTATATAATTTCAATAATTACCAATGTATATGAATAATGTTAATTAATTAATAGTCTTTTAACTTAGTTTCTTAGTGAAGAAGTAACCTAAAATTTGGTGATGAAGAAGAAGTAAAATATTGAAACTGTTTACATCTATTGTACCATAACACAATGTGAATATGGTGAACAAATAAACTATCGAGTCTAATTATAAAATTTTAATTATTACCAATGTATATGAAATATGTGTCATTAGTTAACAGTCTTTTAACTTAGTTTCATAGTGATGAAGTAACCTAAGATTTTGTGACAGAGAATAAGAAAAATAATGAAATTGTTTATATCTATTATACCATAATACCATATGAGTATGATGAATAAATATACTATCGATCCTCATTATATAATTTGAATTATTACCAATGTATATGAATTATGTGTCATTAATTAATAGTCTTTTAACTTAGTTTCTTAGTTAAGAAGTAACCTAAAATTTGGGGATGAAGAAGGAATAAAATATTGAACTTGTTTACATCTATTATACCATAACACAATGTCAATATGGTGAACAAATAAACTATCGAGCCTAATTATAAAATTTTAATTATTACCATTGTATATGAAATATGTGTCATTAATTAACAGTCTTTTAACTTAGTTTCAAAGTGATGAAGTAACCTAAAATTTTGTGATAGAGAATAAGAAAAATATCGAAATTGTTTATATCTATTATACCATAATACCATATGAGTATGATGAATAACTATACTATCGATCCTCATTATATAATTTGAATTACTACCAATGTATATGAAATATGTGTAATTAATTATTAGTATTTTAACTTAGTTTCGTAGTGAAGAAGTAACCTAAAATTTGGTGAAGAAGAAGAAGTAAATTATTGAAACTGATTACATCTATTATACCATTACACAATGTAAATATGGTGAACAAATAAACTATCGAGCCTAATTATATAATTATAATTATTACCAATGTATATGAAATATGTGTCATTAATTAACAGTCTTTTAACTTAGTTTCATAGTGATGAAGTAACCTAAGATTTTGTGACAGAGAATAAGAAAAATATTGAAATTGTTTATATCTATTATACCATAATACCACATGAGTATGGTAATTAAATATACTATCGATCCTTACTATATAATTTGAATTATTACCAATGTATATGAAATATTGGTCATTAATTATTAGTCTTTTAACTTAGTTTCTTAGTGAAGAAGTAACCTAAAATTTGGTGATGAAGAAGAAGTAAAATATTGAAACTCTATACATCTATTATACCATTACACAATGTGAAAATTGTGAACAAATAAACTATCGAGCCTAATTATATAATTTTAATTATTACCAATGTATATGAAATATATGTCTTTAATTAATAGTCCTTTAACTTAGTTTCTTAGTGCTGAAGTAACCTATAACTTTGTGACAGAGAAGAAGAAACATATTGAAATTGTTTATATCTATTATACCATAATACCATATTAGTATGGGGAATAAATATACTATCGATCCTCACTATATAATTTGAATTATAACCAATATATTTGAAATATGTGTCAATAATTAATAGTCTTTTAACTTAGTTTCTTAGTGAAGAAGTAACATAAAATTTAGTGATGGAGAAGAAGAAAAATATTAAAATGTTTACATCTATTATAGCATAACACAATGTGAATATGTTTAAAAAATAAACTATCGAACCTAATCATATAATTTTAATTATTACCAATGTATATTAAATCTATGTCATTAATTAATAGTCTTTTAACTTAGTTTCTTAGTGATGAAGTAACCTGAAATTTGGTGACTGAGAAGAAGAAAAATATTAAAATTGTTTACATCTATTATACCATAATACCATATGAGTATGGTAAATAAATATACTATCGATCCTCATTATATAATTTGAATAATTACCAATATATATGAATAATGTTAATTAATTAATAGTCTTTTAACTTAGTTTCTTAGTGAAGAAGTAACCTAAAATTTGGTGATGAAGAAGAAGTAAAATATTGAAACTGTTTACATCTATTGTACCATAACACAATGTGAATATGGTGAACAAATAAACTATCGAGTCTAATTATAAAATTTTAATTATTACCAATGTATATGAAATATGTGTCATTAATTAACAGTCTTTTAACTTAGTTTCATAGTGATGAAGTAACCTAAGATTTTGTGACAGAGAATAAGAAAAAAATTGAAATTGTTTATATCTATTATACCATAATACCATATGAGTATGATTAATAAATATACTATCGATCCTCATTATATAATTTGAATTATTACCAATGTATATGAAATATGTGTCGTTAATTAATAGTCTTTTAACTTAGTTTCTTAGTTAAGAAGTAACCTAAAATTTGGTGATGAAGAAGGAATAAAATATTGAACTTGTTTACATCTATTATACCATAACACAATGTCAATATGGTTAACAAATAAACTATCGAGCCTAATTATAAAATTTTAATTATTACCATTGTATATGAAATATGTGTCATTAATTAACAGTCTTTTAACTTAGTTTCAAAGTGATGAAGTAACCTAAAATTTTGTGATAGAGAATAAGAAAAATATCGAGATTGTTTATATCTATTATACAATAATACCATATGAGTATGATGAATAACTATACTATTGATCCTCATTATATAACTTGAATCACTACCAATGTATATGATATATGTGTCATTAATTAATAGTATTTTAACTTAGTTTCATAGTGAAGAAGTAACCTAAAATTTGGTGATGAAGAAGAAGTAAAATATTGAAACAGTTTACATCTATTATACCATTACACAATGTGAAAATGGTGAACAAATAAACTATCGAGCCTAATTATATAATTTTAATTATTACCAATGTATGTGAAAAATATGTCATTAATTAATAGTCTTTTAACTTAGTTTCTTAGTGCTGTAGTAACCTAAAACATTGTGACAGAGAAGAAGAAAAATATTGAAATTGTTTATATCTATTATACCATAATACCATATGAGTATGGTGAATAAATATACTATCGATCCTCACTATATAATTTGAATTATTACCAATGCATATGAAATATTGGTCATTAATTATTAGTCTTTTAACTAAGTTTCTTAGTGAAGAAGTAACCTAAAATTTGGTGATGAAGAAGAAGTAAAATATTGAAACTCTTTACATCTATTATACCATTACACAATGTGAATATGGTGAACAAATAAGCTATCGAGCCTAATTATATAATTTAAATTATTACCAATGTATATGAAATATATGTAATTAAATAATAGTCTTTTAACATAGTTTCTTAGTGATGAAGTAACCTAAAACTTTGTGACAGAGAAGAAGTAAAATATTGAAATTGTTTATATCTATTATACCATAATACCTTATGAGTAAGGTGAAAAAATATACTATCGATCCTCACTATATAATTTGAATTATTACGAATGTATTTAAAATATGTGTCATTAATAAATAGTCTTTTAACTTAGTTTCTTAGTGAAGAAGTAACCTAAAATTTGGTGATGAAGAAGAATTAAAATATTGAAACTGTTTACATCTATTATACCATTACACAAATTGAATATGGTGAACAAATAAACTATCGAGCCTAATTATAAAATTTTAATTATTACCAATGTATATGAAATATGTGTCATTAATTAACAGTCTTTTAACTTAGTTTCATAGTGATGAAGTAACATAAGATTTTGTGACAGAGAATAAGAAAAATATTGAAATTGTTTATATCTATTATACCATAATACCATATGAGTATGATGAATAAATATACTATCGATCCTCATTATATAATTTGAATTATTACCAATGTATATGAAATATGTGTCATTAATTAATAGTCTTTTAACTTAGTTTCTTACTGAAGAAGTAACCTAAAATTTGGTGATTAAGAAGAAATAAAATATTTAAACTATTTACATCTATTATACCATTACACAATCTGAATATGGTGAACAAATAAATTATCGAGCCTAATTATATAATTTTAATTTTTACCAATGTATATTAAATATGTGTCATTAATTAATAGTCTTTTAACTTAGTTTCTTAGTGAAGAAGTAACCTAAAAATTTATGACAGAGAAGAAGAAAAATGTTGAAATTGTTTATATCTATTATACCATAATACCACATGAGTATGGTAATTAAATATACTATCGATCCTTACTATATAATTTGAATTATTACCAATGTATATGAAATATTGGTCATTAATTATTAGTCTTTTAACTGAGTTTCTTAGTGAAGAAGTAACCTAAAATTTGGTGATGAAGAAGAAGTAAAATATTGAAACTCTTTACATCTATTATACCATTACACAATGTGAAAATTGTAAACAAATAAACAATCGAGCCTAATTATATAATTTTAATTTTTACCAATGTATATGTAATATGTGTCATTAATTAATAGTCTTTTAACTTAGTTTCTTAGTGAAGAAGTAACCTAAAACTTTATGACAGAGAAGAAGAAAAATGTTGAAATTGTTTATATCTATTATACACTACGCCAAAAATAAGTTTTAGCAGCACATAAAAGAAAGCGCTTTTGGAAAAAAGCGCTGCTGTAGGTTTTAAAAAAAATTCGCTTAAAAAAGCGCTTTCAAAGGGTGCCTTAAGAAAGCGCTTTTCATAAGCGCTTCTAAAGGTCACCCTTAGAAAGCGCTTTTTGGGAAGCGCTGCTAAAGCTGGCCTTTCAGAGGGTACCTTAAGAAAGCGCTTTTCAAAAGCGCTGCTAAAGGTTAGCCTTAGAAAGCGCTTTTCCAAAGCGCTGCTAAAGTTGGCCTTTAGAAAGCGCTTTTAAAAGCGCTGCTATAGGATATGATACGAAAGCGCTTTTTGATGTAAAAGAGCTGTTATAGATGACCTTTAGAAAGTGCTTTTAAAAGCGCTTTCATAGGTAGTTTTATAATAAATATCAAAACACAATTCTTATCACTTTTATATTCTCAGTCAGATTTTCTTCATGAAAAACTCCTAAACCAGAGCTTCTACGGCGGTCAACGGTGCTCCACTTCTCAGGCCAACTGCAATTCGTATCAGGTTTCATTTTTTTCCTCATCTCGTATGTGTTTGTCTGGTTTTCGTGTGTTTTTGTTTGGTTAATAATTTTGAGCAAGCACTCAGGTAAATACGTTTTAATTAGTAGCTATTTTTCTTTTGGTATAAGTTTGAACTCAAGGCCATGACTCTGATGCATAGGTAGATACTTGTTGCAGATTGCTGGTGGAATTTGGGCTGACACAGTGGGAGGGAAGCAGGTTTTGGGATTCGGCATCATTTGGTGGTCCGTCGCTACAATCCTCACTCCTGTTGCTGCTAAACTCGGGTTGCCTTTCCTACTAGTTGCCCGTGCATTCATGGGAGTCGGTGAGGTGCGTGTAGTTAAATGTTCCATTTTGTTGGCAAAACAAGTCATCTGTTACCTCCATCTCTAAATATAACTCCATTGACTAAATCACAGGAGTTTAAAAATGGTTGTAGTAGTGATATTAAATTTGTTCACATTTTATATTGTCTTACAAGTTACAAGTTTACCCTTTAGGAGAGGGAATTTGTGTACGTTTCCATTCGATTATTTATTGCAGTTGCGGAAAAAGATATAACATAATTAGGCTAGGGACATATACTGTAATAAAGTATAAAAGTGAAACATTCATTTTTGGACTCCATACTGTCTCTGATTTTAGTAATGATTTGATTCATATAGTTGGTGATGCTACAATAGGATGATAGCTTTTTTCCATGTGGAGCTAACTTGTTTTGGATCTTACTAGGGGGTTGCTATGCCATCCATGAATAATATTCTTTCAAAATGGGTTCCTGTGGCAGAGAGAAGTAGATCATTAGCTCTTGTATACAGTGGCATGTACCTTGGATCAGTCACTGGACTCGCCTTTTCACCTTTCCTAATTCATCAGTATGGATGGCCATCAGTGTTTTACTCCATTGGTTCTCTAGGGACTGTTTGGTTTTGTATATGGCTTAATAAGGTTAGAATTCACATATGTAATATTACTCATGCATAAATGTATCCTTTCTAAACTTGGAAATATATGCACAACACACATTTTCTCGATAGAAATACTTTTTGTTTTGAAGTCAATATCTTCATTATAAGTTTTCTAACTACCAAGTACCAACATATTGTTTTTTGTTTCCAAAAAGTTCGCTCTATCTAAGTAGAAATTTTATTGTTTCACATGCTAATTTTCCATGTTATTTTGGGAGCTATAGGCTCATAGTTCTCCACTCGATGATCCTGAAATGTTGCCAGAAGAAAAGAAGTTAATTGCTACTAACGGTATGTCCAAGGAACCCGTGAAGGAAATACCTTGGAGATTAATTTGTCTAAACCACCAGTCTGGGCCCTGATAGTGTGCCACTTTTGCCATAATTGTGGAACTTTCATTCTTCTTACATGGATGCCAACATACTATAACCAAGTAAGTCTTTTTTTCTTTGCATGTTCGCTACGTAGCGACTTGGTGCTAGCAAAGTTAGATTCATTTTCATTTTTTTTTCTTTTTATGTTTTGCATTCTTGTGCATGAATTTATTTCTATGATGAAGTTAACTTTACCTATGCATAAGAAAAAATACCTATATTCATCAAGCTTCAATTCTCACTCAGCACTGTCAAGACTGAAGCTAGTAGAGTTCAGATTTTGACTCATGTTTTAACCAACATCAAGATACACAAAATGTTTTTATTTGCAATCTTAATGGATACTTCAAAAGAAAATGACTTTTTAAAGTTAACCAGAGGTATTTTCAAATATAATAGGTGTTGAAGTTCAATCTTATAGAATCAGGACTATTTTGTGTTTTACCATGGCTTACGATGGCAATTTCTGCAAATTTTGGTGGTTGGATTGCAGACACTCTTGTGACCCAAGGTGTATCTGTTACAACGGTCCGCAAGGTATCTCCCGTCAATTTATCTTCTCACAATTTATTCTTTTGATGGTTTACTTATTTAGAGGCACATAAAATATTTTAAATACCACGATTCACACTATAGTTCTACACTTTCTTTGCAGATAATGCAAACAGTTGGGTTTCTAGGTCCTACTTTTTTCTTGACTCAATTGAGCCACATTCATTCTCCTGTAATGGTTGTTTTGTGTATGACTTGCAGTCAGGTTTGCTTCTTCTGTATTTGATGCATTTCTTATTCTGATAAAGAATTTTCATATAATCCCAACATAAATTCTGTTGTTGTGCATCTCTTTAAATCTTTCTAGAGAAACTGTGACTACTAATTATTTTCCTAAAATGTGTTGTCAATTGCAAATAGTAGAAAAAATGGTTTATTCAAACTTCACTATACAACAGTGTTATAGCTGCTATTTGACAACATTTTGTTTTCAATATGTATCGCGGAGCAATAATGATATGTTCAAATTCTTCTTCTCTATCGCTATAGCATCGTTATAGCTTCTATTTAACAACAATTGTTCCTAAGTCAGAGTTCACTTCTATAACTTTTACTTAGTTTTTAGTTCATACCAGATGCTTCATATTCTGCAACTTAAACAGCAAAATTAAATTTTCTTTACAACTGTGTCTTGAAACCTCTTTTAAGACAGTCTAACTATAAATTTCTCTCTCGCTATAACATCATTTAAAATTAGTTAGCGTTGGTTAATCCATTAATTCCATTGACCTTACATGTTCCTCGCCTCACCTATTTCAAATTCTGCTTGAACAGGGAACAAATGCATTCTCTCAGTCTGGATTATATTCAAACCATCAAGATATAGCCCCTCGATATTCTGTAAGTGGTTTCATTATAATTTGAAATGCAGAACAAGAATGCAAAAACAATAAGATGGTTTACTATGCTAAATTGTCGTCCTTATGGAAATAAATATGATTTCTATATTCATTTCTTTTTTTTAGGGGATACTGCTCGGTCTATCCAATACCGCTGGAGTACTTGCTGGTGTGCTTGGAACAGCAGCAACAGGTTACATTCTACAGCATGGTAAGTAGCAGTGGTCCATATTCATTATCTTTCTACGAAAACTTATCATTGGAAAGACGATATGACACTATTTATTCTCTTTGATTATTATCAGGCTCGTGGGATGATGTTTTCAAGGTTACATTCTATGTAGTGTCCTCAACAGCAAAACGGTATAGAATACAGATATTTCGTTATGCGGTTTATCAAAGAAATCCTTCAACTGAATCAAATAGAGATACCAGTCACGGTATGGATTTATAACTTAGGATTTGTTTTATTATTTCTCGGATATTTCATATAATATTTTACTTTTAACTAAATCATGCATATTATGTTTTGTTATGTAGTACTTCAATAAATACAAATGTGCATATTACACGAAACTTCAGTTGGAAAAAATCAAAGAGGAATTATGTCAATATTTTATTGAGCAGAGAATCATATAAGGTATGAATACATTATTATGTGAAAAGTGTTATGAATACGTTACATGTGTACATGGAATACCATATTGATCGTGTTATTATGTTCAAACCTCGCAGGACCAGGACCTTAATACATAAGTGACCGTGTTTCTTTCATACATTAGGACTCGTTTAGTTGTTGTTAGGGTTGATTTTGTAAGACTGATTTTGAGTTACAATGCTGATAACAATGGTTTTTATATATTTTGAGGTACAAAAATGGTGTATATATATTTTGGATTACAATGGTATACAATGCATTACCGCGGTTTATGAATTACAGGTTATTGCAACTGGTTTATATAAATAATATGCTGCAAACAATGCAGGTATATGAATTATATAAATTATACCTCTAAAAAAACACCCTATGAAAGCGGTTTTTCAAGAAAAACGCTGCCTTAGGTAACCTATGAAAGCGCTTTTTCACAAAAAGCGCTGTCTAAGGTAAACATATGACAGCGCTTTCCAGGAAAAAGCGCTGCTAAAAGACCACCTATGAAAGCGCTTTTCCAGAAAAAAGCATTGCTAAAAGCCTACCTAAGACAACGCTTTTCCAGAAAAAGCGCTGCTAAAAGAAAACATATGAGAGCGCTTTTCCAGAAAAAAGTGCTGCCTTATGTAGACCTATGAAAGCGCTTCTTCATAAAAAAGCGCTGCCAAAAGCCTACTTAGGAGAGCGCTTTTTAGAAAAGGTGTTGTATTAGGTAGACCTACGAAAGCGCTTTTCATTAAACAAAAAGCGCTGCTAAAACCTATAGCAGTGCCACCTACGAAAGCGCTTTTAAGCGCTTTTAAAGGCCAAAAAAAGCG
The DNA here is from genome assembly GCA_948472305.1 of Vicia faba. Lineage (NCBI taxonomy): Eukaryota > Viridiplantae > Streptophyta > Magnoliopsida > Fabales > Fabaceae > Vicia > Vicia faba. The sequence goes on along the minus strand of OX451741.1, from coordinate 149,132,351 downwards.
CTTTCGTAAGTCTTTTTTGGCGTAGTGATACCATAATACCATATGAGTATGGTGAAAAAATATACTATCGATCCTCACTATATAATTTGAATTATTGCCAATATATATGAAATATGTGTCAAAAATTAATAGTCTTTTAACTTAGTTTCTTAGTTAAGAAGTAACCTAAAATTTGGAGATGGAGAAGAAGAAAAATATTGAAATTGTTTACATCTATTATAGCATAACACAATGTGAATATGGTGACCAAACAAACTATCGAGCCTAATTATATAATTTTAATTAATACCAATGTATATTAAATATATGTAATTAATTAATAGTCTTTTAACTTAGTTTCTTGGTGATGAAGTAATCTACATATTTCTGACAGAGAAGAAGAAAAATATTGAAATTGTTTACATCTATTATACCAAAATACCATATGAGTATGGTGAATAATTATACTATCGAGCCTCATTATATATTTTGAATTATTACCAATGTATATGAAATATGTCTCATTAATTAATAGTCTTTTAACTTAATTTCTTATTCAAGAAATAACCTAAAATTTTGTGACATAGAAGAAGAAAAATATTGAAATTGTTTATATCTATTATACCATAATACCATATGAGTATGGTGAATAAATATACTAGCGATCCTCATTATATAATTTCAATTATTAGCAATGTATATGAAATATGTGTCATTAATTAATAGTCTTTTAACGTAGTTTCTTAGTGAATAAGTAACCTAAAATTTGGTGATGAAGAAGAAGTAAAATATTGAAACTGTTTACATCTATTATACCATTACACAATGTGAATATGGTGAACAAATAAACTATTGAGCCTAATTATATAATTTTAATTATTACCAATGTATATGAAATATGTGTCATTAATTAATAGTCTTTAAACTTAGTTTCTTAGTGATGAAGTAACCTAAAATTTTGTGACGGAGAATAAGAAAAATATTGAAAATGTTTATATCTATTATAGCATAATACCATATGAGTATGGCGAATAAATACACTATCGATCCTCATTATATAATTTGAATTATTACCAATGTATATGAAATATGATTCATTAATTAATAGTCTTTTAACTTAGTTTCTTAGTGAAGAAGTAACCTAAAATTTGGTGATGAAGAAGAAGTAAAATATTGAAAATGTTTACATCTATTATACCATTACACAATGTGAATATGGTGAACAAATAAACTATCGAGCCTAATTATATAATTTTAATTATTACCAATGTATATGAAATATGTGTCATTAATTAATAGTCTTTTAACTTAGTTTCTTAGTGATGAAGTAACCTAAAACATTGTTACAGAGAAGAAGAAAAATATTGAAATTGTTTATATCTATTATACCATAATACCATATGAGTATGGTGAATAAGTATACTATCGATCCTCACTATATAATTTGAATTATTGCCAATATATATGAAATATGTGTCAAAAATTAATAGTCTTTTAACTTAGTTTCTTAGTTAAGAAGTAACCTAAAATTTGGTGTTGGAGAAGAAGAAAAATAATGAAACTGTTTACATCTATTATAGCATAACACAATGTGAATATGGTGAACAAATAAACTATCGAGCCTAATTATATAATTTTAATTAATACCAATGTATATTAAATATATGTAATTAATTAATAGTCTTTTAACTTTGTTTCTTAGTGATGAAGTAATCTAAATATTTGAGACACATAAGAAGAAAAATATTGAAATTGTTTACATCTATTATACCAAAATACCATATGAGTATGGTGAATAATTATACTATCGAGCCTCATTATATATTTTGAATTATTACCAATGTAATTGAAATATGTGTCATTAATTAATAGTCTTTTAACTTTTTTTCTTATTAAAGAAGTAATCTACAATTTGGTGATGGAGAAGAAGAAAAATATTAAAATTGTTTACATCTATTATACCATTAAAAATGTGATTATGGTGAACAAATAAACTATGGAGCCATGTTATATAATTTTAATTATTACCAATGTATATGAAATATGTGTCATTAATTATTAGTCTTTTAATTTAGTTTCTTAGTGATGAAGAAACCTAGAATTTGGTCACTGAGAAGAAGAAAAATATTGAAATTGTTTATATCTATTATACCATAATACCATATGAATATGGTGAATAAATACACTATCGATCCTCATTATATAATTTGAATTATTACCAATGTATATGAAATATGTTTCATTAATTAATAGTCTTTTAACTTAGTTTTTTAGGGAAGAAGTAACCTAAAATTTGGTGATTAAGAATAAGTAAAACATTAAAACTGTTTAGATATATTATACCATTAAACAATGTGAAAATGGTGAACATAAAAACTATCGAGCCTAATTATATAATTTTAATTATTACCAATGTATATGAAATATATGTCATTAATGAATAGTCTTTTAACTTAGTTTCTTAGTGATGAAGTAACCTAAAACTTTGTGACAGAGAAGAAGAAAAATATTGAAATTGTTTATATCCATTATACCATAATACCATTTGAGTATGGCGAATAAATATACTATCGATCCTCATTATATAGTTTGAATTATTACCAATGTATATGAAATATGTTTCATTAATTAATAGTCTTTTAACTTAGTTTTTTAGCGAAGATGTAACCTAAAATTTGGTGATGAAGAATAAGTAAAACATTGAAACTGTTTACATCTATTATACCATTACACAATGTGAAAATGGTGAACAAATAAACTATCGAGCCTAATTATATAATTTTAATTATTACCAATGTATATGAAATATATATCATTAATTAATAGTCTTTTAACTTAGTTTCTTAGGGATGAAGTAACATAAAACTTTGTGACAGAGAAGAAGAAAAATATTGATATTGTTTATATCTATTATACCATAATACCATATGAGTATGGTGAATAAATATACTATCGATCCTCACTATATAATTTGAATTATTGCCAATATATATGAAATATGTGTCAAAAGTTAATAGTCTTTTAACTTAGTTTCTTAGTTAAATAGTAACCTAAAATTTGGTGACGGAGAAGAATAAAAACATTGAAACTGTTTACATCTATTATAGCATAACACAATGTGAATATGGTGAACAAATAAACTATCGAGCCTAATTATATAATTTTAATTAATACCAATGTATATTAAATATATGTAATTCATTAATAGTCTTTTAACTTTGTTTCTTAGTGATGAAGTAATCTAAATATTTTAGACAGAGAAGAAGAAAAATATCGAAATTGTTTACATCTATTATACCAAAATACCATATGAGTATGGTGAATAATTATACTATCGAGCCTCATTATATATTTTGAATTATTACCAATGTAATTGAAATATGTGTGATTAATTTATAGTCTTTTACCTTAGTTTCTTATTGAAGAAGTAATCTACAATTTGGTGATGGAGAAGAAGAAAAATATTAAAATTGTTTACATCTATTATACCATAAAAAATGTGATTATGGTGAACAAATAAACTATGGAGCCATGTTATATAATTTTAATTATTACCAATGTATATGAAATATGTGTCATTAATTAATAGTCTTTTAACTTAGTTTCTTAGTGATGATGTAACCTAAAACTTTGTGACAGAGAAAAAGAAAAATATTGAAAATGTTTATATCTATTATACCATAATACCATATGAGTATGGTAAATAAATATACTATCGATCCTCACTTTATAATTTGAATTATTGCCAATATATATGAAATATGTGTCAAAAGTTAATAGTCTTTTAACTTAGTTTCTTAGTTAAATAGTAACCTAAAATTTGGTGATTGAGAAGAAGAAAAATATTGAAACTGTTTACATCTATTATAGCATAACACAATGTGAATATGGTGAACAAATAAACTATCGAGCCTAATTATATAATTTTAATTAATACCAATGTATATATATGTAATTAATTAATAGTCTTTTAACTTTGTTTCTTAGTAATGAAGTAATCTAAATATTTGAGACAGAGAAGAAGAAAAATATTGAAATTGTTTACATCTATTATACCAAAATACCATATGAGTATGGTGAATAATTATACTATCGAGCCTCATTATATATTTTGAATTATTACCAATGTAATTGAAATATGTGTCATTAATTAATAGTCTTTTAACTTAGTTTCTTATTGAAGAAGTAATCTACAATTTGGTGATGGAGAAGAAGAAAAATATTAAAATTGTTTACATCTATTATACCATAAAAAATATGATTATGGTGAACAAATAAACTATGGAGCCATGTTATATAATTTTAATTATTACCAATGTATATGAAATATGTGTCATTAATTAATAGTCTTTTAACTTAGTTTCTTAGTGATAAAGTAACCTAAAATTTGGTGACTGAGAAGAAGAAAAATATTGAAATTGTTTATATCTATTATACCATAATACCATATGAGTATTGTGAATAAACACAATATCGATCCTCATTATATAATTTGAATTATTACCAATGTATATGAAATATGTTTCATTAATTAATAGTCTTTTAACTTAGTTTTTTTGGGAAGAAGTAACCTAAAATTTGGTGATGAAGAATAAGTAAAACATTGAAACTGTTTACATCTATTATACCATTAAACAATGTGAAAATGGTGAACAAAAAAACTATCGAGCCTAATTATATAATTTTAATTATTACCAATGTATATGAAATATATATCATTAATTAATAGTCTTTTAACTTAGTTTCTTAGGGATGAAGTAACATAAAACTTTGTGACAGAGAAGAAGAAAAATATTGAAATTGTTTATATCTATTATACCATAATACCATATGAGTATGGTGAATAAATATACTATCGATCCTCATTATATAATTTGAATTATTGCCAATATATATGAAATATGTGTCAAAAGTTAATAGTCTTTTAACTTAGTTTCTTAGTTAAATAGTAACCTAAAATTTGGTGACGGAGAAGAATAAAAACATTGAAACTGTTTACATCTATTATAGCATAACACAATGTGAATATGGTGAATAAATAAACTATCGAGCCTAATTATATAATTTTAATTAATACCAATGTATATTAAATATATGTAATTCATTAATAGTCTTTTAACTTTGTTTCTTAGTGATGAAGTAATCTAAATATTTTAGACAGAGAAGAAGAAAAATATTGAAATTGTTTACATCTATTATACCAAAATACCATATGAGTATGGTGAATAATTATACTATCGAGCCTCATTATATATTTTGAATTATTACCAATGTAATTGAAATATGTGTGATTAATTAATAGTCTTTTAACTTAGTTTCTTATTGAAGAAGTAATCTACAATTTGGTGATGGAGAAGAAGAAAAATATTAAAATTGTTTAAATCTATTATACCATAAATAATGTGATTATGGTGAACAAATAAACTATGGAGCCATGTTATATAATTTTAATTATTACCAATGTATATGAAATATGTGTCATTAATTAATAGTCTTTTAACTTAGTTTCTTAGTGATGAAGTAACCTAAAACTTTGTGACAGAGAAAAAGAAAAATATTGAAAATGTTTATATCTATTATACCATAATACCATATGAGTATGGTAAATAAATATACTATCGATCCTCACTTTATAATTTGAATTATTGCCAATATATATGAAATATGTGTCAAAAGTTAATAGTCTTTTAACTTAGTTTCTTAGTTAAATAGTAACCTAAAATTTGGTGACGGAGAATAATAAAAACATTGAAACTGTTTACATCTATTATAGCATAACACAATGTGAATATGGTGAATAAATAAACTATCGAGCCTAATTATATAATTTTAATTAATACCAATGTATATTAAATATATGTAATTCATTAATAGTCTTTTAACTTTGTTTCTTAGTGATGAAGTAATCTAAATATTTTAGATAGAGAAGAAGAAAAATATTGAAATTGTTTACATCTATTATACCAAAATACCATATGAGTATGGTGAATAATTATACTATCGAGCCTCATTATATATTTTGAATTATTACCAATGTAATTGAAATATGTGTGATTAATTAATAGTCTTTTAACTTAGTTTCTTATTGAAGAAGTAATCTACAATTTGGTGATGGAGAAGAAGAAAAATATTAAAATTGTTTACATCTATTATACCCTAAAAAATATGATTATGGTGAACAAATAAACTATGGAGCCATGTTATATAATTTTAATTATTACCAATGTATATGAAATATGTGTCATTAATTAATAGTCTTTTAACTTAGTTTCTTAGTGATGAAGTAACCTAAAACTTTGTGACAGAGAAAAAGAAAAATATTGAAAATGTTTATATCTATTATACCATAATACCATATGAGTATGGTAAATAAATATACTATCGATCCTCACTTTATAATTTGAATTATTGCCAATATATATGAAATATGTGTCAAAAGTTAATAGTCTTTTAACTTAGTTTCTTAGTTAAATAGTAACCTAAAATTTGGTGATGGAGAAGAAGAAAAATATTGAAACTGTTTACATCTATTATAGCATGACACAATGTGAATATGGTGAACAAATAAACTATCGAGCCTAATTATATAATTTTAATTAATACCAATGTATATATATGTAATTAATTAATAGTCTTTTAACTTTGTTTCTTAGTAATGAAGTAATCTAAATATTTGAGACAGAGAAGAAGAAAAATATTGAAATTGTTTACATCTATTATACCAAAATACCATATGAGTATGGTGAATAATTATACTATCGAGCCTCATTATATATTTTGAATTATTACCAATGTAATTGAAATATGTGTCATTAATTAATAGTCTTTTAACTTAGTTTCTTATTGAAGAAGTAATCTACAATTTGGTGATGGAGAAGAAGAAAAATATTAAAATTGTTTACATCTATTATACCATAAAAAATATGATTATGGTGAACAAATAAACTATGGAGCCATGTTATATAATTTTAATTATTACCAATGTATATGAAATATGTGTCATTAATTAATAGTCTTTTAACTTAGTTTCTTAGTGATAAAGTAACCTAAAATTTGGTGACTGAGAAGAAGAAAAATATTGAAATTGTTTATATCTATTATACCATAATACCATATGAGTATTGTGAATAAACACAATATCGATCCTCATTATATAATTTGAATTATTACCAATGTATATGAAATATGTTTCATTAATTAATAGTCTTTTAACTTAGTTTTTTAGGGAAGAAGTAACCTAAAATTTGGTGATGAAGAATAAGTAAAACATTGAAACTGTTTACATCTATTATACCATTAAACAATGTGAAAATGGTGAACAAAAAAACTATCGAGCCTAATTATTTAATTTTAATTATTACCAATGTATATGAAATATATGTCATTAATTAATAGTCTTTTAACTTAGTTTCTTAGGGATGAAGTAACATAAAACTTTGTGACAGAGAAGAAGAAAAATATTGAAATTGTTTTTATCCATTATACCATAATACCATTTGAGTATGGCGAATAAATATACTATCGATCCTCATTATATAGTTTGAATTATTAGCAATGTATATGAAATATGTTTCATTAATTAATAGTCTTTTAACTTAGTTTTTTGGGGAAGAAGTAACCTAAAATTTGGTGATGAAGAATAAGTAAAACATTGAAACTGTTTACATCTATTATACCATTACACAATGTGAAAATGGTGAACAAATAAACTATCGAGCCTAATTATATAATTTTAATTATTACCAATGTATATGAATTATATATCATTAATTAATAGTCTTTTAACTTAGTTTCTTAGGGATGAAGTAACATAAAACTTTGTGACAGAGAAGAAGAAAAATATTGAAATTGTTTATATCTATTATACCATAATACCATATGAGTATGGTGAATAAATATACTATCGATCCTCACTATATAATTTGAATTATTGCCAATATATATGAAATATGTGTCAAAAGTTAATAGTCTTTTAACTTAGTTTCTTAGTTAAATAGTAACCTAAAATTTGGTGACGGAGAAGAATAAAAACATTGAAACTGTTTACATCTATTATAGCATAACACAATGTGAATATGGTGAATAAATAAACTATCGAGCCTAATTATATAATTTTAATTAATACCAATGTATATTAAATATATGTAATTCATTAATAGTCTTTTAACTTTGTTTCTTAGTGATGAAGTAATCTAAATATTTTAGACAGAGAAGAAGAAAAATATTGAAATTGTTTACATCTATTATACCAAAATACCATATGAGTATGGTGAATAATTATACTATCGAGCCTCATTATATATTTTGAATTATTACCAATGTAATTGAAATATGTGTGATTAATTAATAGTCTTTTAACTTAGTTTCTTATTGAAGAAGTAATCTACAATTTGGTGATGGAGAAGAAGAAAAATATTAAAATTGTTTACATCTATTATACCATAAAAAATGTGATTATGGTGAACAAATAAACTATGGAGCCATGTTATATAATTTTAATTATTACCAATGTATATGAAATATGTGTCATTAATTAATAGTCTTTTAACTTAGTTTCTTAGTGATGAAGTAACCTAAAACTTTGTGACAGAGAAAAAGAAAAATATTGAAAATGTTTATATCTATTATACCATAATACCATATGAGTATGGTAAATAAATATACTATCGATCCTCACTTTATAGTTTGAATTATTGCCAATATATATGAATTATGTGTCAAAAGTTAATAGTCTTTTAACTTAGTTTCTTAGTTAAATAGTAACCTAAAATTTGGTGATGGAGAAGAAGAAAAATATTGAAACTGTTTACATCTATTATAGCATAACACAATGTGAATATGGTGAATAAATAAACTATCGAGCCTAATTATATAATTTTAATTAATACCAATGTATATTAAATATATGTAATTCATTAATAGTCTTTTAACTTTGTTTCTTAGTGATGAAGTAATCTAAATATTTTAGATAGAGAAGAAGAAAAATATTGAAATTGTTTACATCTATTATACCAAAATACCATATGAGTATGGTGAATAATTATACTATCGAGCCTCATTATATATTTTGAATTATTACCAATGTAATTGAAATATGTGTGATTAATTAATAGTCTTTTAACTTAGTTTCTTATTGAAGAAGTAATCTACAATTTGGTGATGGAGAAGAAGAAAAATATTAAAATTGTTTACATCTATTATACCATAAAAAATGTGATTATGGTGAACAAATAAACTATGGAGCCATGTTATATAATTTTAATTATTACCAATGTATATGAAATATGTGTCATTAATTAATAGTCTTTTAACTTAGTTTCTTAGTTATGAAGTAACCTAAAACTTTGTGACAGAGAAAAAGAAAAATATTGAAAATGTTTATATCTATTATACCATAATACCATATGAGTATGGTAAATAAATATACTATCGATCCTCACTTTATAATTTGAATTATTGCCAATATATATGAAATATGTGTCAAAAGTTAATATTCTTTTAACTTAGTTTCTTAGTTAAATAGTAACCTAAAATTTGGTGATGGAGAAGAAGAAAAATATTGAAACTGTTTACATCTATTATAGCATAACACAATGTGAATATGGTGAACAAATAAACTATCGAGCCTAATTATATAATTTTAATTAATACCAATGTATATATATGTAATTAATTAATAGTCTTTTAACTTTGTTTCTTAGTAATGAAGTAATCTAAATATTTGAGACAGAGAAGAAGAAAAATATTGAAATTGTTTACATCTATTATACCAAAATACCATATGAGTATGGTGAATAATTATACTATCGAGCCTCATTATATATTTTGAATTATTACCAATGTAATTGAAATATGTGTCATTAATTAATAGTCTTTTAACTTAGTTTCTTATTGAAGAAGTAATCTACAATTTGGTGATGGAGAAGAAGAAAAATATTAAAATTGTTTACATCTATTATACCATAAAAAATGTGATTATGGTGAACAAATAAACTATGGAGCCATGTTATATAATTTTAATTATTACCAATGTATATGAAATATGTGTCATTAATTAATAGTCTTTTAACTTAGTTTCTTAGTGATAAAGTAACCTAAAATTTGGTGACTGAGAAGAAGAAAAATATTGAAATTGTTTATATCTATTATACCATAATACCATATGAGTATTGTGAATAAACACAATATCGATCCTCATTATATAATTTGAATTATTACCAATGTATATGAAATATGTTTCATTAATTAATAGTCTTTTAACTTAGTTTTTTAGGGAAGAAGTAACCTAAAATTTGGTGATGAAGAATAAGTAAAACATTGAAACTGTTTACATCTATTATACCATTACACAATGTGAAAATGGTGAACAAATAAACTATTGAGCCTAATTATATAATTTTAATTATTACCAATGTATATGAAATATATGTCATTAATTAATAGTCTTTTAACTTAGTTTCTTAGTGATGAAGTAACCTAAAACTTTGTGACAGAGAAGAAGAAAAATATTGAAATTGTTTATATCTATTATACCATAATATCATATGAGTAAGGTGAATAAATATACTATCGATCCTCACTATATAATTTGAATTATTGCCAATATATATGAAATATGTGTCAAAAATTAATAGTCTTTTAACTTAGTTTCTTAGTTAAGAAGTAACCTAAAATTTGGTAATGGAGAAGAAGAAAAATATTGAAACTGTTTACATCTATTATAGCATAACACAATGTGAATATGGTGAACAAATAAATTATTGAGCCTAATTATATAATTTTAATTATTACCAATTTATACGAAATATGTGTCATTAATTAATAGTCTTTTAACTTAGTTTCTTAGTGATGAAGTAACCTAAAATTTTGTGACGGAGAATAAGAAAAATATCGAAATTGTTCATGTCTATTATACCATAATCCATATGAGTTTGGCGAATAAATACAATATCGATCCTCATTATATAATTTGAATTATTACCAATGTATATGAAATATGTTTCATTAATTAATAGTCTTTTAACTTAGTTTCTTAGTGAAGAAGTAACCTAAAATTTGGTGATGAAGAAGAAGTAAAATATTGAAATTGTTTACATCTATTATACCATTACACAATGTGAATATGGTGAACAAATAAACTATCGAGCCTAATTATATAATTTTAATTATTACCAATATATATGAAATATATGTCATTAATGAATAGTCTTTTAACTTAGTGTCTTAGGGATGAAGTAACCTAAAACTTTGTGACAGAGAAGAAGAAAAATATTGAAATTGTTTATATCCATTATACCATAATACCATATGAGTATGGTGAATAAATATACTATTGATTCTCATTATATAATTTGAATTATTACCAATGTATATGAAATATGTGTCAAAAATTAATAGTCTTTAAACTTAGTTTCTTATTTAAATAGTAACCTAAAATTTGGTGATGGAGAAGAAGAAAAATATTGAAACTGTTTACATCTATTATAGCATAACACAATGTGAATATGGTGAACAAATAAACTACCGAGCCTAATTATATAATTTTAATTAATACCAATGTATATTAAATATATGTAATTAATTTATAGTCTTTTAACTTAGTTTCTTAGTGATGAAGTAATCTACATATTTCTGACAGAGAAGGAGAAAAATATTGAAATTGTTTATATCTATTATACCAAAATACCATATGAGTATGGTGAATAATTATACTATCGAGCCTCATTATATATTTTGAATTATTACCAATGTAATTGAAATATGTGTCATTAAATAATAGTCTTTTAACTTAGTTTCTTATTGAAGAAGTAATCTACAATTTGGTGATGGAGAAGAAGAAAAATATTAAAATTGTTTACATCTATTATACCATAAAAAATGTGATTATGGAGAACAAATAAACTATGGAGCCATGTTATATAATTTTAATTATTACCAATGTATATGAAATATGTGTCATTAATAAATAGTCTTTTAACTTAGTTTCCTAGTGATAAAGTAACCTAAAATTTGGTGACTGAGAAGAAGAAAAATATTGAAATTGTTTATATCTATTATACCATAATACCATATGAGTATGGTGAATAAATACACTATCGATCCTCATTATATAATTTGAGTTATTACCAATGTATATGAATTATGTTTCATTAATTAATAGTCTTTTAACTTAGTTTTTTAGGGAAGAAGTAACCTAAAATTTGGTGATGAAGAATAAGTAAAACATTGAAACTGTTTACATCTATTATACCATTACACAATGTGAAAATGGTGAACAAATAAACTATCGAGCCTAATTATATAATTTTAATTATTACCAATGTATATGAAATATATGTCATTAATGAATAGTCTTTTAACTTAGTTTCTTAGTGATGAAGTAACCTAAAATTTTGTGACAGAGAAGAAGAAAAATATAGAAATTGTTTATATCTATTATACCATAATACCATATGAGTATGGTGAATACATATACTATCGATCCTCATTATATAATTTGAATTATTTGCAATGTATATGAAATCTGTGTCATTAATTAATAGTCTTTTAACTTAGTTTCTTAGTGAATAAGTAACCTAAAATTTTGTGATGAAGAAGAAGTAAAATATTGAAACTGTTTACATCTATTATACCATTACACAACGTGAATATGGTGAACAAATAAATTATTGAGCCTAATTATATAATTTTAATTATTACCAATGTATACGAAATATGTGTCATTAATTAATAGTCTTTTAACTTAGTTTCTTAGTGATGAAGTAACCTAAAATTTTGTAACGGAGAATAAGAAAAATATTGAAATTGTTCATGTCTATTATACCATAATAGCATATGAGTTTGGCGAATAAATACAATATCGATCCTCATTATATAATTTGAATTATTACCAATGTATATGAAATATGTTTCATTAATTAATAGTCTTTTAACTTAGTTTCTTAGTGAAGAAGTAACCTAAAATTTGGTGATGAAGAAGAAGTAAAATATTGAAACTGTTTACATCTATTATACCATTACACAATGTGAATATGGTGAACCAATAAACTATCGAGCCTAATTATATAATTTTAATTATTACCAATGTATATGAAATATATGTCATTAATGAATAGTCTTTTAACTTAGTGTCTTAGGGATGAAGTAACCTAAAACTTTGTGACAGAGAAGAAGAAAAATATTGAAATTGTTTATATCCATTATACCATAATACCATATGAGTATGGTGAATAAATATACTATTGATTCTCATTATATAATTTGAATTATTACTAATGTATATGAAATATGTGTCAAAAATTAATAGTCTTTAAACTTAGTTTCTTATTTAAATAGTAACCTAAAATTTGGTGATGGAGAAGAAGAAAAATATTGAAACTGTTTACATCTATTATAGCATAACACAATGTGAATATGGTGAACAAATAAACTACCGAGCCTAATTATATAATTTTAATATGTAATTAATTTATAGTCTTTTAACTTAGTTTCTTAGTGATGAAGTAATCTACATATTTGTGACAGAGAAGGAGAAAAATATTGAAATTGTTTATATCTATTATACCAAAATACCATATGAGTATGGTGAATAATTATACTATCGAGCCTCATTATATATTTTGAATTATTACCAATGTAATTGAAATATGTGTCATTAAATAATAGTCTTTTAACTTAGTTTCTTATTGAAGAAGTAATCTACAATTTGGTGATGGAGAAGAAGAAAAATATTAAAATTGTTTACATCTATTATACCATAAAAAATGTGATTATGGTGAACAAATAAACTATGGAGCCATGTTATATAATTTTAATTATTACCAATGTATATGAAATATGTGTCATTAAATAATAGTCTTTTAACTTAGTTTCTTAGTGATAAAGTAACCTAAAATTTGGTGACTGAGAAGAAGAAAAATATTGAAATTGTTTATATCTATTATACCATAATACCATATGAGTATGGTGAATAAATACACTATCGATCCTCATTATATAATTTGAATTATTACCAATGTATATGAAATATGTTTCATTAATTAATAGTCTTTTAACTTAGTTTTTTAGGGAAGAAGTAACCTAAAATTTGGTGATGAAGAATAAGTAAAACATTGAAACTGTTTACATCTATTATACCATTACACAATGTGAAAATGGTGAACAAATAAACTATCGAGCCTAATTATATAATTTTAATTATTACCAATGTATATGAAATATATGTCATTAATGAATAGTCTTTTAACTTAGTTTCTTAGTGATGAAGTAACCTAAAACTTTGTGACAGAGTAGAAGAAAATATTGAAATTGTTTATATCCATCATACTATAATACCATATGAGTATGGTGAATAAATATACTATCGATTCTCATTATATAATTTGAATTATTACCAATGTATATGAAATATGTGTCAAAAATTAATAGTCTTTTAACTTAGTTTCTTAGTTAAATAGTAACCTAAAATTTGGTGATGGAAAAAAGAAAAATATTGAAACTGTTTACATCTATTATAGCATAACACAATGTGAATATGGTGAACAAATAAACTATCGAGCCTAATTATATAATTTTAATTAATACCAATGTATATTAAATATATGTAATTAATTAATAGTCTTTTAACTTTGTTTCTTAGTGATGAAGTAATCTAAATATTTGTGACAGAGAAGAAGAAAAATATTGAAATTGTTTACATCTATTATACCAAAATATCATATGAGTATGGTGAATAATTATACCATCGAGCCTCATTATATATTTTGAATTATTACCAATGTAATTGAAATATGTGTCATTAATTAATAGTCTTTTAACTTAGTTTCTTATTGAAGAAGTAACCTACAATTTGGTGATGGAGAAGAAGAAAAATATTAAAATTGTTTACATCTATTATACCATAAAAAATGTGATTATGGAGAACAAATAAACTATGGAGCCATGTTATATAATTTTAATTATTACCAATGTATATGAAATATGTGTCATTAATTAATAGTCTTTTAACTTAGTTTCTTAGTGATGAAGTAACCTAAAATTTTATGACAGAGAAGAAGAAAAATATTGAAATTGTTTATATTATTATACCATAATACCATATGAGTATGGTGAATAAATATACTATCGATCCTAATTATATAATTTGAATTATTAGCAATGTATATGAAATCTGTGTCATTAATTAATAGTCTTTTAACTTAGTTTCTTAGTGAATAAGTAACCTAAAATTTTGTGATGAAGAAGATGTAAAATATTGAAACTGTTTACATCTATTATACCATTACACAACTTGAATATGGTGAACAAATAAATTATTGAGCCTAATTATATAATTTTAATTATTACCAATGTATACGAAATATGTGTCATTAATTAATAGTCTTTTAACTTAGTTTCTTAGTGATGAAGTAACCTAAAATTTTGTGACGGAGAATAAGAAAAATATTGAAATTGTTCATGTCTATTATACCATAATACCATATGAGTATGGCGAATAAATACAATATCGATCCTCATTATATAATTTGAATTATTACCAATGTATATGAAATATGTTTCATTAATTAATAGTCTTTTAACTTAGTTTCTTAGTGAAGAAGTAACCTAAAATTTTGTGATGAAGAAGAAGTAAAATATTGAAATTGTTTACATCTATTATAACATTACACAATGTGAATATGGTGAACAAATAAACTATCGAGCCTAATTATATAATTTTAATTATTACCAATGTATATGAAATATGTGTCATTAATTAATAGTCTTTTAACTTAGTTTCTTAGTGATCAAGTAACCTAAAAATTTGTGACACAGAAGAAGAAAAATATTGAAATTGTTTATATCTATTATACCATAATACCATATGAGTATGGTGAATAAATATACTATCGATCCTCACTATATAATTTGAATTATTTCCAATATATATGAAATATGTGTAAAAAATAATAGTCTTTTAACTTAGTTTCTTAGTTAAATAGTAACCTAAAATTTGGTGATGGAGAAAAAGAAAAATATTGAAACTGTTTACATCTATTATAGCATAACACAATGTGAATATGGTGAACAAATAAACTACGAGCCTAATTATATAATTTTAATTAATACCAATGTATATTAAATATATGTAATTAATTAATAGTCTTTTAACTTTGTTTCTTAATGATGAAGTAATCTAAATATTTGTGACAGAGAAGAAGAAAAATATTGAAATTGTTTACATCTATTATACCAAAATACCATATGAGTATGGTGAATAATTATACTATCGAGCCTCATTATATATTTTGAATTATTATCAATGTAATTGAAATATGTGTCATTAATTAATAGTCTTTTAACTTAGTTTCTTATTGAAGAAGTAACCTACAATTTGGTGATGGAGAAGAAGAAAAATATTAAAATTGTTTACATCTATTATACCATAAAAAATGTGATTATGGTGAACAAATAAACTATGGAGCCATGTTATATAATTTTAATTATTACCAATGTATAAGAAATATGTGACATTAATTATAAGTCTTTTAACTTAGTTTCTTAGTGATGAAGTAACCTAAAATTTGGTGACTGAGAAGAAGAAAAATATTGAAATTGTTTATATCTATTATACCATAATACCATATGAGTATGATGAATAAATACACTATCGATCCTCATTATATAATTTGAATTATTAACAATGTATATGAAATATGTTTCATTAATTAATAGTCTTTTAACTTAGTTTTTTAGGGAAGAAGTAACCTAAAATTTGGTGATGAAGAATAAGTAAAACATTGAAACTGTTTACATCTATTATACCATTACACAATGTGAAAATGGTGAACAAATAAACTATCGAGCCTAATTATATAATTTTAATTATTACCAATGTATATGAAATATATGTCATTAATGAATAGTCTTTTAACTTTGTTTCTTAGTGATGAAGTAACGTAAAACTTTGTGACAGAGAAGAAGAAAAATATTGAAATTGTTTATATCCATTATACCATAATACCATATGAGTATGGTGAATAAATATACTATTGATCCTCATTATATAATTTGAATTATTACCAATGTATATGAAATATGTTTCATTAATTAATAGTCTTTTAACTTAGTTTTTTAGGAAAGAAGTAACCTAAAATTTGGTGATGAAGAATAAGTAAAACATTGAAACTGTTTACATCTATTATACCATTACACAATGTGAAAATGGTGAACAAATAAACTATCGAGCCTAATTATATAATTTTAATTATTACCAATGTATATGAAATATATGTCATTAATTAATAGTATTTTAACTTAGTTTCTTAGTGATGAAGTAACCTAAAACTTTGGGACAGAGAAGAAGAAAAATATTGAAATTGTTTATATCTATTATACCATAATACCATATGAGTATGGTGAATAAATATACTATCGATCCTCACTATATAATTTGAATTATTGCCAATATATATGAAATATGTGTGAAAAATTAATAGTCTTTTAACTTAGTTTCTTAGTTAAGAAGTAACCTAAAATTTGGTGATGGAGAAGAAGAAAAATATTGTAATTAATTACATCTATTATAGCGTAACACAATGTGAATATGGTGAACAAATAATCTATCGAGCCTAATTATATAATTTTAATTAATACCAATATATATTAAATATATGTAATTAATTAATAGTCTTTTTAACTTAGTTTCTTAGTGATGAAGTAATCTACATATTTGTGACAGAGAAGGAGAAAAATATTGAAATTGTTTACATCTATTATACCAAAATACCATATGAGTATGGTGAATAATTATACTATCGAGTCTCATTATATATTTTTAATTATTATCAATGTATATGAAATATATGTCGTTAATTAATACTCTTTTAACTTAGTTTCTTATTGAAGAAGTAACCTAAAATTTGGTGATGAAGAAGAAGTAAAATATTGAAACTGTTTACATCTATTATACCATAACACATTGTGAATATGGTGAACAAATAAACTACCGAGCCTAATTATATAATTTTAATATGTAATTAATTTATAGTCTTTTAACTTAGTTTCTTAGTGATGAAGTAATCTACATATTTGTGACAGAGAAGGAGAAAAATATTGAAATTGTTTATATCTATTATACCAAAATACCATATGAGTATGGTGAATAATTATACTATCGAGCCTCATTATATATTTTGAATTATTACCAATGTAATTGAAATATGTGTCATTAAATAATAGTCTTTTAACTTAGTTTCTTATTGAAGAAGTAATCTTTAATTTGGTGATGGAGAAGAAGAAAAATATTAAAATTGTTTACATCTATTATACCATAAAAAATGTGATTATGGTGAACAAATAAACTATGGAGCCATGTTATATAATTTTAATTATTACCAATGTATATGAAATATGTGTCATTAATTAATAGTCTTTTAACTTAGTTTCTTAGTGATAAAGTAACCTAAAATTTGGTGATTGAGAAGAAGAAAAATATTGAAATTGTTTATATCTATTATACCATAATACCATATGAGTATGGTGAATAAATACATTATCGATCCTCATTATATAATTTGAATTATTACCAATGTATATGAAATATGTTTCATTAATTAATAGTCTTTTAACTTAGTTTTTTAGGGAAGAAGTAACCTAAAATTTGGTGATGAAGAATAAGTAAAACATTGAAACTGTTTACATCTATTATACCATTACACAATGTGAAAATGGTGAACAAATAAACTATCGAGCCTAATTATATAATTTTAATTATTACCAATGTATATGAAATATATGTCATTAATGAATAGTCTTTTAACTTAGTTTCTTAGTGATGAAGTAACCTAAAACTTTGTGACAGAGTAGAAGAAAATATTGAAATTGTTTATATCCATCATACCATAATACCATTTGAGTATGGTGAATAAATATACCATCGATCCTCACTATATAATTTGAATTATTTCCAATATATATGAAATATGTGTCAAAAATAATAGTCTTTTAACTTAGTTTCTTAGTTAAATAGTAACCTAAAATTTGGTGATGGAGAAAAAGAAAAATATTGAAACTGTTTACATCTATTATAGCATAACACAATGTGAATATGGTGAACAAATAAACTACGAGCCTAATTATATAATTTTAATTAATACCAATGTATATTAAATATATGTAATTAATTAATAGTCTTTTAACTTTGTTTCTTAGTGATGAAGTAATCTAAATATTTGTGACAGAGAAGAAGAAAAATATTGAAATTGTTTACATCTATTATATCAAAATACCATATGAGTATGGTGAATAATTATACTATCGAGCCTCATTATATATTTTGAATTATTATCAATGTAATTGAAATATGTGTCATTAATTAATAGTCTTTTAACTTAGTTTCTTATTGAAGAAGTAACCTACAATTTGGTGATGGAGAAGAAGAAAAATATTAAAATTGTTTACATCTATTATACCATAAAAAATGTGATTATGGAGAACAAATAAACTATGGAGCCATGTTATATAATTTTAATTATTACCAATGTATTTGAAATATGTGTCATTAATTAATAGTCTTTTAACTTAGTTTCTTAGTGATGAAGTAACCTAAAATTTTATGACAGAGAAGAAGAAAAATATTGAAATTGTTTATATTATTATACCATAATACCATATGAGTATGGTGAATGAATATACTATCGATCCTAATTATATAATTTGAATTATTAGCAATGTATATGAAATCTGTGTCATTAATTAATAGTCTTTTAACTTAGTATCTTAGTGAATAAGTAACCTAAAATTTTGTGATGAAGAAGAAGTAAAATATTGAAACTGTTTACATCTATTATACCATTACACAACGTGAATATGGTGAACAAATAAATTATTGAGCCTAATTATATAATTTTAATTATTACCAATGTATACGAAATATGTGTCATTAATTAATAGTCTTTTAACTTAGTTTCTTAGTGATGAAGTAACCTAAAATTTTGTGACGGAGAATAAGAAAAATATTGAAATTATTCATGTCTATTATACCATAATACCATATGAGTATGGCGAATAAATACAATATCGATCCTCATTGTATAATTTGAATTATTACCAATGTATATGAAATATGTTTCATTAATTAATAGTCTTTTAACTTAGTTTCTTAGTGAAGAAGTAACCTAAAATTTTGTGATGAAGAAGAAGTAAAATATTGAAATTGTTTACATCTATTATAACATTACACAATGTGAATATGGTGAACAAATAAACTATCGAGCCTAATTATATAATTTTAATTATTACCAATGTATATGAAATATGTGTCATTAATTAATAGTCTTTTAACTTAGTTTCTTAGTGATCAAGTAACCTAAAAATTTGTGACACAGAAGAAGAAAAATATTGAAATTGTTTATATCTATTATACCATAATACCATATGAGTATGGTGAATAAATATACTATCGATCCTCACTATATAATTTGAATTATTTCCAATATATATGAAATATGTGTCAAAAATAATAGTCTTTTAACTTAGTTTCTTAGTTAAATAGTAACCTAAAATTTGGTGATGGAGAAAAAGAAAAATATTGAAACTGTTTACATCTATTATAGCATAACACAATGTGAATATGGTGAACAAATAAACTACGAGCCTAATTATATAATTTTAATTAATACCAATGTATATTAAATATATGTAATTAATTAATAGTCTTTTAACTTTGTTTCTTAGTGATGAAGTAATCTAAATATTTGTGACAGAGAAGAAGAAAAATATTGAAATTGTTTACATCTATTATACCAAAATACCATATGAGTATGGTGAATAATTATACTATCGAGCCTCATTATATATTTTGAATTATTATCAATGTAATTGAAATATGTGTCATTAATTAATAGTCTTTTAACTTAGTTTCTTATTGAAGAAGTAACCTACAATTTGGTGATGGAGAAGAAGAAAAATATTAAAATTGTTTACATCTATTATACCATAAAAAATGTGATTATGGTGAACAAATAAACTATGGAGCCATGTTATATAATTTTAATTATTACCAATGTATAAGAAATATGTGTCATTAATTATAAGTCTTTTAACTTAGTTTCTTAGTGATGAAGTAACCTAAAACTTTGGGACAGAGAAGAAGAAAAATATTGAAATTGTTTATATCTATTATACCATAATACCTCATGAGTATGGTGAATAAATATACTATCGATCCTCACTATATAATTTGAATTATTGCCAATATATATGAAATATGTGTCAAAAATTAATAGTCTTTTAACTTAGTTTCTTAGTTAAGAAGTAACCTAAAATTTGGTGATGGAGAAGAAGAAAATATTGTAATTAATTACATCTATTATAGCATAACACAATGTGAATATGGTGAACAAATAAACTGTCGAGCCTAATTATATAATTTTAATTAATACTAATGTATATTAAATATATGTAATTAATTAATAGTCTTTTTAACTTAGTTTCTTAGTGATGAAGTAACCTAAAACTTTGGGACAGAGAAGAAGAAAAATATTGAAATTGTTTATATCTATTATACCATAATACCATATGAGTATGGTGAACAAATATACTATCGATCCTCACTATATAATTTGAATTATTGCCAATATATATGAAATATGTGTGAAAAATTAATAGTCTTTTAACTTAGTTTCTTAGTTAAGAAGTAACCTAAAATTTGGTGATGTAGAAGAAGAAAAATATTGTAATTGTTTACATCTATTATAGCATAACACAATGTGAATATGGTGAACAAATAATCTATCGAGCCTAATTATATAATTTTAATTAATACCAATGTATATTAAATATATGTAACTAATTAATAGTCTTTTTAACTTAGTTTCTTAGTGATGAAGTAATCTACATATTTGTGACAGAGAAGGAGAAAAATATTGAAATTGTTTACATCTATTATACCAAAATACCATATGAGTATGGTGAATAATTATACTATCGAGTCTCATTATATATTTTGAATTATTATCAATGTATATGAAATATATGTCGTTAATTAATACTCTTTTAACTTAGTTTCTTATTGAAGAAGTAACCTAAAATTTGGTGATGAAGAAGAAGTAAAATATTGAAACTGTTTACATCTATTATACCATAACACAATGTGAAACTGGTGAACAAATAAACTATCGAGCCTAATTATATAATTTTAATTATTACCAATGTATATGAAATATATGTCATTAATTAATAGTCTTTTAACTTAGTTTCTTAGTGATGAAGTAACCTAAAACTTTGTGACAAAGAAGAAGAAAAATATTGAAATTGTTTATATCTATTATACCATAATACCATATGAGTATGGTGAATAAATATACTATCGAGCCTCATTAAATAATTTGAAGTATTACCAATAAATATGTGTCATTAATTAATAGTCTTTTAACGTAGTTTCTTAGTGAAGAAGTAACCTAAAATTTGGTGATGGAGAAGAAGAAAAATACTAAAATTGTTTACATCTATTATACCATAACACAAAATGAATATGGTGAACAAATAAACTATCGAGCCTTATTATATAACTTTAATTATTACCTTTTATATGAAATATGTTTCATTAATTAATAGTCTTTTAAATTAATTTCTTAGTGATGAAGTAACCTAAAATTTTGTTACAAAGAAGAAGATAAATATTGAAATTGTTTATATCTATTATACTATAATACCATATCAGTATGGTGAATAAATGTACTATCGATTCTCATTATATAATTTGAATTATTATCAATGTATATGAAATATGTGTCATTAATTAATAGTCTTTTAACTTAGTTTCTTAGTGAAGAAGTAACCTAAAATTTTGTGATGAACAAGAAGTAAAATTTTGAACTTGTTTACATCTATTATACCATTACGCAATGTGAATATAGTGAACAAATAAACTATCGAGCCTAATTATATAATTTTATTTATTACCAATGTATATGAAATATTTGTCATTAATTAATAGTCTTTTAATTTAGTTTCATAGTGATGAAGTAACCTAAAATTGTTTGACAGAGAATAAGAAAAATATTGAAATTGTTTATATCTATTATACCATAATACCATATGAGTATGATGAATAAATATACTTTCGATCCTTATTAAATAATTTGAATTGTTACCAATGTATATGAAATATGTGTCATTAACTAATAGTCTTTTAACTTCGTTTGTTATTGAAGAAGTAACCTAAAATTTGGTGATGAAGAAGAAGTAAAATATTGAAACTGTTTACATCTATTATACCATAACACAATGTAAATATGGTGAACAAATAATCTATCGAGCGTAATTAGAAAATTTTAATGATTACCAATGTATATGAAATATGTGCCATTAACTAATAGTCTTTTAACTTAGTTTCTTAGTGATGAAGTAACCTAAAATTTGGTGACTGAGAAGAAGAAAAATATTGAAATTGTTTACATCTATTATACCATAACACCATATGAGTTAGTTGTGTAATCTTCTGATTATGGATAGATTTAGAGGTTAGAAGCCTGTAAAGTAAGATTCATGCAGCATGGGTGTGGATTGGATCAAATGTTCGTCATGAAAATGACTTGAAAAACAAGTTTGAAACCCTAACTTCTTGCCTTCGATTCTCTTAGCTCAAGCATGATCTCAATGAGTTCTGGGACATTTTGGAAAGCTTGTAACATCCTCTACAACCTATATGTTGGACATTTTTGAAAACTCCTTTTTGGAACTATGTGAAAAATTTCCTTGAAGTTAGGTCAAAATCCTGCCTAAACTAGGGCAAAATTTCACTAAGTTTCCAAGTTTCATGAACATGTATTCACAAAATCATAACTTGAAATCCATGCATTTCTAGGAGAAGTTGGGTACTAAAATGTTTTTTATATCATTGATATCTACGACTTTCATGTTGTAAGATTCCTTTGAATCATCTTGCATCATGGTAAAAAATTGGCTCAAAGTTGTGAAAAAATATGAAGTTTTCAACACTTAGAAAAATTTCTAAGTTTAGAAATTTTGACTTTTTAAAATGAAATCTTGACTTTTTGATTTCTTGATGAACAAGTTTCATATTTTTACATGTTTTGATGAATTGTGATCTTTGACACTTGATTTTGACTAAAAATTCAAAGTTTGACTTTTCAGTATACAATTGACTTTTGATCAGTTGATTGAAAATTTATCTGTCAATCAATTGATCTTGAGGAATGTTTTAAGCCATGTCATTAGGTAAAAATGAATAAATTGAATCCTTAAGATCATGTCTCAAACCAATCAACCATTTTCTATGTCAAAAATCAGAAATTGCACTTTCTCAGTCAAAACCCTAATTTTGACCATTTTGCCCTTTTGATGATTTGATCAAATTTCTTGAGGAATTGGGATCCAAACTTGATCAAATGACATTTGTGAGTTCATATTGTTGATATGGATCAAAAATTATGAAGTTTGACTGTAAATTGACCACAGTTGACTTTTTCCCCAAAACAGCTGATTTTAGGTCAATTATTCAATTGACTGAGCAAAAATGTGATCCAATTGAAACTTGACATGAGCAATCTTGAGAGTCCAACATGATCCATGAAATTAATATGAGACACTAAAAGTTCAATTGTCCTTGTGCAATCTCAAACCTTAATTTTCAGTCATCACTGCTTGAGGAGATGTCTTGAGCTGATCAACCCTTGTGCAGTCTTGAACCCAAGGAGATCTCATGAGAGATTATTTGAGAAATGAGAGGGAAAATTTTGGGGTACAACAGCAACGATGTTCGAAACCAAAACCTAGTTCATTGCATAATGTAACACCCCTTCTAAAATACCCTGAATAATATTAATTATATCAATGATTAAAGACATATTCCATCAGAGTTAACACGGAACAAGGGATGTCACAATTATGAAATAAATAAAACTTCCAATAAAACAGTAGTCATGCTACACTGAGGGTCATTATTCAAATAATTCAATCAAATTAAGACCATGTCTTACACAGCGGAAAAATACCATAACCAAAACGGAATAAACCAAAACATAATTATTCCCAATGAAATTCAAAGAAACAATTGAATAATAACTAATTCCTAAACTAAATGTTCCCCAGTGTTACAACCTATCAGAGCACGACACTGACACGCGGACTTAAAGTAACATAGCTCTAGAGCCATCCTCACCAACTCCTGAGCTGCTAACTTTAATCTAAAATTGTTAAAGTAAGGGTGAGATTTCTCATAATTAACATGCATTATAAGCTTCTCAATCAACATTATATCACAAGCATATTATTTCACCCATTTTAGCATAAATTCATATTCAACACGCAGTTCCAATCATACAAGTCATTATGCACAAATCAATAATCAACCAAAGAATTGTAACACTGGAAGACATCCTAACATGTTACAATTCCATGCAAACACAAATGCAGACACAATGCATGTGGTACCAACACGTGACCAAGTCACCCAACACTGATCCATCATCAACCGGATACAGCAACCATCGATTCGTCCATAAACACCCGGACACGAATCCATCCTAACCACCCATCATCACCCGGGTATCGGTTAACGGCAATAAAAGTCAAATTCCACACAATGGGAATTAATTTCACCAAAACAATGCATATGCACGCACATCACTAGCATGCAACATCAAATCAGTCTATGAAATACATCAATTTATCATAACTGAACCAAAACCAAAAACATGATATCTCAACGATCATGCACACCATCATTAGCAACATAAACATGCCTTTCATTCACACAATACTAATACATCCATCCATCACAGGTTCACTGCTACATACACACCCATGTGTGTTAGCCAATAATCACTTATTCTAGGATTTGACTCATTTTCAAAATAATTTCAGGTTTTAGGAAATCTTTTTATTTTATAAAATAGATCATTAAATTTAAGAAATAACGTCCAAAATGGCACTCAAAACGGACTTACGGTTTGAAAGTTATGAATTTTCAAAGTTTAATATTTTTCAAAAAGTTACAGCAGAACCCGGTTCCTACATATGCAGGAACCGGTTCCTGCAAAGTTCAAAAATCACGCTTCTGGAAAATGTATGGGAACCCGGTTCCTACCTATACAGGAACCGGTTCCTACGTTGAAAAATGCCCAATTTTTGAAAATTTGAACTGGGAACCCGGTTCCTCCCCAGGAGTAACCGGTTCCCACGACTTGCAGAACCCAAAACTGCTATTTTTGACAGCATTATGTATCTCAATCCATTCATTTTCATTCCCATACGAATTATAACATTAGGAATACCAAAATACAACCAATACACATCAATACAACATCATAAATCATGTTTCCATCATTCCTATTAATTATTTATCACATTAATGATTCCAATTCCTATAATCCGACACAATTAGGGATAATCCTACAAACCTAGAATTATCTAATTCAAGTTTCCTAACATACCCAATCATTCAATTGTATCTCAAAACCCATAAGGCATATTAACTAAATGAAATCACCCCTTACCTCGCGATGATCCTTCAAATTCACGGTGTTTGGCTTTTTCCTCTCTTCTCTTCTCCAATTTCACGTATAATGACTTTTCCAAATAACCTTCTTTTTCTTTTCCTTTTTATCCTTCTTTTTATATTCCTTTTATTATCTGCCAAATAATAGTAGTAAATTAGTTATTATTTAGTAGAGCTTTTTACTTCACACACCTCTAATTCAACCTTATACCCCCGGTCTTCCTTTTCAAATTCCATAATTAATTCATCCATTTAATCCAAAATATTATTAATTAAGCCTTTAATTAATTTAATAATTAAATTCCTAATTATTTAACACTTGAATTAATTTGGGGTGTCACAACTCTCCCCTACTAAAAGAGTTTTCGTCCTCGAAAACATACCTTAGACGAAAAGTTCGGGATACGAGTCCTTCATCTGACTCTCTAGCTCCCAAGTGACATTTCCATCTGCTGGTCCTCCCCAAGCCACTCTTACCAACGCGATCTCCTTGCCTCGCAACTGTTTCAACTTCCGATCCTCAATTCTCGCAGGTACCGCTTCCACAGTCAAATTCTCTCGTACCTGTATATCGTCTACCCGAATCTCATGAGACGGATTAGCAATGTACTTCCTTAGCTGAGATACATGAAAAACATCATGCAAATTTGCAAGTGACGGCGGCAAAGCAATCTTATAAGCAACTTCCCCAACTCTCTTGGTAATCTGAAATGGACCAATAAAACGTGGAGTCAACTTCTTTGACTTCAAAGCTCGACCAATACCAGTCATCGGAGTAACTCGCATAAAAACATGTTCTCCTTCGCTAAACTCAAGATCTTTCCTCCTCTTATCGTGATAACTTTTTTGACGACTCTGATAAGTCCTCATGTTCTCCTGAATCATCTTAATCTTTTCCGAAGTCTGTTGGACAATTTCCGGTCCAATCACAGCACTCTCTCCAGATTCATACCAACACAACGGTGTCCGACACCTCCTACCATACAATGCCTCAAACGGAGCCATACCAATGCTCGAATGAAAACTATTGTTGTAGGTAAACTCAATCAATGGTAGATAACTATCCCAAGCTCCACCTTTATCCAACACACAAGCTCTTAACAAATCTTCCAACGACTGAATCGTTCTCTCCGTCTGACCATCTATTTGTGGATGATAAGCGGAACTCAAACGCAACTTAGTACCCAAAGCTTCTTGCAATCCCGTCCAGAATTTAGATGTAAACCTCGGATCTCGATCCGACACAATACTAGAAGGAATACCGTGCAAACTCACAATCTTCTCAACATACAATTCTGCCAACCTTTCCATCGGATAATCCATTCTTATCGGAATAAAGTGAGCAGATTTCGTCAACCGATCAACAATAACCCAGATAGAATCACAATTCTTCGATGTCCTTGGCAAACCAGACACAAAATCCATAGATATTCCATCCCATTTCCATTCCGGAACAAACAACGGTTCCATCAATCCTGACGGTTTCTGATGCTCAATCTTCGACTTCTGACAAACCAAACAAGCATACACAAACTCAGTAATTTCCTTTTTCATTCCCGGCCACCAAAACAACTTCTTCAAATCATGGTACATTTTAGTAGCACCAGGATGAATACTCAATCCACTACGATGTCCTTCTTCCAAAATACTCTTCCTAATCTCTACAACATCCGTAACACACACCCTATTACCAAATCTCATAACACCATTCTCATCAATCCGGAACTCGCCTCCTTGACCTTGGTTTATCAATGTCAATTTATCAACTAACCCAACATCGGACTTCTGTCCATTCCGAATTTCTTCCAGAATACCACTAGTCAGTTTCAACATACCCAATTTCACACTATTCGGAGTAGTTTCACATACCAAACTTAAATCTCTGAACTGCTCAACCAAATCTAACTCACGGACCATTAACATCGACATATGCAAGGACTTCCTACTCAAGGCATCCACAACAACGTTTGCCTTACCAGGATGGTAATTCAAACCGAAATCATAATCCTTTAGAAATTCTAACCATCTCCTCTGCCTCATATTCAACTCTTTCTAATCAAAGAGATACCTCATACTTTTGTGATCACTGAACACCTCAAACCGAGAACCATATAAATAATGCCTCCACAACTTTAAAACAAACACAACAGCTGCCAACTCCAAATCATGAGTCGGATAATTCCTTTCATGTACTTTCAATTGTCTCGAAGCATAAGCCACCACCTGCTTATCTTGCATCAACACACCACCTAATCCCATTAATGATGCGTCACAATACACAACAAAAGACTTAGTCAGATTTGGAAAAATCAAGATCGGAGCACTTGTCAACCTCCTCTTCAGCTCTTGAAATCCTTTCTCACATTCAACATCCCAAACAAACATCTGACCCTTCCTGGTCAACTTAGTCAACGGTAACGCTAATTTGGAAAATCCTTCTATAAACTTCCTGTAATAACCTGCAAGACCCAGAAAACTACGGATCTCAGAAGCATTCTTCGGCGCTTCCCACTGAGATACTGCTTCTACCTTCGTAGGATCCACAACAATTCCATTCCTGGAAATTACATGGCCAAGAAAACTTACTTCACTTAACCAGAATTCACACTTGGACAACTTCGCATAAAGCTTCTTCTCTTTCAACAATTCCAACACAACTCTGAGATGTTCTGCATGCTCTTCATCGCTCTTCGAATAAATTAGAATATCATCAACGAACACCACCACAAACTTATCAAGATATGGATTAAATATCCTGTTCATATACTCCATGAAAACACCAGGTGCATTAGTAACTCCAAACGGCATAACAGAATACTCGTAATGTCCATACCTCGTTCTAAATGCAGTTTTCTGAATATCTTCCGACTTCACACGAATCTGATGATATCCAGATCTCAGATCAATCTTACTAAATACACAAGCTCCAACTAGTTAATCCATCAAATCATCGATCCTAGGCAAAGGATACCGATTCTTGATTATAACTTTATTCAGCTGTCTGTAATCAACACATAATCTCATTGAACCTTCTTTCTTCTTAACCAACAACACCGGAGCACCCCACGGCGAAACACTCGGGCGAATAAACTTCTTCTCAAGTAACTCCTCCAACTGTTTCTTTAACTCCGCTAATTCAGATGCCGACATACGGTAAGGCGCCATCGACACCGGACTAGTTCCAGGAATCAAATCTATAGTAAATTCTACCTCCCTCTCAGGTGGCAATTCACTAACGTCTTCCGGAAACACCTCTGGAAATTCATTCACCACTGGAAATCCATCACTCTTTGCTTTTCCCTCCGCTTCTACAACATAAATACCACAGCACCATCTTTCACAGCTAGGTTCATCTGTTTAACCGACATAGTCACATCTTCGACACCAACCTCTTCAGGAAAAATAACCGTCTTTGCAAAACAGTTGATATGAACCTGGTTGAATTCCAACCAGTTCATTCCAAGGATGATATCAAGTTGTTCTAACGGTAGGCACACTAAATCCATACCGAAACCCCTACCAAAAATCACAATAGGACAATTCCTACAAACATACGAAGTAGTCACTGAACCCGACGCAGGAGTATCAATAACCATACTTCCATCCATATTAGAAATTTCCAAATTCAATCTTTTAGCACAATCCAAAGCAATAAAAGAATGCGTAGCTCCAGTATCAATAATCGCGATCAAAGGTATGTCATTAATAAAACATGTACCTTTAATCAGCCGATCATCTGGCTTAGTCTCTGACCCAGACAATGCAAACACTTTACCACCAGCTTGCTCCTTCTTGGGTTTTATACACTGAGGAGGAGTATGACCTTCTTCACCACAGTTGTAACAAGTCACCACTCTTACTCTGCAATCATTGGCCACATGGCCGAGTTTCCCACACTTGAAACACTTCTTATCATTACTTTTGCAATCCACCATACGATGTCCTGTCTCACCACACTTGTAGCACTTAATGGAAGAACTAGAATCTCCTCCACCAAACTTCTTCCAACCACCGGGTCTCTGATTACTTCTATCATAAGGCTTACCACGATCCATCTGTTGCTTACCCTTCCTATCAACATACCCTCGAGCATTCGACTTAGTGCTAGCAAGATCCTCCTCTAAAATCCTACTACAGTCAACCAGATCAAGAAATCTTCAGATATGCTGATACCGAATACCCTGCTTAATCTCATCACGAAGACCATTCTCAAACTTGATACATTTGGAAAATTCTCCATCTGCACTATTAGTATAATGAGCATAATACTTCGCTAACTCAGTAAACTTCGAAGCATACTCACTGATAGTCTTGTTACCCTGCTTGAGTTCCAGAAACTCAATCTCCTTCTTGCCTCTGATGTCCTCAGGAAAGTACCTCCTCAGAAAATCCCTCCTGAACACAACCCAAGTCAATGCAATACCATCTTCTTCCATTTCAGTTCTGGTAGCAACCCACCAGTCATCAGCTTCCTCTGCTAACATGTGAGTAATGTATCTCACCTTCAGCCCTTCAACACAGTCAATTACTCTGAAGATCCTCTCGATCTCCTTCAACCACTTCTGAGCACCTTCGGGATCATGTGCACCCTTGAACAACAGAGGATTATTCCTCTGAAAATTCCCCAATTGTCGGTCAGCACCAATCACAGCTCCCTGCTGGTTCCCTCTGAGTACTCCAGCCAACATTCCCAATGCTTCAACAATAGCATCGTCGTTTCTTCCGTTACCTCTTCCGGCCATTGTTCTGTAACATTACAAAACAACCTCATCAGCACACAAGTATCGACAGTGTCATCTTACACCAGTCGCATACAAAAGGGATAACGACACAAGACAAGACCGACTATGCTCTGATACCACTATTGTAACACCCCTTCTAAAATACCCCGAATAATATTAATTATATCAATGATTAAAGACATATTCCATCAGATTTAACACGGAACAAGGGATGTCACAATTATGAAATAAATAAAACTTCCAATAAAACAGTAGTCATGCTACACTGAGGGTCATTATTCAAATAATTCAATCAAATTAAGACCATGTCTTACACAGCGGAAAAATACCATAACCAAAACGGAATAAACCAAAACATAATTATTCCCAATGAAATTCAAAGAAACAATTGAATAATAACTAATTCCTAAACTAAACGTTCCCCAGTGTTACAACCTATCAGAGCACGACACTGACACGCAGACTTAAAGTAACATAGCTCTAGAGCCATCCTCACCAACTCCTGAGCTGCTAACTTTAATCTGAAATTGTTAAAGTAAGGGTGAGATTTCTCATAATTAACATGCATTATAAGCTTCTCAATCAACATTATATCACAAGCAAATTATTTCACCCATTTTAGCATAAATTCAGATTCAACACGCAGTTCCAATCATACAAGTCATTATGCACAAATCAATAATCAACCAAAGAATTGTAACACTGGAAGACATCCTAACATGTTACAATTACATGCAAACACAAATGCAGACACAATG
Source organism: Vicia faba (assembly GCA_948472305.1). NCBI lineage: Eukaryota > Viridiplantae > Streptophyta > Magnoliopsida > Fabales > Fabaceae > Vicia > Vicia faba. The sequence goes on along the minus strand of OX451741.1, from coordinate 149,100,369 downwards.
CATGTGGTACCAACACGTGACCAAGTCACCCAACACTGATCCATCATCAACCGGATACAGCAACCATCGATTCGTCCATAAACACCCGGACACGAATCCATCCTAACCACCCATCATCACCCGGGTATCGGTTAACGGCAATACAAGTCAAATTCCACACAATGGGAATTAACTTCACCAAAACAATGCATATGCACGCACATCACTAGCATGCAACATCAAATCAGTCTATGAAATACATCAATTTATCATAACTGAACCAAAACCAAAAACATGATATCTCATTGATCATGCACACCATCATTAGCAACATAAACATGCCTTTCATTCACACAATACTAATACATCCATCCATCACAGGTTCACTGCTACATACACACCCATGTGCGTTAGCCAATAATCACTTATTCCAGGATTTGACTCATTTTCAAAATAATTTCAGGTTTTAGGAAATCTTTTCATTTTATAAAATAGAGCATTAAATTTAATAAATAACGTCCAAAACGGCACTCAAAACGGACTTACGGTTTGAAAGTTATGAATTTTCAAAGTTTAATATTTTTCAAAAAGTTACAGCAGAACCCGGTTCCTACATATGCAGGAACCGGTTCCTGCGAAGTTCAAAAATCACGCTTCTGGAAAATGTATGGGAACCCGGTTCCTACCTATACAGGAACCGGTTCCTACGTTAAAAAATGCCCAATTTTTGAAAATTTGAACTGGGAACCCGGTTCCTCCCCAGGAGTAACCGGTTCCCACGACTTGTAGAACCCAAAACTGATATTTTTGACAGCATTATGTATCTCAATCCATTCCTTTTCATTCCCATACGAATTATAACATTAGGAATACCAAAATGCAACTAATACACATCAATACAACATCATAAATCATGTTTCCATCATTCCTATTAATTATTTATCACATTAATGATTCCAATTCCTATAATCCGACACAATTAGGGATAATCCTACAAACCTAGAATTATCTAATTCAAGTTTCCTAACATACCCAATCATTCAATTGTATCTCAAAACCCATAAGGCATATTAACTAAATGAAATCACCCCTTACCTTGCGATGATCCTTCGAATTCACGGCGTTTGGCTTTTTCCTCTCTTCTCTTCTCTTCTCCAATTTCACGTATATTGACTTTTCCAAATAACCTTCTTTTTCTTTTCCTTTTTATCCTTCTTTTTATATTCCTTTTATTATCTGCCAAATAATAGTAGTAAATTAGTTATTATTTAGTAGAGCTTTTTACTTCACACACCTCTAATTCAACCTTACACCCCCCTGTCTTCCTTTTCAAATTCCATAATTAATTCATCCATTTAATCCAAAATATTATTAATTAAGCCTTTAATTAATTTAATAATTAAATTCCTAATTATTTAACACTTGAATTAATTTGGGGTGTCACACATAAGACCGCGGGCAACAGTGCAACCTAACCCACTACCTAAGATGTCGTGCAGCAGTGCGGTTCCTTGTTACATATTAAAGACCATTACCTAAGACGTCGTGCAGCAATGTGTTTCTTTATTCTCTAACACATACCATCTCATAAGACTCCACGCGGTGATGTGTTCATCCCATCACCTAAGCCTTCATGCAGTGATGTGTTCCTTACAACGTAGAATTACCTAAGTCTCCATGCAGTAATGTGCAAAACCCATTACATTACCTAAGACTCCATGCCGCAATGTCCGAAAGCCAAATAAGATATGTAACCTAAGACTCCATGCAATGATGTGTTCAACCCATCACCTAAGACTCCACGCAGTGATGTTTTCCCTCTACAATGTAGTTCATTACCTAAGACTCCATATAGTAATGTACGAAGCTAGGTAGATTTCCTAAGACTCCATGCAGCAATGTATTCCCCTCATCTTACCCATTACCTAAGACCCTAGGCAGTAATGTGCAAAACTTAGTTCATTGCCTAAGACTCCAGGTAGCAGTGCAACATAACCTATTGTCTAAGACTCCATGCAACGAAGTGTTTCCCTCTCTTCACCCATTACCTAAGACTCCATGCAGTAATTTGTGACACTCCCCAATATAGATCATTGCCTAAGATTTCATGTTGCAGTGTTCGAAATCTAAACCTAGCTCGTCGCCTCAGACTCCACGCAGCGATTCATGAACATAACCCATTGCCCCAGTCTCCAAGCAACCATGCGTTATCAAGTGTTGTCTTATTCATCCCCCAAATGGATGAATAATAAAAATCAATTCAAGACGTACCATACTATCCTCTCAAGATTTAAACCATTTTCCTCGTCGTCAAACCCAGGTAAGCGATATATCATCAGCTTTGCCTACTTCCTCAAGACTCGTAAGGGTACGCTATATAAGCGTAACCTTATGTTGTCGGACAAATTTTGCGGTATTCCAAATATTTAATAAACTCCCAATCAGAATGCGTAAGACTTGTGCATTCTCACGCTATTCGATTGGAAGATAATTGAATAGGGGGCAGCTGTTGTACCCCAAATTTGCCCTACCTCGATGATCATATTTTCAAGATTAAAAATACAAGAGAAATGTTTTAATTAAGGATGTCCAGCAATATCTGATGGATCATTCTTAAATCCAAGACAACCAGTGGGTGTATTTTAATTCAAGGGAATGGGGCTTTCTAAATCAGAAAGACCCATATACTCATAGGTCCATTTACGAAGCATGTTGGCCAATGGCCCATGAGATTCGAATATGGAAAATTATTTCAGAAAAAATTATTAATAAGGCCTATTTAAGTATTATTACTGTTAGTAAAAAGAGGGTGCTACTTCGAATTAAAATTCCATTAGAATTAGGTCCATTTCGTAATTAAATAGCGAAAGGAGGGGTATGATTACACATTGCAGGCCTATTGGGGTTTTTTTAAAATCGGTCCATTTGTCATTTTTGTTACTGATTTATTTTAGAAAATTATTATAAAACGTTTGATGTTATTATTACTTTTCTAAGAAAATTCTTCTTTACAATTTGTCAAAAGATATTTATTTCACTTATTTCAAAAAAAGAGGTAAATTATTTTATTAAATAATATTTATAAAAGTTATTTGTTTTGTTTTGAATTAAACTACCGGCCCATCAAGTTTCTAGCCCATTTAACGTGTTATTGTAGGGAAAATCATTATTTCATTAAAAACTATTTGTTATCTTCCTAAAAAATATATCTTCTATTATTGAAGACCTTTTTATTTATTTATTATAACAATGGTTTCATTACATAAATTTTTATTTATTAAGATTTGTTGTTTTGGAAAAAAGATTTGTTGGATAATTTTGATTTCAGATTAGGCGCATTTGGTATTGAAAAAATGTAAGTTGGATGGAGCAAATAAAATTAGCGCGAGGCCCATGATCAATTAACAATTATTGTGCCAATCAACATAAAAAAACACACGTTTTTGTTACAAACTAATACTATAGAAATCAAAAACAAATTAAATCTCCAGCAAATTTAAATAAACTCAATCAAATCAGTTACAATTGAAATAAAATATCCAGAATCATTACAAAAGCCCAGAAATCTTCTATTACAATCAAATCTAAAATTATACAAACAAAATTCAATCAAATCTGTTACAGTAAAATGAAATCAAATATATTACAACTTGAATCAATTACACAAATTTTCAAATCCCTAATTTTGTTCTAAAATCCCTAATCTAAGTCAAACGAATTAGTAACGGCAATCAAAGACCTAACCCTATAAATACAGAACAAAAATATGGTACAGGGGGTCGAAGAACTACGAATTGAAGAATACAGAAGAGGGAGGCGAAGAACGGAAACAAAAGAGATATACAGAGACGGGGAATTTGGAGGAGCAAAAACAAGAATATTCGAGGGGAGAAAACTAAGAACCAATACACATTGTTGAAGAAGGGAGAAGACAGTTAGGGTTTCAACATCTGAAACCCTAACTATTGCTGACAGCATCCACGCCCGACCATCGTCGCTCCACTTCCACACCCTTAAGTATCGTCGTTGACCTGCACAATCAAATAAGAAGAAGGATTAGCAACAAAGATTGAAGAACTCAGAATCAAAAATCGCTCAAAAGGAGTAAAAATACACTCAACATTCTTTTTTGTTTGAATTTCGATTGAGGATTTTGTGGGTTGGTTAGCGCTTAGGAAGGGATTACGGTTACAAAAGGGTCTAAGGTGTAGACACCGCTGCCGCGATTTTGTTTTAGGGTTAAGAAAAAGAAAGGGGAAAGAGTAGTGAGAAAGAGGATAGTTGCTGTAAGTGAAACAAGAAAATGAAAATAAAGAACATTGTTTGTTATCCGTTCTGATCCTGTACATCACGTCCATGTTAGTTATTATACTCCCTCAATCTTGTCCGCCTGATAACGATTAAACGACCGTTAGGCCAACTTCTATGGTGAGTGTTGGCTCCTAAATTCGACACCCTTGTTTTTATTAATATAGACTATTAATCATGAGGAATGGTTTCGACCAGCTGATCCTGTCGAATGCTTGTCAGAAGGTGGCAAGGTACTTAGAGGATTTCTTTAAGTGGGAATCTTATTGCCTTCGACGTCGAAGAAATCTTGTGGCCTTCGACGTCGAAGGAACTTCTCGACAAAGGCATTTGATGCTCAGAGTGGAACGGTTTAAGATTCGAATGTTTGGAGGGAAAAAGGTTCCCAGCAGTTACCAAGTGCTACGTGCCAAGATCAGGAGCGTCGAATGCTGTGAGCATGCCAAGTGGTGTCATCTCGAAGCAGCGTAACTGCCCAATGGTTACTTGAGATGTGTTTAGTATAAATACTAGTTGTTCACGTAGTTTTCGCGTGTGTTCACCATTATATACAAGTTACTCATTTAGATTCAAGTACCCAGTGTGAGCGAAAGAATTGTTGAGAATGTATGTGTGAAACACCATTTAAATTAATCAAAGTCTTTTATATTCCAGAACTTTATTGCCTTTCATTTACTCTTCCTAGTCGAAGCCTCTATTTATTACCTTTCATTTATTCTACCAAGTTTTTTCTTCATGCAATTTACATAAAGTGTCTTTGCTTTACTAGCATTAACCATCATTAGAACTTAGTCAAACCCCAAAAATCAACCATGTCTTAGGATCAATCTGATCGATCCTGCGAGTCACCAAATAAGTAACCTTTTGGAAGATCAGTGGTTGTTTACCAATTTCCACGGTAAACAAATTGGCACACCTGGTGGGACCTTGTGTTGATTTTTAAGGTTAACCGTATTTATACAGAATATCATCTTTTTCGAGAAGTATTGCATGTTATTGAGAAGTGGCAGAATATACACTAACGATACCAATACTACCAGAAGAAGAGAAGCGATGGCGAATCCGCCAAACAATAGCGAAATCCCACAAACAAATGTGGGATCAACGGTTATCCCAACCGTAAGTGAAGCGCTAACCGCTGGTTCAACACCAGCAGTGACAGTCACACAAACGGGGCCATTACCTCCGTTCACTGGCCCCAGAATGCCTTTGGGAACTCCCCCACCATGGGGAAACCCAGGGACTAGGCCTTATGTTCCCCCAGGATTTCCGACAGGCGGTCCAAATCGAGAACCACTCTATGGCATGCCAACTTCTGAATTGGCTAGCCTGACGAACGTTGCGTCCACTTTTTCAGACCCTTTAGTGAGTGCCTCTTCGCCACTCCAAGGTTCTGGAGTTGGTATGGCGAACAGAAGTAGGACCCAACTCTTAGGAGGAACGTCCCAAGTAGCGCATGGCCTTACGAATGCCTCGACAGTAGTCTTGAGGCAGCAAATGGACGAAAGCAACCACGATATGGTTCAAATGTTGGCACAAACTTTAAGTACAGTGCTGAATCCTCTAATACAAAATACCACTCAGTCGAATCAGCAGATGACATCGCAAATGGCGCGTCTGGCTGATTTCTTTGGGGTACCCCAACCTATTCGACAGCCCCAAAGGGCGCAAATAAGGGGAAACCAAGGTATACTTCTAGAGGAAGAAACCACTATTAACCAAGTCCAGCAGCCTGTCAAAGAAAACCTTAGGACACGATTGGAGCAACCCGGGGTCGAAGAACCTAGGGTCATAGCCCCAGAGGTAAGGATAGTCAACAGAAACCAAAATGCTGACGAAGTAGTTCAGCACATCCAATACCAGAACATGGGTTTGGAAAATAACCTGGCAGCCATGATCGAAAGAATCATGACGCAAAATGGGATGAATATGGGCTTTCGTAGGCCCAACTTTACATCCCCACTGTCAGAATATGTGTTACAAACAGACTTACCTCCTAGATGTAAAGTCCCTAAGTTCACTAAATTTTCAGGGGACACGACAGAATCCACTGTCGAACACGTGGCGAGATACTTGATTGAAGCAGGAGATATTTCAAACAACGAAAACCTGAGGATTAAGTATTTCCCAAGTTCCCTAACAAAGAACGCGTTTACTTGGTTCACAACTCTCCCCCCCAATTCGATCCACCATTGGATCCAGTTGGAGAGATTGTTCCATGAGCAATTCTACATGGGACAAACCAAGATAAGCCTGAAGGAATTGGTCAGTGTAAAGAGATGATTCACTGAACCTATAGACGAATATCTAAACAGGTTTAGGTTGCTCAAAGCAAGATGCTTTAAGCAAGTGCCAGAACATGAGTTAGTCGAAATAGCCGCAGGAGGCTTAGACTATTCCATTAGGAAGAAATTAGACACTCAATACCTGAGAGACATGGCCCAATTGGCCGATAGAGTTCGACAGGTAGAACGCCTTAAAGCTGAAAAAGCCAAGGCGACAAAAACTCATAAAAGAGAAAGGATAGCATATGTCGAAATGGACGATGAAGATCCAGAAACCTTCGACAAAACTATAACCGTCGAAGAAAGCGAGGTCGATTTAGCGGAACTAAAACAAGGGCCACCATACTCTTGCAAACTGCTAGTCCCCTCAAGTGGAAAAAATCCCACTGGTCCGGAAAGGGCCAACGATAGGTTCCCTAAAAAGACTTACAGTTTTGATATTACAAAATGTGATGAAATTTTTGACTTACTTGTAAAAGATGGCCAAATGATAGTGCCCCCAGGGGTAAAAGTGCCTCCTCTTGATCAAAGAAAGAGAAGAGGATTTTGTAAATATCATAATTTTTTGGGCCATAAAACATCTCAATGTTTTCTTTTCAGGAATCTCGTGCAAGATGCTATCGAAGAAGGGATGCTGAAATTTGCTGATAAGACCCCCATGACTGTGGACTCTAACCCTTTGCAGGCTGAAGCCCATTATGTTGAACCTTCAGAGGTGAACGTGATCGAGGCATCCAGAAGCCAGGCGAAGAGGCCAGGAATAACTATGGTCGAAGTCACCAAGGATCATGTCAACATGCCAATCTTTGGCAGTTTTTCTGGGAGTCTTTCTAGAAAGACAATTGAAGCAGTCCAAAAAGCCGTTGAAAGCCCCAAACTGGAGACAGTTGGAGCCCCAAAATCTGGAGCAAAACCCAGTTCCTACTTGGCTGCAGTTCAAGGCCAGACAGAGGACCTGGAGGCTCAGATGAAGCAGTTGACTCTTGCCACCAAAGACACCATGAATGTCAACATGGTCGAAATCTCTGAACCAAAAGCATCAGAGGAGGCCACTAGGCAAGAACAAGCCAACAAAACGGCTTTCCCTCGGGAAAATGAAAATCTGGCAGATTTCCTGCAAAGATGCCAGAAGAAAAAGTCAGAAGTGATGTTGTGTCCTCGATGTAGCTCGATTTTCGACAAAAAAGCTGCTGAACACATCCAAGGTGTAAGAGCAGCAAACAGAAGAAGGGAAAGTGTTGATATTCGACATGACCCCAGAGGAACCTACCAAAAGGGTTCAAATCAAGAGAGGAGGCCACTGACTTTCAGGCCTCCAACCAATGTGCCAGTCGATACGCGGTATAAAACATCAGGTCGAAAGAGGCCAAGCGAGGAAAGATGGCACTCCTTCGAAGTGCCAAGAGGTTCATCTTTTACACACAAGAAAGAACCTCAGGTTGTCGCTTCTAAAGTGACCCAGGTATCAAGTAACTACAAGGGAAATAATCCCATGTCTCGATCCCAATGGAGAAGGTACCAGAGGCGGCGAAAGCCTGAGAGGGAAGCTACCAATGAACCAAAGCCAGGATCAAGTTCAAATGTCCCTCAGAGAAAGCAGAGAAAGCCTCTGGAAAGACAACCAGTGACCAATAGGCTAGTCTGGCCTAACCAGGGTGAAGTTGATGACGAAGATGGCTCTGAGTCTGATGACACCCTAGATATCATGGTGAACATAGTCTCAGTTTTGCCAAGAGAGTTCAACCGCCAGGTGGAGGTCGAAGCGAACGATTGGGAAATCGAACAAGAAATGGCCAAGCATAGGCCAGTATGCTACTTCGTCATGGATAATGGCGCTACTGAAGAGCAAAATGGTTTTTTCGAACCTCCTACAGAGGCGATGAAAAACCACCTCAAGCCTTTATTTATAAGGGCAAAACTCGAAGAAACCACAGTAAATAAGATCTTGGTGGACTGTGGGGCAACCATCAACATCATCCCTCACTTTATGCTGAGAAAAATAGGCAAGAGCGATGAAAACATCAAGCCTCACAATATGGTCCTGTCGAATTATGAAGGCGGAATAGGGACCACTATGGGCGTGATCCAACTGGACATCAAGGTGGGATCCATCCTTCGACCAACTATGTTTATGGTCATATCGGCCAAACCAAATTATAATCTTTTGTTGGGCCGAGAATGGATACATGGTGTTGGAGTTGTACCATCATCAATGCACCAAAGATTGACACTATGGCGTCCTGATGGAATGGTCAAAAATATAGAAGCGGATCAAAGCTATTACTTGGGCGAAGTAAATCACCTAGGGATGGCAGACTTCGACAAAAATTTGGCTCACATTGGGCCATGCCCAGCACCTGACTTCGACTTGGCGCCAGCGCCAAATGCTTTTTGTTCCTTATACCTGCACCCTGAGCATGGTTTTCAATGGGACCGAAAAGACTTGTCCCACATTGATTTCAGTGGGCTAACTGACATCCAGCCAACTGGTTGGGGAAGCGAATTCAGTGACAATGACTGAGTCACAATCACTGCAGTGAATTTCGGCTTATGTAGCCGAAACAAAGATGATAATGGCTCTTGAAGCCGAAGTAAAATACATGGCCACACAGGCCAACGATCAAGAGTTACCTTCTACAGGTCCTGGAAAGGATTTCGACCCAGAACCTCCTGATATCATGCTAGAAGGAATGCAGGAACAAAGGATCGACGCCATCTATGACGATGAGCCTTTGGGATTCGAAAAGGACCCTTTAGCGAACAACATCAAAATGTTAGCGCAGGATCCTTTAGAAGAAATAAACTTGGGCGAAGGGTTAGAGAAAAATCCAACTTACATTAGCGCAAAAATAGACCCAGAACTCAGGTTGGAAGTGATCCATTTGTTAAAGAAGTTCAAGGACTGCTTTGCATGGGATTACGACGAGATGCCTGGTCTCGACAGAAGATTGGTAGAACTTCAGTTTCCAATCAAACCTGGGAAGAAGCCAGTTAAGCAAAGTCCAAGACGCTTTGCTCCAGAAATACTGTCGAAGATCAAAACAGAAGTCGAAAGACTGCTGAAGTGCAAATTCATACGAGCTACGAGGTATGTCGAATGGATTGCAAACATTGTGCCAGTGATTAAGAAAAACGGTACATTGAGGGTATGCATAGATTTCAGAGATTTGAATGCTGCTACACCCAAAGATGAATATCCTATGCCTGTGGCAGAAATGCTAGTCGATTCTGCCGCTGGCCATGAGTACCTGAGCATGCTCGATGGTTATTCAGGATATAATCAAATATTCATTGCCGAAGAAGATGTGTCGAAAACATCTTTTCGATGCCCCGGGGCTTTAGGCACTTACGAGTGGGTAGTGATGCCTTTTGGCCTAAAGAACGCTGGGGCAACATATCAGCGAGCGATGAACTCTATCTTCCATGATTTTATTAACACTTTTATGCAAGTATATATTGATGATATTGTTGTGAAATCTGTTTCTAGGAAGAACCATATAGACCACCTTCGACAATCATTTGAAAGAATGAGAAAACATGGTATGAAAATGAACCCTTTGAAGTGTGAGTTCTGTGTGAAATCTGGAGATTTCTTGGGCTTCGTTGTCCACAAGAAAGGAATCGAAATCAACCAGAACAAGACGAAGGCAATCCTGGAAGCGAAAGCGCCAGCGAACAAAAAGGAACTGCAATCTCTGCTGGGCAAGATAAATTTCTTAAGGAGATTCATATCTAATCTAAGTGGAAAAGCTCAAGCCTTCTCACCCTTACTTCAATTGAATAAGGAAAGATTCGAATGGGGGCAAGAACAACAAGAAGCCTTCGACAAAATCAAAGGGTATCTCACCAAGCCACCTGTTTTGGTGCCTCCTTGCAGCAACAGGAGTATGAGATTGTACATAGCTGCATCCGACAAAACTTTGGGAAGCATGTTAGCCCAAGAAGATGAAAATGGAGTCGAAAGACCCATTTACTATCTTAGTAGAGTTTTGAACGATGCAGAAACTAGATATAGCGAAGTTGAAAAATTATGTCTGTGTCTTTATTTCTCTTGTACAAAGCTCAAACAATATATAAAACCAGTTGATGTGTATGTTTCGTCTCATTTTGATGTTTTCAAGTACATGTTGTCGAAACCCATCCTGCACAGCCGAATTGGCAAGTGGGCGCTAGCGTTAACTGAGTACTCCTTGACCTTTATGCCTCTTAGGGAAGTGAAAGGGCAAGTGGTGGCAGACTTTATAGTCGACCACTCAATTCAGGTTGAGAGTATAAATTATGTGGAGATAGAGCCTTGGAAATTCTACTTCGATGGTTCCAGCCATAAAGATGGAACAGGAGTAGGGGTCTTGATTATTTCTCCAGAAAAAATTCCAACAACATTCAAGTACAAGATATCAGGTACTTGTTCGAACAATGAGGCTGAGTACGAAGCTCTAATTACTGGCCTTGAGATATTGTTGGAATTGGGGGAAACTCGAGTCGAAATAATGGGAGACTTAGAGTTAGTCATTAAGCAAGTCACAAAAGAATATAAGTGCATAAGAGAAAATCTTATTATATACTTTGTGATAGAAAATCGTTTATTGAAAAAATTCGAAATGGTCAACATTCGACACATACCCAGATTGGAAAATCAAATAGCCAATGATTTGGCACAAATTGCATCTGGGTACAAAATTTCAAAAACGAGATTACAAAGAGCAATCGAAGTCCGAGAAAAAATAAAAGCAACTAGTCTGTCACCAACAGATTTGAAATCGACAAGACTAGGGTATGCTGATCAAAGGAACTTTGAAATATCGTTCATAGACAATTTGTCAGAGCAAGATTGGAGGAAACCCATTGTGGATTATCTACAAAATCCAGCAGCTTTGACAGAACGGAAAATAAAATATAGGGCATTGATTTACGTACTCATGGGTAATGAGTTATTTAAAAAGACGCCTGAAGGGGTATTGCTAAAGTGCTTAAGTGAAACTGAAGCATACATAGCCCTTTTGACTACGCACGCTGGAGCATGTGGGGCTCACCAAGTAGGCCATAAGATGAAATGGTTGTTGTTTCGACAAGGACTATACTGGCCCACCATCTTGAAAGATTGTGTTGAGTTCGCGAAGGGTTGCTAGGAATGTCAAGTCCATACAGGCATCCAACATGTACCAGCAAGCGAACTTCACTCAATAGTGAAACCATGGCCCTTTAGAGGATGGGCGTTGGACCTTATTGGAGAGATTCGACCAGCATCATCAAAGAGCCAGAAGTATATATTGGTAGGCATTGATTATTTCACTATGTGGATCGAAGCTATTCCTTTAGTCAATGTAGACCAAGAAAATGTCATTGAATTTATTCAAAAGAACATTATCTTTAGATTTGGAATCCCTGAAACTATAACGACTGATCAAGGATCAGTTTTCACCGGTCGAAAGATGCAGGAATTCGCTCAAGAAACAGGCTTTAGACTCCTAACATCAACGCCTTATTATGCACAGGCAAACAGTCAAGTTGAAGCAGCGAATAAAATAGTGATTGGCCTGATAAAAAAGCATGTAGGGAAGAAGCCAAAAAATTGGCATAAGACGTTAGACCAGATCTTGTGGGCCTGTTGAACGTCCCCAAAAGAAGCCATAGGTACCACACCATATCGGCTAACTTTCGGTCATGACGCAGTGCTGCCAGTGGAAATTTGTCTTCAATCTGCAAGGGTTCAGAGACATCACGATATCCCCTCTAAGGTTTATTGGGATATGATGTTAGACGAACTAGTAGATTTGGACGAAGAAAGACTACGCGCTCTCGACCTACTAAGGATACAGAAGAAAAGAGTGGAAGACTCTTACAATAAAAAAGTAAAACCTAAGGCATTCTCGCCTGGAGATTTAGTTTGGAAGGTAATTCTCCCCATGGATCGAAGGGATCGAAGCATGGGAAAATGGTCACCCAAATGGGAAGGACCGTTCAGAATTATCCAAACTTTTTCTAGTGGAGCTTATGAAGTCGAAGAGTTAGGTGAAGATAAAAGACTCTTGAGAGTAAACGGAAAATATTTGAAAAAATATAAACCTATGCTCCAAGAGATCAAAATAAATAGCAATTAACGACCAAATTAACCATAAAAAGCCAAAATGGAAAATTATATAAGAATTAGCCAAAATGGTTACATTGTCTTGCAAATATTACAATACATGGTTAATAAATGGCTGAGCAAATTAGAAAGGGATAGAATCTCTAAGTCGAAGGTACTTGGCCTGCTGCAACTCCAACCTTTTGTTACACAAGGCAGTTTCCTGGGTAAGTTTGGCAATCTGGTCATCGAAGGCTTGGGCCTTCTCAGCGAACTCTAGGCCTCGTGTAACTTCAGCTTGGCTCTCTGTGTCTGAAGCGGTCGAGAGGAGTTCCTCTTTGCGCTTGGTGTTAGCATCTATCTTGGACTCCAGCTCTTCGATCTGCGCCTTTATAGAGGCATTGTCTCGATCTATGGCGTCAATTTCTTCTTGCTTGGATGCTTTCTGCTTCGACAAATCTGCAATTCGAGAAGTCGTTTCAGCCACCTCAGTCCAGGCAGAAGAACTCTTGCCATGTAGCACTTCGAGCTGGCTGTTGAAGCCCCTCTGACGTCGATAGTCCGCAGAGACTTGGTCAACAATGGAGTATAACTCCAAGATAAAGCTGGAAACCTCTGGAGTCACAGCAAGCAAATCGACTGCATTCAAAACAGCTCCCAGACAAGACGGAGCAGTAGGATCCCCCTCCAAAGCCTTCATCAGATCCTTTCTGAAGAACTGAGCCTTGACCTTCATCAAAGCCTCATCAAGAGGAGAATTCGAAGTGGACTTCCCCGATGCAGTAGAAGCATCATGACTAAGGTCAGATGAACTTCCCCTACTCTCGATGATGGCATTCAGGTAGCCAATGGGATCAGTTTGCTTCAAGAGGGCCAAGTCTTTTTTAGACTTGGGCTTTGTCGAGGTGGTAACTCTTACAGCAGCGTTGGCTTGGGGTTGAAGTTGTTGAGTAGCGTTTGCATCGACATGACTCTCTTCTACCTGTAGCTCAGTAGTGCCAGCATCAACATGATCCCCTTCGTCATGTTGCTCCTCTGTTAGATCGACCACTTGAGTTTCCTTTGGTTGTTGTTCCTCTGCTTCGGCAATGGCTTCATCGTTCGCCAATTCCTCCTCGTGTTGCCTACTGTGTTCAGCAGAGTCTTGTGTCTCTGAAGTTTTTGGTGCTGAACTTTCGGTGGTCTCCTGAAAATAGAAGAGGAAGAATCTTCTGGTTTAAAAAGATACACAATCGAACGTGAGCATTGACACCTAAGTTAAAAATGGTCAGAGAAACTACCTGTAGAGGAATTTCAGCCCCATGGCTGGAATTATCACTTTCAACGGGTTTGTTGAGCAAAATGTTTAGCTCCTCCCCCGTGGGCTCTTCGATGATCACGGGAGGTGGCCTGGGTCTTCTCCCTGCAACCTTTATTCTGATCATGGGTCGAGGCTCAGGAGAAGGGGCATCTTTCTTCAGTTTTCTCCGTTTAAGAGGAGCGGGGGGAGATTCGTCCTCGTCGTCACTACCAGATTCGACCGTTAGTGCAGGTCGTTTCTTGGGTGCAGGTTCCTGAAAACCAAATGGAGTTCGATTTAGAGCGCCGCATCGAAAATCAGGATGTTAAAACCAGAAGGAAATAATAAAATTCTGGTTACCGTTGCTGAAGGTTTTGTCGAGGGACCTCCTCCCTGATGGCTTTCTGTGGTTTTTACCGGTGCTGAAGGTTTTGTCGAGGGACCTCCTCCCTGATGGCTTTCTGTAGTTTTCTTTGCTGCAGGCTTTCGAACAACTGAAAGAAGACGCGTTCACAAGTTATAATTAACAAGTTATAAGTCGAAATGGAAAGACAAATATAATTTGGAGAGTGAACGTACATTTCTTTATTTTGTCAAGGACTAGAACGAAGGACTTCTGGAGTTCGTCCACAAAATCTTTTTCGTCGAAGAACTCTTCAGCATAATAAATCTTCCACCAGTCTTCGAAAGATGGTGAACAGAGGAAGTTAAGTTGATAGTCGAACAGTGAAAGTACTGTTCGACCAGCATACCTGCCAATGTGCTTGGTGGCAGCGTCCTCAGTGTAATCATTGCAAAAATACAACATTGATTTATCCCTAGGAAAAATGGGAGAAGGAAGTGATTGGATGATACCAAACTGCCGAGAGACCAAGTTTGGCTGATAAGCGATTAAGCTCAGGTGATTCTTGGAACTCTTAAAGCGCAGTGGCATTATTCTAGGAGTGAGAAATGCTTCCCACATTGTTGTGTGTTCTTCAAGATGAGGGTCACCTGATGACTTGGGATGGGGCCTGGTAAACCATTCTGGACCAAACCTTCGACGGGCGAAAGGAGCCATGGTCGAAGTGAATTCTTTTCTTCCTGCAAACATCAAGACGAAGTTTGCAAAGGTCTGTTGGAGTTCCATCCCATCCTCAGTGGGAGTCAGTAGTGCCAGTATGGTGCCTTCGATACGCCTTTTGGCTATCTCAGGAGCTTGTTCGTTTATCTGAGTTTTCTGAGGTAAGAAAGACTCAAAAGTGGCATTTAGCCATAGTTGAAGTAGCCAGAAAGGTCCTGCAAGCAACAAACTGGCTCTATTTTCGATGACCTTTAGCAGAGTCGCTCCACTGCTTATCGACTCATACAGGTTCGCCAGGATTAATTCGGCCAAACAGATGTTTTGGCCATGGTGAAGCTGGGTAGCAAGGGTGACCATTTTCTTCGTCACCTGGAGAGACTTCGTGCAGAACACGAAGCGTGACAGCCAAAGGGCTAGAAACGCAATGTGTTCCACGTCCTTCACATTAGCTTTCGACCTGTCATGGTAGTGGTTGATGTAGGTGGTGTAAGTGGGTTTGGTAGCTGAAAACCCAATCTGGTCTTCCGACATTTCCTCTGGGTCAAAATAATCCCCAGTTGGTCGAAGACCGGTGATGGCAGCCACGTCGAAGAGAGTGGGTGTTATCATTCCACAAGGCAGGTGGAAAGTGAAGTGAGTATAATCCCAGAAAAGCAAAGAGGCTACCAGCATTTCAGGGGAGTAGTTGAGACCAGTCTTCGACAGCATGACTAGGTCATAAATCCCCAGGTTCTTCCAAATCGAATCTTGGCTTTTTTCCATCTTCTCTAGCCAAGCGCTGTAGTCTGGTGTAAGGCTAGGGCTAGACCTAAAAGCCCTAACACCTCTATTGAAGAAACGAAGATCTATCTTTTCCTTAGCAGGATCTTCGTTGTCATCTGCAGCCTTTTTGGAGCACCCAACAGGTTTGAGTGCCTCAAGCACCGGGAAGAAGTTCTTGATCTTCGTGGAGTCATCAATGCATGTGGATAACGGGCCAGACATGGAGAAAACCTGGTTGGAGTATCCAACCGGAATCAACAGTTGAGAAGAATAAGCTTCACGCTCAGCAGTTCCCAGGGGTTCAGGAACCCTTCGCATGCCTTTAGAGTTAACTGTTGGAACAGTTGAGAAGATTTTTGGTTGGGCAGTTTTAGAAGGAATGTTAGAACTGGGAGCATTAGAAGAACCTGAAGCCATTTTTGGGTTAAGGTGAAGGTGGATGAAGAACAAGGTTTTTTGCAGAAATCTTTGTTCAATAATAAAGCTTGGATGAAGAATAGCGTGAAAAAGTCCCACAAGGGGTACCTAGCGCTATTTATAGTGGTTGGGAAATCACAAAATTCGAGGCCATTTAATGTTTCTGATGATAGTGGGGCACATGGCGCTCCTTCGCTGACATAGTCGTTCTGCAGAAAGGAAACGGTGCAGCGTGCACCCTCGTTTTTGGGAAATTGTCATGATGACAATCTATGAAAAGACATTGGGCACGCTAAACGCCTTACTGAAGTGACGTCTTAGGTACAGGTGGAATGATGGATTTTTCTTGGGATTGTCAGTTGGTTGGTAGAAGACGAAAAGCGCACAAGTTAATTTGTGGCTAAGAATGAAAGACAGGTGTCGGGTGGAATCTCAAAGAATGCCTTTTTCTTTTCAGCGTCGAAATAAGGCATTCTTGGGGGGCAATTTGTTGGCTCCTAAATTCGACACCCTTGTTTTTATTAATATAGACTATTAATCATGAGGAATGGTTTCGACCAGCTGATCCTGTCAAATGCTTGTCAGAAGGTGGCAAGGTACTTAGAGGATTTCTTTAAGTGGGAATCTTATTGCCTTCGACGTCGAAGGAACTTCTCGACAAAGGCATTTGATGCTCAGAGTGGAACGGTTTGAGATTCGAATGTTTGGAGGGAAAACGGTTCCCAGCAGTTACCAAGTGCTACGTGCCAAGATCAGGAGCGTCGAATGCTGTGAGCATGCCAAGTGGTGTCATCTTGAAGCAGCGTAACTGCCCAACGGTTACTTGAGATGTGTTTAGTATAAATACTAGTTGTTCACGTAGTTTTCGCGTGTGTTCACCATTATATACAAGTTACTCATTTAGATTCAAGTACCCAGTGTGAGCGAAAGAATTGTTGAGAATGTATGTGTGAAACACCATTTAAATTAATCAAAGTCTTTTATATTCCAGAACTTTATTGCCTTTCATTTACTCTTCCTAGTCGAAGCCTTTATTTATTACCTTTCATTTATTCTACCAAGTTTTTTCTTCATGCAATTTACATAAAGTGTCTTTGCTTTACTAGCATTAACCATCATTAGAACTTAGTCAAACCCCAAAAATCAACCCTGTCTTAGGATCAATCTGATCGATCCTGCGAGTCACCAAATAAGTAACCTTTTGGAAGATCAGCGGTTGTTTACCAATTTCCACGGTAAACAGTGAGACCGAGCTCTGCGTCACATACGATCCGGCCGGACCTCCTACCAAGCGTGTTGGGTCTAAGCCCACTACTGTCCACACCCCCTTTACTGAATATTGTTAAAATCCAAAATAGTTCACACCCCCCGCCCAGAAAATATATTTGGGCCCAGCTTACCAATGCTTTTATCACCCCTCCTCTTTTACTTGCTTACTAGAAAACGCTCCCCCTTGGTAATTATTTATTTTTTTACATTTTTTTATATAATTATTATATTCTATTTTTTATTACTATTATATTATATTTTCATAATAATTATTATTCAATCTATAATTATTATTATTATTATAAATTGTTATATTATTATTATATTTGATTTACTATATATTTTTTATATAATAGTTATTAATAATATTTATTATCATATTATTATTATTATTATCACCAAATTATTTTTATTCAAAACTCATGTGTATATTTTCTTATATTATTTGCACTAAAATATATTTTAGTCATGCATTAATTAAGATTTTTGCAATTAATACGACTAAAAAACACTCAACAAATCTCAAACTATTTTTCGCAATCAACTAAGCTAATCAATTGTTTTTTGCAAAAGGGTTTCAAACGGATTTTGAATTACCGCACATTTAGCCAAAATCTCCGCAATCACTACTCTCGGTCAAAATCCGAGGTGATTCCAAATACATTTGCAACCCCTAAAAAACACCAACACATACGAACTACGAATTGGGACTTTGATTCTTCATAAGAGGATACGTAGGCATACGATTAAAAATCGTGGCGAGTTCCCCTATAAAAAATTCAAACTCTTTCCCTTATTAAAATTTAAAACCCTATTTTACCCAAACCTAAACCTAAAACCTAGTATCCTTATGAACAAGGTAGATGAAAGGTGCCTAACACCTTTCTTTCGTCTAATAGAGTCTGAAACCTAGAATCTCTGTCTGCGAATTAGGATTTCTGTTAGATTCCCTTCCTTAGGATAAAAACTAATAGTGGAGACTCTGATTTAAAAACCAGTCGCAACACTGCTCCTTGGCCGTTTGAAATGTGGGGCATCAATATGATTGGAGATATTATGCCTACCGCTTCTAATGGGCACCGCTTCATCCTCGTCACTATTGATTACTTTACGAAGTGGGTAGAAGCAGCCTCATTTTCCTCCGTTACCAAGAATGTTGTAGCCCGGTTCATTAAGCATAACCTTATATGTCGATATGGAACCCTCAGAGGGATTATCACAGAAAATGGTACTAATCTTAACAACACTATGATCACGAAACTCTGCATGCAGTTCAAGATCAAGCACCATGATTCTTCTTTGTATGGACTGAAGATGAATAGCACAGTGGAAGCCTCCAATAAGAACATCAAGAATGTATATATAGAAGATGACAATGACATATAAAGATTTGCATAAGATGTTACCATTTTCTCTTCAAGGCTATCACACTTCAGTATGGACATCAACTGGGGAAACCACATTCTCTCTAGTCTACTATATGGAAGTTGTCTTACCTGTCGAAGTTCAGATCCATTCTCTAAGGATTATGAAAGATGCAGGTTTGGATAAAGACGAGTGGATTCAAACTAGGCTGTACCAGATAAGTTTGATCAACGAGAAAAGGCTTGCGGCTGTTTGTCATGGGCAGATGTATCATAAGCGCGTGATCAAAGCCTTCAACAAGAAAGTCAAACATCGAGCATATTAGGCTGGTGACTTGGTGATAAAGCACATTATCCGACCACAGGGCGATCCTAGGGGCAAATGGACTCCCACTTACGAAGGGTCATCAGTATTCAAGAAGATATTTTCTGGTGGTGCTATGATACTAACCACCATGGACGGTGAAGATTTCCCGCACCATGTGAATGCGGACATAGTCAAAAAGTACTACACATGAAAGAGACCCGCTAGGTTGACTAGCCTATGCAAAAATAAGGGCATCCCGGAGAACCAAAAGGGTTCAGGAAAAAATTAGGGATATATATAAAGATTGTACACCCGGCAAGTCGAAAACCAGAAAATGTGGCTTGGACAAAAAAGGGTATCCCGGTGGACCGAAAACCTGAAAGGGCGGTCCAGGAAAAAGTTAGGGATTAAAGCGTACGATTATGTCCTATTGGATCACCTGCATACATCAATCTTTATTACCAACGTCGAATTTGAATGGTATAGATCAATTTAGTCAACTTCTTCCGACATCGAGGGATGAGATGCTCGAAGACATAGGGGCAATAACATACTTGAAACACAATGGGATCACTTCCGCATAGCTGTTTTTCCTTGTATTTTTCTTTTCATTTTACGACGATTTCCTCTTACTAGGATTTATGTCTTGTTGTACAAAACGGTTATTTATAGGCAATCTTTCAATACAAAATCAATTTCAAAATCCAAATTCATTTTACTTTCTCTGTTTTGTTTGCAAAAACGTTCAATGACTAATTTGAATGAACATATGCATATGAATATGATTATTGTTAAAAAATATGTGCATAAAAATAGGAATAAGAATTTACTAAAGACTCTATGAGTTGGGATAGCGTTCAAGTCATCCATAAATCCCCAAATAGAAATCCCCGCAGAACCACCTGCACAAGGTCATCCCCAACAGAGATACACTTCCCTAACAAGCCAAATATGCCTTCAGACGGGAATTGAGGCATCTTCTAGCAGTTCATATGATCATCTCCCCCAATAGGTCTCGTAGCATACAAGGAAGTTGTATCATCTCCCCAACATATAGTGTAAATTTTCTCCGCACAGCCTACAGAGTTCCAATTCCCATCAGAAATGATTCTCTCACCACTGTTCACAGGAATTTAATTCTCCAATGGAGTTTATTTCTCCAACATTGTAAAATCCCCTACATAATTATTTTCTCTAGGAGGGTTTATTTCCCCAGCGGGGTTTATTAACCCAACAAAGTTCATTTCTCCAATTATTGCAAATCCCCTGTAGAATTCTATCCTCCAGCAAAGTATAGTCAAATTTGCTATCCCTAGAGAGTTGCTACAGAATCTAAAAATTGGGACAGATATCATTTAACTTTGCCCTCCCCAAAAGAGTTGTTATCCATAGCGGAAACTCGATCAGACAACACCTCAGAAGGTTATCCATCTCTTTTATCCCCAAGTCAGGGTATATAAGAACTAAATTCCCCATTAGAGCGATGAACAACCAATGTTCCTGAACTCTTCTATCCCTAAGCAGACGTCAAACAATCCCAATAGAGTATCCTCAAACAAAAAGTAGGAATCCCTAGCACAAACATTCTAAACAAGATTGAAGATTCATATTCTTCATCCCCAACAACAGTCAGGGATTTATTTCCCCCAGCCAATGATGTTACATGAAGCTACCAATACGCTTAAACGACATATCATAACATAGACATCATTTACAAAACATCATAACATATGCATACAAAACGCATATAGCATATGTCATTAATTAATAGTCTTTTAACTTAGTTTCTTAGTGGTGAAGTAACCTATAATTTTTTGACAGAGAAAAAGAAAAATATTGAAATTGTTTACATCTATTATACCATATTACCATATGAGTATGTTGAATAATTATACTATTGAGCCTCATTATATATTTTGAATTATTACCAATGTATATGAAATATGTGTCATTAATTAACAGTCTTCTAACTTAGTTTCTTAGTGAAGAAGTAACCTAAAATTTGGTGATGAAGAAGAAGTAAAATATTGAAATTGTTTACATCTATTATACCATAACACAATGTGAATATGGTGAACAAATAAACTATCGAGCCTAATTATAAAATTTTAAATATTACCAATGTATACGAAATATGTTTCTTTAATTAATAGTCTTTTAACTTAGTTTCTTAGTGATGAAGTAACCTAAAATTTTGTGACAGAGAAGAAGATAAATATTGAAATTGTTTACATCTATTATACCATAATACCGTATGAGTATGGTGAATAAATATACTATTGATCCTCATTATATAATTTGAATTATTACCAATGTATATGAAATATGTGTCATTAATTAATAGTCTTTTAACTTAGTTTCTTAGTGAAGAAGTAACCTAAAATTTGGTGATGGAGAAGAAGAAAAATAATGAAATTGTTTACATCTGTTATACCATAACACAATGTGAATATGGTGAACAAATAAACAATCGAGCCTATGTATATGAAATATGTTTCTTTAATTAATAGTCTTTTAACTTAGTTTCTTAGTGATGAAGTAACCTAAAATTTTGTGACAAAGAAGAAGATAAATATTACCTATGAAATATGTTTCTTTAATTAATAGTCTTTTAACTTAGTATATGAAATATGTTATTACCAATGTATATGAAATATGTTTCATTAATTAATAGTCTTTTAACTTAGTTTCTTAGTGATGAAGTAACCTAAAATTGGGTGACTGAGAAGAAGAAAAATATTGAAATTGTTTACATCTATTATACCATAATATCATATGAGTATGGTAAATAAATATACTATCGATCCTCATTATATAATTTGAATTATTACCAATGTATATGAAATATGTGTAATTAATTAATAGTCTTTTAACTTAGTTTCTTAGTGAAGAAGTAACCTAAAATTTGGCGATGAAGAAGAAGTAAAATATTGAAACTGTTTACATCTTTTATACCATTACACAATGTGAATATGGTGAACAAATAAACTATAGAGCCTAATTATATAATTTTAATTATTACCAATGTATATGAAATATGTGTCATTAATTAACAGTCTTTTAACTTATTTTCATAGTGATGAAGTAAACTAAGATTTTGTCACAGAAAATAAGAAAAATATTGAAATTGTTTATATCTATTATACCATAATACCATATGAGTATGATGAATAACTATACTAACGATCCTCATTATATAATTTGAATTACTACCAAAGTATATGAAATATGTGTCATTAATTAATAGTATTTTAACTTAGTTTCTTAGTGAAGAAAAAACCTAAAATTTGGTGATGAAGAAGAAGTAAAATATTGAAACTGTTTACATCTATTAAACCATTACACAATGTGAAAATGGTCAACAAATAAACTATCGAGCCTAATTATATAATTTTAATTTTTATTAATGTATATGAAATATATGTAATTAAATAATAGTCTTTTAACATAGTTTCTTAGTGATGAAGTAACCTAAAACTTTGTGACAGAGATGAAGAAAAATATTGAAATTGTTTATATCTATTATACTATAATACCATATGAGTATGGTTAATAAATACACTATCGATCCTCACTATATAATTTGAATTATTACCAATGTATTTGAAATATGTGTCATTAATAAATAGTCTTTTAACTTAGTTTCTTAGTGAAGAAGTAACCTAAAATTTGGTGATGAAGAAGAAGTAAAATATTGAAACTCTTTACATCTATTATACCATTAGACAATGTGAATATGGTGAACAAATAAATTATCGAGCCTAATTATATAATTTTAATTTTTACCAATGTATATGACATATGTGTCATTAATTAATAGTCTTTTAACTTAGTTTCTTAGTGATGAAGTAACCTAAAACTTTATGACAGAGAAGAAGAAAAATGTTGAAATTGTTTATATCTATTATACCATAATACCATATGAGTACGGTAAATAAATATACTATCGATCCTCACTATATAATTTGAATTATAACCAATATATTTGAAATATGTGTCAATAATTAATAGTATTTTAACTTAGTTTCTTAGTGAAGAAGTAACATAAAATTTAGTGATGGAGAAGAAGAAAAATATTAAAATGTTTACATCTATTATAGCATAACACAATGTGAATATGTTTAAAAAATAAACTATCGAACCTAATCATATAATTTTAATTATTACCAATGTATATTAAATATATGTCATTAACTAATAGTCTTTTAACTTAGTTTCTTAGTGATGAAGTAACCTAAAATTTGGTGACAGAGAAGAAGAAAAATATTAAAATTGTTTACATCTATTATACCATAATACCATATGAGTATGGTAAATAAATATACTATCGATCCTCATTATATAATTTGAATAATTACCAATGTATATGAAATATGTGTAATTAATTAATAGTCTTTTAACTTAGTTTCTTAGTGAAGAAGTAACCTAAAATTTGGTGATGAAGAAGAAGTAAAATATTGAAATTGTTTACATCTATTGTACCATAACACAATGTGAATATGGTGAACAAATAAACTATCGAGTCTAATTATAAAATTTTAATTATTACCAATGTATATGAAATATGTGTCATTAATTAACAGTCTTTAAACTTAGTTTCATAGTGATGAAGTAACCTAAGATTTTGTGACTGAGAAAAAGAAAAATATTGAAATTGTTTATATCTATTATACCATAATACCATATGAGTATGATGAATAAATATACTATCGATCCTCATTATATAATTTGAATTATTACCAATGTATATGAAATATGTGTCATTAATTAATAGTCTTTTAACTTAGTTTCTTAGTTAAGAAGTAACCTAAAATTTGGTGATGAAGAAGGAATAAAATATTGAACTTGTTTACATCTATTATACCATAACACAATGTCAATATGGTGAACAAATAAACTATCGAGCCTAATTATAAAATTTTAATTATTACCATTGTATATGAAATATGTTTCATTAATTAACAGTCTTTTAACTTAGTTTTAAAGTAATGAAGTAACCTAAAATTTTGTGATAGAGAATAAGAAAAATATCGAAATTGTTTATATCTTTTATACCATAATACCATATGAGTATGATGAATAACTATACTATCAATCCTCATTATATAATTTGAATTACTACCAATGTATATGAAATATGTGTAATTAATTACTAGTATTTTAACTTAGTTTCTTAGTGAAGAAGTAACCTAAAATTTGGTGATGAAGAAGAAGTAAAATATTGAAACTGTTTACATCTATTATACCATTACACAATGTGAAAATGGTGAACAAATAAACTATCGAGCCTAATTATATAATTTTAATTATTACCAATGTATATGAAACATATGTCATTAATTAATAGTCTTTTAACTTAGTTTCTTAGTGCTGAAGTAACCTAAAACTTTGTGACAGAGAAGAAGAAAAATATTGAAATTGTTTATATCTATTATACCATAATACCACATGAGTATGGTAATTAAATATACTATCGATCCTTACTATATAATTTGAATTATTACCAATGTATATGAAATATTGGTCATTAATTATTAGTCTTTTAACTTAGTATTTTAGTGAAGAAGTAACCTAAAATTTGGTGATGAAGAAGAAGTAAAATATTGAAACTCTTTAAATTTATTATACCATTACACAATGTGAAAATTGAGAACAAATAAACTATCAAGCCTAATTATATAATTTTAATTATTACCAATGTATATGAAATATATGTCTTTAATTAATAGTCATTTAACGTAGTTTCTTAGTGCTGAAGTAACCTATAACTTTGTGACAGAGAAGAAGAAACATATTGAAATTGTTTATATCTATTATACCATAATACCATATGAGTATGGGGAATAAATATACTATCGATCCTCACTATATAATTTGAATTATAACCAATATATTTGAAATATGTGTCAATAATTAATAGTCTTTTAACTTAGTTTCTTAGTGAAGAAGTAACATAAAATTTAGTGTTGGAGAAGAAGAAAAATATTAAAATGTTTACATCTATTATAGCATAACACAATGTGAATATGTTTAAAAAATAAACTATCGAACCTAATCATATAATTTTAATTATTACCAATGTATATTAAATATATGTCATTAATTAATAGTCTTTTAACTTAGTTTCTTAGTGATGAAGTAACCTAAAATTTGGTGACTGAGAAGAAGAAAAATATTAAAATTGTTTACATCTATTATACCATATTACCATATGAGTATGGTAAATAAATATACTATCGATCCTCATTATATAATTTGAATAATTACCAATGTATATGAATAATGTTAATAAATTAATAGTCTTTTAACTTAGTTTCTTAGTGAAGAAGTAACCTAAAATTTGGTGATGAAGAAGAAGTAAAATATTGAAACTGTTTACATCTATTGTACCATAAAACAATGTGAATATGGTGAACAAATAAACTATCGAGTCTAATTATAAAATTTTAATTATTACCAATGTATATGAAATATGTGTCATTAATTAACAGTCTTTAAACTTAGTTTCATAGTGACGAAGTAACCTAAGATTTTGTGACAGAGAAAATGAAAAATATTGAAAATGTTTATATCTATTATACCATAATACCATATGAGTATGATGAATAAATATACTATCGATCCTCATTATTTAATTTGAATTATTACCAATGTATATGAAATATGTGTCATTAATTAATAGTCTTTTAACTTAGTTTCTTAGTTATAAAGTAACCTAAAATTTGGTGATGAAGAAGGAATAAAATATTGAACTTGTTTACATCTATTATATCATAACACAATGTCAATATGGTGAACAAATAAACTATTGAGCCTAATTATAAAATTTAAATTATTACCATTCTATATGAAATATGTGTCATTAATTAACAGTCTTTTAACTTAGTTTCAAAGTGATGAAGTAACCTAAAATTTTGTGATAGAGAATAAGAAAAACATCGAAATTGTTTATATCTATTATACCATAATACCATATGAGTATGATGAATAACTATACTATCGATCCTCATTATATAATTTTAATTACTACCAATGTATATGAAATATGTGTAATTAATTACTAGTATTTTAACTTAGTTTCTTAGTGAAGAAGTAACCTAAAATTTGGTGATGAAGAAGAAGTAAAATATTGAAACTGTTTACATCTATTATACCATTACACAATGTGAAAATGGTGAACAAATAAACTATCGAGCCTAATTATATAATTTTAATTATTACCAATGTATATGAAACATATGTCATTAATTAATAGTCTTTTAACTTAGTTTCTTAGTGCTGAAGTAACCTAAAACTTTGTGACAGAGAAGAAGAAAAATATTGAAATTGTTTATATCTATTATACCATAATACCATATGAGTATGGTGAATAAATATACTATCGATCCTCACTATATAATTTGAATTATTACCAATGTATATGAAATATTGGTCATTAATTATTAGTCTTTTAACTTAGTTTCTTAGTGAAGAAGTAACCTAAAATTTGGTGATAACGAAGAAGTAAAATATTGAAACTCTTTATATCTATTATACCATTACACAATGTGAAAATTGTGAACAAATAAACTATCGAGCCTAATTATATAATTTTAATTATTACCAATGTATATGAAATATGTGTCATTAATTAACAGTCTTTTAACTTAGTTTCATAGTGATGAAGTAACCTAAGATTTTGTGACAGAGAATAAGAAAAATATTGAAATTGTTTATATCTATTATACCATAATACCATATGAGTATGATGAATAAATATACTATCGATCCTCATTATATAATTTTAATTATTACCAATGTATATGAAATATGTGTAATTAATTTATAGTCTTTTAACTTAGTTTCTTAGTGAAGAAGTAACCTAAAATTTGGTGATTAAGAAGAAGTAAAATATTGAAACTATTTACATCTATTATACCATTACACAATGTGAAAATTGTGAACAAATAAACTATCGAGCCTAATTATATAATTTTAATTATTACCAATGTATATGAAACATGTGTCATTAATTAATAGTCTTTTAACTTAGTTTCATAGTGCTGAAGTAACCTAAAACTTTGTGACAGAGAAGAAGAAAAATATTGAAATTGTTTATATCTATTATACCATAATACCATATGTGTATGATGAATAAATATACTATCGATCCTCATTATATAATTTGAATTATTACAAATGTATATGAAATATGTGTCATTAAGTAATAGTCTTTTAACTTAGTTTCTTAGTGAAGAAGTAACCTAAAATTTGGTGATGAAGAAGAAATAAAATATTAAAATTGTTTACATCTATTATACCATAACACAATGCGAATATGGTGAAAAAATAAACGATCGAGCCTAATTATTAAATTTAAATTACTACCAATGTATATGAAATATGTGTCATTAATTAACAGTCTTTTAACTCAGTTTCATAGTGATGAAGTAACCTTAAATTTTGTGATATAGAATAAGAAAAATATCGAAATTGTTTATATCTATTATACCATAATACCATATGAGTATGATGAATAACTATACTATTGATCCTCATTATATAATTTGAATTATTACCAATGTATATGAAATATGTGTCATTAATTAATAGTATTATTTTAACTTAGTTTCATAGTGAAGAAGTAACCTAAAATTTGGTGATGAAGAACAAGTAAAATATTGAAACTGTTTACATCTATTATACCATTACACAATGTGAAAATGGTGAACAAATAAACTATCGAGCCTAATTATATAATTTTAATTATTACCAATGTATGTGAAATATATGTCATTAATTAATAGTCTTTTAACTTAGTTTCTTAGTGTTGTAGTAACCTAAAACTTTGTGACAGAGAAGAAGAAAAATATTGAAATTGTTTATATCTATTATACCATAATACCATATGAGTATGGTGAATAAATATACTATCGATCCTCACTATATAATTTGAATTATTACCAATGCATATGAAATATTGGTCATTAATTATTAGTCTTTTAACTAAATTTCTTAGTGAAGAAGTAACCTAAAATTTGGTGATGAAGAAGAAGTAAAATATTGAAACTCTTTACATCTATTATACCATTACACAATGTGAATATGGTGAACAAATAAACTTTTGAGCCTAATTATATAATTTAAATTTTTACCAATGTATATGAAATATATGTAATTAAATAATAGTCTTTTAACATAGTTTCTTAGTGATGAAGTAACCTAAAACTTTATGACAGAGAAGAAGAAAAATATTGAAATTGTTTATATCTATTATACCATAATACCATTTGAGTAAGGTGAAAAAATATACTATCGATCCTCACTATATAATTTGAATTATTACGAATGTATTTAAAATATGTGTCATTAATAAATAGTCTTCTAACTTAGTTTCTTAGTGAAGAAGTAACCTAAAATTTTGTGATGAAGAAGAAGTAAAATATTGAAACTGTTTACATCTATTATACAATTACACAATTTGAATATGGTGAACAAATAAACTATCGAGCCTAATTATAAAATTTTAATTATTACCAATGTATACGAAATATGTTTCATTAATTAATAGTCTTTTAGCTTAGTTTCTTAGTGATGAAGTAACCTAAAATTTGGTGACTGAGAAGAAGAAAAACATTGAAATTGTTTACATCTATTGTACCATAATACCATATGAGTATGGTGAATAAATCTTATATCGAGCCACATTATATAATTTGAATTATTACCAATGTTTATGAAATATGTGTCATTAATTAATAGTCTTTTAACTTAGTTTCTTAGTGAAGAAGTAACCTAAAATTTGGTGATGGAGAAGAAGAAAAATATTGAAACTGTTTACATCTATTATACCATAACACAATGTGAATATGGTGAACAAATAAACTATCGAGCCTATGTATATGAAATATGTTTATTTAATTAATAGTCTTTTAACTTAGCCTCTTAGTGATGAAGTAACCTAAAATTTTGTGATGAAGAAGAAATAAAATATTAAAATTGTTTACATCTATTATACCATAACACAATGCGAATATGGTGAAAAAATAAACGATCGAGCCTAATTATTAAATTTAAATTACTACCAATGTATATGAAATATGTGTCATTAATTAACAGTCTTTTAACTTAGTTTCATAGTGATGAAGTAACCTTAAATTTTGTGATATAGAATAAGAAAAATATCGAAATTGTTTATATCTATTATACCATAATACCATATGAGTATGATGAATAACTATACTATTGATCCTCATTATATAATTTGAATTACTACCAATGTATATGAAATATGTGTCATTAATTAATAGTATTATTTTAACTTAGTTTCATAGTGAAGAAGTAACCTAAAATTTGGTGATGAAGAACAAGTAAAATATTGAAACTGTTTACATCTATTATACCATTACACAATGTGAAAATGGTGAACAAATAAACTATCGAGCCTAATTATATAATTTTAATTATTACCAATGTATGTGAAATATATGTCATTAATTAATAGTCTTTTAACTTAGTTTCTTAGTGTTGTAGTAACCTAAAACTTTGTGACAGAGAAGAAGAAAAATATTGAAATTGTTTATATCTATTATACCATAATACCATATGAGTATGGTGAATAAATATACTATCGATCCTCACTATATAATTTGAATTATTACCAATGCATATGAAATATTGGTCATTAATTATTAGTCTTTTAACTAAATTTCTTAGTGAAGAAGTAACCTAAAATTTGGTGATGAAGAAGAAGTAAAATATTGAAACTCTTTACATCTATTATACCATTACACAATGTGAATATGGTGAACAAATAAACTTTTGAGCCTAATTATATAATTTAAATTTTTACCAATGTATATGAAATATATGTAATTAAATAATAGTCTTTTAACATAGTTTCTTAGTGATGAAGTAACCTAAAACTTTATGACAGAGAAGAAGAAAAATATTGAAATTGTTTATATCTATTATACCATAATACCATTTGGGTAAGGTGAAAAAATATACTATCGATCCTCACTATATAATTTGAATTATTACGAATGTATTTAAAATATGTGTCATTAATAAATAGTCTTCTAACTTAGTTTCTTAGTGAAGAAGTAACCTAAAATTTTGTGATGAAGAAGAAGTAAAATATTGAAACTGTTTACATCTATTATACAATTACACAATTTGAATATGGTGAACAAATAAACTATCGAGCCTAATTATAAAATTTTAATTATTACCAATGTATACGAAATATGTTTCATTAATTAATAGTCTTTTAGCTTAGTTTCTTAGTGATGAAGTAACCTAAAATTTGGTGACTGAGAAGAAGAAAAACATTGAAATTGTTTACATCTATTATACCATAATACCATATGAGTATGGTGAATAAATCTTATATCGAGCCACATTATATAATTTGAATTATTACCAATGTTTATGAAATATGTGTCATTAATTAATAGTCTTTTAACTTAGTTTCTTAGTGAAGAAGTAACCTAAAATTTGGTGATGGAGAAGAAGAAAAATATTGAAACTGTTTACATCTATTATACCATAACACAATGTGAATATGGTGAACAAATAAACTATCGAGCCTATGTATATGAAATATGTTTATTTAATTAATAGTCTTTTAACTTAGCCTCTTAGTGATGAAGTAACCTAAAATTTTGTGACAGAGAAGAAGATAAATATTACCTATGAAATATGTTTCTTTAATTAATAGTCTTTTAACTTAGTATATGAAATATGTTATTACCTATGTATATGAAATATGTTTCTTTAATTAATAGTCTTTTAACTTAGTTTCTTAGTGATAAAGTGACCTAAAATTTTGTGACAGAGAAGAAGATAAATATTGAAATTGTTTATATCTATTATACCATAATACCATATGAGTATGGTGAATAAATATACTATTGATCCTCATTATATAATTTGAATTATTACCAATGTATATGAAATATGTGTCATTAATTAATAGTCTTTTAACTTAGTTTCTTAGTGAAGAAGTAACCTAAAATTTGGTGATGGAGAAGAAGAAAAATAATGAAATTGTTTACATCTGTTATACCATAACACAATGTGAATATGGTGAACAAATAAACAATCGAGCCTATGTATATGAAATATGTTTCTTTAATTAATAGTCTTTTAACTTAGTTTCTTAGTGATGAAGTAACCTAAAATTTTGTGACAGAGAAGAAGATAAATATTACCTATGAAATATGTTTCTTTAATTAATAGTCTTTTAACTTAGTATATGAAATATGTTATTACCAATGTATATGAAATATGTTTCATTAATTAATAGTCTTTTAACTTAGTTTCTTAGTGATGAAGTAACCTAAAATTGGGTGACTGAGAAGAAGAAAAATATTGAAATTGTTTACATCTATTATACCATAATATCATATGAGTATGGTAAATAAATATACTATCGATCCTCATTATATAATTTGAATTATTACCAATGTATATGAAATATGTGTAATTAATTAATAGTCTTTTAACTTAGTTTCTTAGTGAAGAAGTAACCTAAAATTTGGCGATGAAGAAGAAGTAAAATATTGAAACTGTTTACATCTTTTATACCATTACACAATGTGAATATGGTGAACAAATAAACTATAGAGCCTAATTATATAATTTTAATTATTACCAATGTATATGAAATATGTGTCATTAATTAACAGTCTTTTAACTTATTTTCATAGTGATGAAGTAAACTAAGATTTTGTCACAGAAAATAAGAAAAATATTGAAATTGTTTATATCTATTATACCATAATACCGTATGAGTATGATGAATAACTATACTAACGATCCTCATTATATAATTTGAATTACTACCAAAGTATATGAAATATGTGTCATTAATTAATAGTATTTTAACTTAGTTTCTTAGTGAAGAAAAAACCTAAAATTTGGTGATGAAGAAGAAGTAAAATATTGAAACTGTTTACATCTATTAAACCATTACACAATGTGAAAATGGTGAACAAATAAACTATCGAGCCTAATTATATAATTTTAATTTTTATTAATGTATATGAAATATATGTAATTAAATAATAGTCTTTTAACATAGTTTCTTAGTGATGAAGTAACCTAAAACTTTGTGACAGAGATGAAGAAAAATATTGAAATTGTTTATATCTATTATACTATAATACCATATGAGTATGGTTAATAAATACACTATCGATCCTCACTATATAATTTGAATTATTACCAATGTATTTGAAATATGTGTCATTAATAAATAGTCTTTTAACTTAGTTTCTTAGTGAAGAAGTAACCTAAAATTTGGTGATGAAGAAGAAGTAAAATATTGAAACTCTTTACATCTATTATACCATTAGACAATGTGAATATGGTGAACAAATAAATTATCGAGCCTAATTATATAATTTTAATTTTTACCAATGTATATGACATATGTGTCATTAATTAATAGTCTTTTAACTTAGTTTCTTAGTGATGAAGTAACCTAAAACTTTATGACAGAGAAGAAGAAAAATGTTGAAATTGTTTATATCTATTATACCATAATACCATATGAGTATGGTAAATAAATATACTATCGATCCTCACTATATAATTTGAATTATAACCAATATATTTGAAATATGTGTCAATAATTAATAGTATTTTAACTTAGTTTCTTAGTGAAGAAGTAACATAAAATTTAGTGATGGAGAAGAAGAAAAATATTAAAATGTTTACATCTATTATAGCATAACACAATGTGAATATGTTTAAAAAATAAACTATCGAACCTAATCATATAATTTTAATTATTACCAATGTATATTAAATATATGTCATTAATTAATAGTCTTTTAACTTAGTTTCTTAGTGATGAAGTAACCTAAAATTTGGTGACAGAGAAGAAGAAAAATATTAAAATTGTTTACATCTATTATACCATAATACCATATGAGTATGGTAAATAAATATACTATCGATCCTCATTATATAATTTGAATAATTACCAATGTATATGAAATATGTGTAATTAATTAATAGTCTTTTAACTTAGTTTCTTAGTTAAGAAGTAACCTAAAATTTGGTGATGAAGAAGAAGTAAAATATTGAAATTGTTTACATCTATTGTACCATAACACAATGTGAATATGGTGAACAAATAAACTATCGAGTCTAATTATAAAATTTTAATTATTACCAATGTATATGAAATATGTGTCATTAATTAACAGTCTTTAAACTTAGTTTCATAGTGATGAAGTAACCTAAGATTTTGTGACTGAGAAAAAGAAAAATATTGAAATTGTTTATATCTATTATACCATAATACCATATGAGTATGATGAATAAATATACTATCGATCCTCATTATATAATTTGAATTATTACCAATGTATATGAAATATGTGTCATTAATTAATAGTCTTTTAACTTAGTTTCTTAGTTAAGAAGTAACCTAAAATTTGGTGATGAAGAAGGAATAAAATATTGAACTTGTTTACATCTATTATACCATAACACAATGTCAATATGGTGAACAAATAAACTATCGAGCCTAATTATAAAATTTTAATTATTACCATTGTATATGAAATATGTTTCATTAATTAACAGTCTTTTAACTTAGTTTTAAAGTAATGAAGTAACCTAAAATTTTGTGATAGAGAATAAGAAAAATATCGAAATTGTTTATATCTTTTATACCATAATACCATATGAGTATGATGAATAACTATACTATCAATCCTCATTATATAATTTGAATTACTACCAATGTATATGAAATATGTGTAATTAATTACTAGTATTTTAACTTAGTTTCTTAGTGAAGAAGTAACCTAAAATTTGGTGATGAAGAAGAAGTAAAATATTGAAACTGTTTACATCTATTATACCATTACACAATGTGAAAATGGTGAACAAATAAACTATCGAGCCTAATTATATAATTTTAATTATTACCAATGTATATGAAACATATGTCATTAATTAATAGTCTTTTAACTTAGTTTCTTAGTGCTGAAGTAACCTAAAACTTTGTGACAGAGAAGAAGAAAAATATTGAAATTGTTTATATCTATTATACCATAATACCACATGAGTATGGTAATTAAATAAACTATCGATCCTTACTATATAATTTGAATTATTACCAATGTATATGAAATATTGGTCATTAATTATTAGTCTTTTAACTTAGTATTTTAGTGAAGAAGTAACCTAAAATTTGGTGATGAAGAAGAAGTAAAATATTGAAACTCTTTAAATTTATTATACCATTACACAATGTGAAAATTGAGAACAAATAAACTATCAAGCCTAATTATATAATTTTAATTATTACCATTGTATATGAAATATATGTCTTTAATTAATAGTCATTTAACGTAGTTTCTTAGTGCTGAAATAACCTATAACTTTGTGACAGAGAAGAAGAAACATATTGAAATTGTTTATATCTATTATACCATAATACCATATGAGTATGGGGAATAAATATACTATCGATCCTCACTATATAATTTGAATTATAACCAATATATTTGAAATATGTGTCAATATATAATAGTCTTTTAACTTAGTTTCTTAGTGAAGAAGTAACATAAAATTTAGTGTTGGAGAAGAAGAAAAATATTAAAATGTTTACATCTATTATAGCATAACACAATGTGAATATGTTTAAAAAATAAACTATCGAACCTAATCATATAATTTTAATTATTACCAATGTATATTAAATATATGTCATTAATTAATAGTCTTTTAACTTAGTTTCTTAGTGATGAAGTAACCTAAAATTTGGTGACTGAGAAGATGAAAAATATTAAAATTGTTTACATCTATTATACCATATTACCATATGAGTATGGTAAATAAATATACTATCGATCCTCATTATATAATTTGAATAATTACCAATGTATATGAATAATGTTAATAAATTAATAGTCTTTTAACTTAGTTTCTTAATGAAGAAGTAACCTAAAATTTGGTGATGAAGAAGAAGTAAAATATTGAAACTGTTTACATCTATTGTACCATAAAACAATGTGAATATGGTGAACAAATAAACTATCGAGTCTAATTATAAAATTTTGATTATTACCAATGTATATGAAATATGTGTCATTAATTAACAGTCTTTAAACTTAGTTTCATAGTGACGAAGTAACCTAAGATTTTGTGACAGAGAAAATGAAAAATATTGAAATTGTTTATATCTATTATACCATAATACCATATGAGTATGATGAATAAATATACTATCGATCCTCATTATTTAATTTGAATTATTACCAATGTATATGAAATATGTGTCATTAATTAATAGTCTTTTAACTAGGTTTCTTAGTTATGAAGTAACCTAATATTTGGTGATGAAGAAGGAATAAAATATTGAACTTGTTTACATCTATTATATCATAACACAATGTCAATATGGTGAACAAATAAACTATCGAGCCTAATTATAAAATTTAAATTATTACCATTGTATATGAAATATGTGTCATTAATTAACAGTCTTTTAACTTAGTTTCAAAGTGATGAAGTAACCTAAAATTTTGTGATAGAGAATAAGAAAAATATCGAAATTGTTTATATCTATTATACCATAATACCATATGAGTATGATGAATAACTATACTATCGATCCTCATTATATAATTTTAATTACTACCAATGTATATGAAATATGTGTAATTAATTACTAGTATTTTAACTTAGTTTCTTAGTGAAGAAGTAACCTAAAATTTGGTGATGAAGAAGAAGTAAAATATTGAAACTGTTTACATCTATTATACCATTACACAATGTGAAAATGGTGAACAAATAAACTATCGAGCCTAATTATATAATTTTAATTATTACCAATGTATATGAAACATATGTCATTAATTAATAGTCTTTTAACTTAGTTTCTTAGTGCTGAAGTAACCTAAAACTTTGTGACAGAGAAGAAGAAAAATATTGAAATTGTTTATATCTATTATACCATAATACCATATGAGTATGGTGAATAAATATACTATCGATCCTCACTATATAATTTGAATTATTACCAATGTATATGAAATATTGGTCATTAATTATTAGTCTTTTAACTTAGTTTCTTAGTGAAGAAGTAACCTAAAATTTGGTGATAACGAAGAAGTAAAATATTGAAACTCTTTATATCTATTATACCATTACACAATGTGAAAATTGTGAACAAATAAACTATCGAGCCTAATTATATAATTTTAATTATTACCAATGTATATGAAATATGTGTCATTAATTAACAGTCTTTTAACTTAGTTTCATAGTGATGAAGTAACCTAAGATTTTGTGACAGAGAATAAGAAAAATATTGAAATTGTTTATATCTATTATACCATAATACCATATGAGTATGATGAATAAATATACTATCGATCCTCATTATATAATTTTAATTATTACCAATGTATATGAAATATGTGTAATTAATTTATAGTCTTTTAACTTAGTTTCTTAGTGAAGAAGTAACCTAAAATTTGGTGATTAAGAAGAAGTAAAATATTGAAACTATTTACATCTATTATACCATTACACAATGTGAAAATTGTGAACAAATAAACTATCGAGCCTAATTATATAATTTTAATTATTACCAATGTATATGAAACATGTGTCATTAATTAATAGTCTTTTAACTTAGTTTCATAGTGCTGAAGTAACCTAAAACTTTGTGACAGAGAAGAAGAAAAATATTGAAATTGTTTATATCTATTATACCATAATACCATATGTGTATGATGAATAAATATACTATCGATCCTCATTATATAATTTGAATTATTACAAATGTATATGAAATATGTGTCATTAATTAATAGTCTTTTAACTTAGTTTCTTAGTGAAGAAGTAACCTAAAATTTGGTGATGAAGAAGAAATAAAATATTAAAATTGTTTACATCTATTATACCATAACACAATGCGAATATGGTGAAAAAATAAACGATCGAGCCTAATTATTAAATTTAAATTACTACCAATGTATATGAAATATGTGTCATTAATTAACAGTCTTTTAACTTAGTTTCATAGTGATGAAGTAACCTTAAATTTTGTGATAGAGAATAAGAAAAATATCGAAATTGTTTATATCTATTATACCATAATACCATATGAGTATGATGAATAACTATACTATTGATCCTCATTATATAATTTGAATTACTACCAAGGTATATGAAATATGTGTCATTAATTAATAGTATTATTTTAACTTAGTTTCATAGTAAAGAAGTAACCTAAAATTTGGTGATGAAGAACAAGTAAAATATTGAAACTGTTTACATCTATTATACCATTACACAATGTGAATATGGTGAACAAATAAACTTTTGAGCCTAATTATATAATTTAAATTTTTACCAATGTATATGAAATATATGTAATTAAATAATAGTCTTTTAACATAGTTTCTTAGTGATGAAGTAACCTAAAACTTTGTGACAGAGAAGAAGAAAAATATTGAAATTGTTTATATCTATTATACCATAATACCATATGAGTAAGGTGAAAAAATATACTATCGATCCTCACTATATAATTTGAATTATTACGAATGTATTTAAAATATGTGTCATTAATAAATAGTCTTTTAACTTAGTTTCTTAGTGAAGAAGTAACCTAAAATTTTGTGATGAAGAAGAAGTAAAATATTGAAACTGTTTACATCTATTATACCATTACACAATTTGAATATGGTGAACAAATAAACTATCGAGCCTAATTATAAAATTTTAATTATTACCAATGTATATGAAATATGTGTCATTAATTAACAGTCTTTTAACTTAGTTTCATAGTGATGAAGTAACATAAGATTTTGTGGCAGAGAATAAGAAAAATATTGAAATTGTTTATATCTATTATACCATAATACCATATGTGTATGATAAATAAATATACTATCGATCCTCATTATATAATTTGAATTATTACAAATGTATATGAAATATGTGTCATTAATTAATAGTCTTTTAACTTAGTTTCTTAGTGAAGAAGTAACCTAAAATTTGGTGATGAAGAAGAAATAAAATATTAAAATTGTTTACATCTATTATACCATAACACAATGCGAATATGGTGAAAAAATAAACGATCGAGCCTAATTATTAAATTTAAATTACTACCAATGTATATGAAATATGTGTCATTAATTAACAGTCTTTTAACTTAGTTTCATAGTGATGAAGTAACCTTAAATTTTGTGATAGAGAATAAGAAAAATATCGAAATTGTTTATATCTATTATACCATAATACCATATGAGTATGATGAATAACTATACTATTGATCCTCATTATATAATTTGAATTACTACCAATGTATATGAAATATGTGTCATTAATTAATAGTATTATTTTAACTTAGTTTCATAGTGAAGAAGTAACCTAAAATTTGGTGATGAAGAACAAGTAAAATATTGAAACTGTTTACATCTATTATACCATTACACAATGTGAAAATGGTGAACAAATAAACTATCGAGCCTAATTATATAATTTTAATTATTACCAATGTATGTGAAATATATGTCATTAATTAATAGTCTTTTAACTTAGTTTCTTAGTGCTGTAGTAACCTAAAACTTTGTGACAGAGAAGAAGAAAAATATTGAAATTGTTTATATCTATTATACCATAATACCATATGAGTATGGTGAATAAATATACTATCGATCCTCACTATATAATTTGAATTATTACCAATCCATATGAAATATTGGTCATTAATTATTAGTCTTTTAACTAAGTTTCTTAGTGAAGAAGTAACCTAAAATTTGGTGATGAAGAAGAAGTAAAATATTGAAACTCTTTACATCTATTATACCATTACACAATGTGAATATGGTGAACAAATAAACTTCTGAGCCTAATTATATAATTTAAATTTTTACCAATGTATATGGAATATATGTAATTAAATAATAGTCTTTTAACATAGTTTCTTAGTGATGAAGTAACCTAAAACTTTGTGACAGAGAAGAAGAAAAATATTGAAATTGTTTATATCTATTATACCATAATACCATATGAGTAAGGTGAAAAAATATATTATCGATCCTCACTATATAATTTGAATTATTACGAATGTATTTAAAATATGTGTCATTAATAAATAGTCTTTTAACTTAGTTTCTTAGTGAAGAAGTAACCTAAAATTTTGTGATGAAGAAGAAGTAAAATATTGAAACTGTTTACATCTATTATACCATTACACAATTTGAATATGGTGAACAAATAAACTATCGAGCCTAATTATAAAATTATAATTATTACCAATGTATATGAAATATGTGTCATTAATTAACAATCTTTTAACTTAGTTTCATAGTGATGAAGTAACATAAGATTTTGTGACAGAGAATAAGAAAAATATTGAAATTGTTTATATCTATTATACCATAATACCATATGAGTATGATGAATAAATATACTATCGATCCTCATTATATAATTTTAATTATTACCAATGTATATGAAATATGTGTAATTAATTTATAGTCTTTTAACTTAGTTTCTTAGTGAAAAAGTAACCTAAAATTTGGTGATTAAGAAGAAATAAAATATTGAAACTATTTACATCTATTATACCATTACACAATCTGAATATGGTGAACAAATAAACTATCGAGCCTAATTATATAATTTTAATTTTTACCAATGTATATGAAACATATGTCATTAATTAATAGTCTTTTAACTTAGTTTCTTAGTGCTGAAGTAACCTAAAACTTTGTGACAGAGAAGAAGAAAAATATCGAAATTGTTTATATCTATTATACCATAATACCACATGAGTATGGTAATTAAATATACTATCGATCCTTACTATATAATTTGAATTATTACCAATGTATATGAAATATTGGTCATTAATTATTAGTCTTTTAACTTAGTTTCTTAGTGAAAAAGTAACCTAAAATTTGGTGATGACGAAGAAGTAAAATATTGAAACTCTTTACATCTATTATACCATTACACAATGTGAAAATTGTGAACAAATAAACTATCGAGCCTAATTATATAATTTTAATTATTACCAATGTATATGAAATATGTGTCATTAATTAACAGTCTTTTAACTTAGTTTCATAGTGATGAAGTAACCTAAGATTTTGTGACAGAGAATAAGAAAAATATTGAAATAGTTTATATCTATTATACCATAATACCATATGTGTATGATGAATAAATATACTATCGATCCTCATTATATAATTTGAATTATTACAAATGTATATGAAATATGTGTCATTAATTAACAGTCTTTTAACTTAGTTTCATAGTGATGAAGTAACATAAGATTTTGTGACAGAGAATAAGAAAAATATTGAAATTGTTTATATCTATTATACCATAATACCATATGAGTATGATGAATAAATATACTATCGATCCTCATTATATAATTTTAATTATTACCAATGTACATGAAATATGTGTAATTAATTTATAGTCTTTTAACTTAGTTTCTTAGTGAAAAAGTAACCTAAAATTTGGTGATTAAGAAGAAATAAAATATTGAAACTATTTACATCTATTATACCATTACACAATCTGAATATGGTGAACAAATAAACTATCGAGCCTAATTATATAATTTTAATTTTTACCAATGTATATGAAACATATGTCATTAATTAATAGTCTTTTAACTTAGTTTCTTAGTGCTGAAGTAACCTAAAACTTTGTGACAGAGAAGAAGAAAAATATTGAAATTGTTTATATCTATTATACCATAATACCACATGAGTATGGTAATTAAATATACTATCGATCCTTACTATATAATTTGAATTATTACCAATGTATATGAAATATTGGTCATTAATTATTAGTCTTTTAACTTAGTTTCTTAGTGAAGAAGTAACCTAAAATTTGGTGATGACGAAGAAGTAAAATATTGAAACTCTTTACATCTATTATACCATTACACAATGTGAAAATTGTGAACAAATAAACTATCGAGCCTAATTATATAATTTTAATTATTACCAATGTATATGAAATATGTGTCATTAATTAACAGTCTTTTAACTTAGTTTCATAGTGATGAAGTAACCTAAGATTTTGTGACAGAGAATAAGAAAAATATTGAAATTGTTTATATCTATTATACCATAATACCATATGTGTATGATGAATAAATATGATATTGATCCTCATTAAATAATTTGAATTATTACAAATGTATATGAAATATGTGTCATTAATTAATAGTCTTTTAACTTAGTTTCTTAGTGAAGAAGTAACCAAAAATTTGGTGATGAAGAAGAAATAAAATATTAAAATTGTATACATCTATTATACCATAACACAATGCGAATATGGTGAAAAAATAAACGATCGAGCCTAATTATTAAATTTAAATTACTACCAATGTATATGAAATATGTGTCATTAATTAACAGTCTTTTAACTTAGTTTCATAGTGATGAAGTAACCTTAAATTTTGTGATAGAGAATAAGAAAAATATCGAAATTGTTTATATCTATTATACCATAATACCATATGAGTATGATGAATAATTATACTATTGATCCTCATTATATAATTTGAATTACTACCAATGTATATGAAATATGTGTCATTAATTAATAGTATTATTTTAACTTAGTTTCATAGTGAAGAAGTAACTTAAAATTTGGTGATGAAGAACAAGTAAAATATTGAAACTGTTTACATCTATTATACCATTACACAATGTGAAAATGGTGAACAAATAAACTATCGAGCCTAATTATATAATTTTAATTTTTACCAATGTATGTGAAACATATGTCATTAATTAATAGTCTTTTAACTTAGTTTCTTAGTGCTGAAGTAACCTAAAACTTTGTGACAGAGAAGAAAAAAAAAATTAAAATTGTTTATATCTATTATACCATAATACCACATGAGTATGGTAATTAAATATACTATCGATCCTTACTATATAATTTGAATTATTACCAATGTATATGAAATATTGGTCATTAATTATTAGTCTTTTAACTTAGTTTCTTAGTGAAGAAGTAACCTAAAATTTGGTGATGACGAAGAAGTAAAATATTGAAACTCTTTACATCTATTATACCATTACACAATGTGAAAATTGTGAACAAATAAACTATCGAGCCTAATTATATAATTTTAATTATTACCAATGTATATGAAATATGTGTCATTAATTAACAGTCTTTTAACTTAGTTTCATAGTGATGAAGTAACCTAAGATTTTGTGACAGAGAATAAGAAAAATATTGAAATAGTTTATATCTATTATACCATAATACCATATGTGTATGATGAATAAATATACTATCGATCCTCATTATATAATTTGAATTATTACAAATGTATATGAAATATGTGTCATTAATTAATAGTCTTTTAACTTAGTTTCTTAGTGAAGAAGTAACCTAAAATTTGGTGATGAAGAAGAAATAAAATATTAAAATTGTTTACATCTATTATACCATAACACAATGCGAATATGGTGAAAAAATAAACGATCGAGCCTAATTATTAAATTTAAATTACTACCAATGTATATGAAATATGTGTCATTAATTAACAGTCTTTTAACTTAGTTTCATAGTGATGAAGTAACCTTAAATTTTGTGATAGAGAATAAGAAAAATATCGAAATTGTTTATATCTATTATACCATAATACCATATGAGTATGATGAATAACTATACTATTAATCCTCATTATATAATTTGAATTACTACCAATGTATATGAAATATGTGTCATTAATTAATAGTATTATTTTAACTTAGTTTCATAGTGAAGAAGTAACCTAAAATTTGGTGATGAAGAACAAGTAAAATATTGAAACTTTTTACATCTATTATACCATTACACAATGTGAAAATGGTGAACAAATAAACTATCGAGCCTAATTATATAATTTTAATTATTACCAATGTATGTGAAATATATGTCATTAATTAATAGTCTTTTAACTTAGTTTCTTAGTGCTGTAGTAACCTAAAACTTTGTGACAGAGAAGAAGAAAAATATTGAAATTGTTTATATCTATTATACCATAATACCATATGAGCATGGTGAATAAATATACTATCGATCCTCACTATATAATTTGAATTATTACCAATGCATATGAAATATTGGTCATTAATTATTAGTCTTTTAACTAAGTTTCTTAGTGAAGAAGTAACCTAAAATTTGGTGATGAAGAAGAAGTAAAATATTGAAACTCTTTACATCTATTATACCATTACACAATGTGAATATGGTGAACAAATAAAATTTTGAGCCTAATTATATAATTTAAATTTTTACCAATGTATATGAAATATATGTAATTAAATAATAGTCTTTTAACATAGTTTCTTAGTGATGAAGTAACCTAAAACTTTGTGACAGAGAAGAAGAAAAATATTGAAATTGTTATATCTATTATACCATAATACCATATGAGTAAGGTGAAAAAATATACTATCGATCCTCACTATATAATTTGAATTATTACGAATGTATTTAAAATATGTGTCATTAATAAATAGTCTTTTAACTTAGTTTCTTAGTGAAGAAGTAACCTAAAATTTTGTGATGAAGAAGAAGTAAAATATTGAAACTGTTTACATCTATTATACCATTACACAATTTGAATATGGTGAACAAATAAACTATCGAGCCTAATTATAAAATTTTAATTATTACCAATGTATATGAAATATGTGTCATTAATTATCAGTCTTTTAACTTAGTTTCATAGTGATGAAGTAACATAAGATTTTGTGACAGAGAATAAGAAAAATATTGAAATTGTTTATATCTATTATACCATAATACCATATGAGTATGATGAATAAATATACTATCGATCCTCATTATATAATTTTAATTATTACCAATGTATATGAAATATGTGTAATTAATTTATAGTCTTTTAACTTAGTTTCTTAGTGAAAAAGTAACCTAAAATTTGGTGATTAAGAAGAAATAAAATATTGAAACTATTTACATCTATTATACCATTACACAATCTGAATATGGTGAACAAATAAACTATCGAGCCTAATTATATAATTTTAATTTTTACCAATGTATATGAAACATATGTCATTAATTAATAGTCTTTTAACTTAGTTTCTTAGTGCTGAAGTAACCTAAAACTTTGTGACGGAGAAGAAGAAAAATATCGAAATTGTTTATATCTATTATACCATAATACCACATGAGTATGGTAATTAAATATACTATCGATCCTTACTATATAATTTGAATTATTACCAATGTATATGAAATATTGGTCATTAATTATTAGTCTTTTAACTTAGTTTCTTAGTGAAAAAGTAACCTAAAATTTGGTGATGACGAAGAAGTAAAATATTGAAACTCTTTACATCTATTATACCATTACACAATGTGAAAATTGTGAACAAATAAACTATCGAGCCTAATTATATAATTTTAATTATTACCAATGTATATGAAATATGTGTCATTAATTAACAGTCTTTTAACTTAGTTTCATAGTGATGAAGTAACCTAAGATTTTGTGACAGAGAATAAGAAAAATATTGAAATTGTTTATATCTATTATACCATAATACCATATGTGTATGATGAATAAATATACTATCGATCCTCATTATATAATTTGAATTATTACAAATGTATATGAAATATGTGTCATTAATTAATAGTCTTTTAACTTAGTTTCATCGTGAAGAAGTAACCTAAAATTTGGTGATGAAGAAGAAATAAAATATTAAAATTGTTTACATCTATTATACCATAACACAATGCGAATATGGTGAAAAAATAAACGATCGAGCCTAATTATTAAATTTAAATTACTACCAATATATATG
The DNA here is from genome assembly GCA_948472305.1 of Vicia faba. Taxonomy (NCBI): domain Eukaryota; kingdom Viridiplantae; phylum Streptophyta; class Magnoliopsida; order Fabales; family Fabaceae; genus Vicia; species Vicia faba. The sequence goes on along the minus strand of OX451741.1, from coordinate 149,055,434 downwards.
AAATATGTGTCATTAATTAACAGTCTTTTAACTTAGTTTCATAGTGATGAAGTAACCTTAAATTTTGTGATAGAGAATTAGAAAAATATCGAAATTGTTTATATCTATTATACCATAATACCATATGAGTATGATGAATAACTATACTATTGATCCTCATTATATAATTTGAATTACTACCAATGTATATGAAATATGTGTCATTAATTAATAGTATTATTTTAACTTAGTTTCATAGTGAAGAAGTAACCTAAAATTTGGTGATGAAGAACAAGTAAAATATTGAAACTGTTTACATCTATTATACCATTACACAATGTGAAAATGGTGAACAAATAAACTATCGAGCCTAATTATATAATTTTAATTATTACCAATGTATGTGAAATATATGTCATTAATTAATAGTCTTTTAACTTAGTTTCTTAGTGTTGTAGTAACCTAAAACTTTGTGACAGAGAAGAAGAAAAATATTGAAATTGTTTATATCTATTATACCATAATACCATATGAGTATGGTGAATAAATATACTATCGATCCTCACTATATAATTTGAATTATTACCAATGCATATGAAATATTGGTCATTAATTATTAGTCTTTTAACTAAGTTTCTTAGTGAAGAAGTAACCTAAAATTTGGTGATGAAGAAGAAGTAAAATATTGAAACTCTTTACATCTATTATACCATTACACAATGTGAATATGGTGAACAAATAAACTTTTGAGCCTAATTATATAATTTAAATTTTTACCAATGTATATGAAATATATGTAATTAAATAATAGTCTTTTAACATAGTTTCTTAGTGATGAAGTAACCTAAAACTTTGTGACAGAGAAGAAGAAAAATATTGAAATTGTTATATCTATTATTCCATAATACAATATGAGTAAGGTGAAAAAATATACTATCAATCCTCACTATATAATTTGAATTATTACGAATGTATTTAAAATATGTGTCATTAATAAATAGTCTTTTAACTTAGTTTCTTAGTGAAGAAGTAACCTAAAATTTTGTGATGAAGAAGAAGTAAAATATTGAAACTGTTTACATCTATTATACCATTACACAATTTGAATATGGTGAACAAATAAACTATCGAGCCTAATTATAAAATTTTAATTATTACCAATGTATATGAAATATGTGTCATTAATTAACAGACTTTTAACTTAGTTTCATAGTGATGAAGTAACATAAGATTTTGTGACAGAGAATAAGAAAAATATTGAAATTGTTTATATCTATTATACAATAATACCATATGAGTATGATGAATAAATATACTATCGATCCTCATTATATAATTTTAATTATTACCAATGTATATGAAATATGTGTAATTAATTTATAGTCTTTTAACTTAGTTTCTTAGTGAAAAAGTAACCTAAAATTTGGTGATTAAGAAGAAATAAAATATTGAAACTATTTACATCTATTATACCATTACACAATCTGAATATGGTGAACAAATAAACTATCGAGCCTCATTATATAATTTTAATTTTTACCAATGTATATGAAACATATGTCATTAATTAATAGTCTTTTAACTTAGTTTCTTAGTGCTGAAGTAACCTAAAACTTTGTGACAGAGAAGAAGAAAAATATTGAAATTGTTTATATCTATTATACCATAATACCACATGAGTATGGTAATTAAATATACTATCGATCCTTACTATATAATTTGAATTATTACCAATGTATATGAAATATTGGTCATTAATTATTAGTCTTTTAACTTAGTTTCTTAGTGAAAAAGTAACCTAAAATTTGGTGATGACGAAGAAGTAAAATATTGAAACTCTTTACATCTATTATACCATTACACAATGTGAAAATTGTGAACAAATAAACTATCGAGCCTAATTATATAATTTTAATTATTACCAATGTATATGAAATATGTGTCATTAATTAACAGTCTTTTAACTTAGTTTCATAGTGATGAAGTAACCTAAGATTTTGTGACAGAGAATAAGAAAAATATTGAAATTGTTTATATCTATTATACCATAATACCATATGTGTATGATGAATAAATATACTATCGATCCTCATTATATAATTTGAATTATTACAAATGTATATGAAATATGTGTCATTAATTAATAGTCTTTTAACTTAGTTTCTTAGTGAAGAAGTAACCTAAAATTTGGTGATGAAGAAGAAATAAAATATTAAAATTGTTTACATCTATTATACCATAACACAATGCGAATATGGTGAAAAAATAAACGATCGAGCCTAATTATTAAATTTAAATTACTACCAATGTATATGAAATATGTGTCATTAATTAACAGTCTTTTAACTTAGTTTCATAGTGATGAAGTAACCTTAAATTTTGTGATAGAGAATAAGAAAAATATCGAAATTGTTTATATCTATTATACCATAATACCATATGAGTATGATGAATAACTATACTATTGATCCTCATTATATAATTTGAATTACTACCAATGTATATGAAATATGTGTCATTAATTAATAGTATTATTTTAACTTAGTTTCATAGTGAAGAAGTAACCTAAAATTTGGTGATGAAGAACAAGTAAAATATTGAAACTGTTTACATCTATTATACCATTACACAATGTGAAAATGGTGAACAAATAAACTATCGAGCCTAATTATATAATTTTAATTATTACCAATGTATGTGAAATATATGTCATTAATTAATAGTCTTTTAACTTAGTTTCTTAGTGCTGTAGTAACCTAAAACTTTGTGACAGAGAAGAAGAAAAATATTGAAATTGTTTATATCTATTATACCATAATACCATATGAGTATGGTGAATAAATATACTATCGATCCTCACTATATAATTTGAATTATTACCAATGCATATGAAATATTGGTCATTAATTATTAGTCTTTTAACTAAGTTTCTTAGTGAAGAAGTAACCTAAAATTTGGTGATGAAGAAGAAGTAAAATATTGAAACTCTTTACATCTATTATACCATTACACAATGTGAATATGGTGAACAAATAAACTTTTGAGCCTAATTATATAATTTAAATTTTTACCAATGTATATGAAATATATGTAATTAAATAATAGTCTTTTAACAAAGTTTCTTAGTGATGAAGTAACCTAAAACTTTGTGACAGAGAAGAAGAAAAATATTGAAATTGTTATATCTATTATACCATAATACCATATGAGTAAGGTGAAAAAATATACTATCGATCCTCACTATATAATTTGAATTATTACGAATGTATTTAAAATATGTGTCATTAATAAATAGTCTTTTAACATAGTTTCTTAGTGAAGAAGTAACCTAAAATTTTGTGATGAAAAAGAAGTAAAATATTGAAACTGTTTACATCTATTATACCATTACACAATTTGAATATGGTGAACAAATAAACTATCGAGCCTAATTATAAAATTTTAATTATTACCAATGTATATGAAATATGTGTCATTAATTAACAGTCTTTTAACTTAGTTTCATAGTGATGAAGTAACATAAGATTTTGTGACAGAGAATAAGAAAAATATTGAAATTGTTTATATCTATTATACCATAATACCATATGAGTATGATGAATAAATATACTATCGATCCTCATTATATAATTTTAATTATTACCAATGTATATGAAATATGTGTAATTAATTTATAGTCTTTTAACTTAGTTTCTTAGTGAAAAAGTAACCTAAAATTTGGTGATTAAGAAGAAATAAAATATTGAAACTATTTACATCTATTATACCATTACACAATCTGAATATGGTGAACAAATAAACTATCGAGCCTAATTATATAATTTTAATTTTTACCAATGTATATGAAACATATGTCATTAATTAATAGTCTTTTAACTTAGTTTCTTAGTGCTGAAGTAACCTAAAACTTTGTGACAGAGAAGAAGAAAAATATTGAAATTGTTTATATCTATTATACCATAATACCACATGAGTATGGTAATTAAATATACTATCGATCCTTACTATATAATTTGAATTATTACCAATGTATATGAAATATTGGTCATTAATTATTAGTCTTTTAACTTAGTTTCTTAGTGAAGAAGTAACCTAAAATTTGGTGATGACGAAGAAGTAAAATATTGAAACTCTTTACATCTATTATACCATTACACAATGTGAAAATTGTGAACAAATAAACTATCGAGCCTAATTATATAATTTTAATTATTACCAATGTATATGAAATATGTGTCATTAATTAACAGTCTTTTAACTTAGTTTCATAGTGATGAAGTAACCTAAGATTTTGTGACAGAGAATAAGAAAAATATTGAAATTGTTTATATCTATTATACCATAATACCATATGTGTATGATGAATAAATATGATATTGATCCTCATTAAATAATTTGAATTATTACAAATGTATATGAAATATGTGTCATTAATTAATAGTCTTTTAACTTAGTTTCTTAGTGAAGAAGTAACCAAAAATTTGGTGATGAAGAAGAAATAAAATATTAAAATTGTATACATCTATTATACCATAACACAATGCGAATATGGTGAAAAAATAAACGATCGAGCCTAATTATTAAATTTAAATTACTACCAATGTATATGAAATATGTGTCATTAATTAACAGTCTTTTAACTTAGTTTCATAGTGATGAAGTAACCTTAAATTTTGTGATAGAGAATAAGAAAAATATCGAAATTGTTTATATCTATTATACCATAATACCATATGAGTATGATGAATAATTATACTATTGATCCTCATTATATAATTTGAATTACTACCAATGTATATGAAATATGTGTCATTAATTAATAGTATTATTTTAACTTAGTTTCATAGTGAAGAAGTAACTTAAAATTTGGTTATGAAGAACAAGTAAAATATTGAAACTGTTTACATCTATTATACCATTACACAATGTGAAAATGGTGAACAAATAAACTATCGAGCCTAATTATATAATTTTAATTATTACCAATGTATGTGAAATATATGTCATTAATTAATAGTCTTTTAACTTAGTTTCTTAGTGCTGTAGTAACCTAAAACTTTGTGACAGAGAAGAAGAAAAATATTGAAATTGTTTATATCTATTATACCATAATACCATATGAGTATGGTGAATAAATATACTATCGATCCTCACTATATAATTTGAATTATTACCAATGCATATGAAATATTGGTCATTAATTATTAGTCTTTTAACTAAGTTTCTTAGTGAAGAAGTAACCTAAAATTTGGTGATGAAGAAGAAGTAAAATATTGAAACTCTTTACATCTATTATACCATTACACAATGTGAATATGGTGAACAAATAAACTTTTGAGCCTAATTATATAATTTAAATTTTTACCAATGTATATGAAATATATGTAATTAAATAATAGTCTTTTAACATAGTTTCTTAATGATGAAGTAACCTAAAACTTTGTGACAGAGAAGAAGAAAAATATTGAAATTGTTTATATCTATTATACCATAATACCATATGAGTAAGGTGAAAAAATATACTATTGATCCTTACTATATAATTTGAATTATTACGAATGTATTTAAAATATGTGTCATTAATAAATAGTCTTTTAACTTAGTTTCTTAGTGAAGAAGTAACCTAAAATTTTGTGATGAAGAAGAAGTAAAATATTGAAACTGTTTACATCTATTATACCATTACACAATTTGAATATGGTGAACAAATAAACTATCGAGCCTAATTATAAAATTTTAATTATTACCAATGTATATGAAATATGTGTCATTAATTAACAGTCTTTTAACTTAGTTTCATAGTGATGAAGTAACATAAGATTTTGTGACAGAGAATAAGAAAAATATTGAAATTGTTTATATCTATTATACCATAATACCATATGAGTATGATGAATAAATATACTATCGATCCTCATTATATAATTTTAATTATTACCAATGTATATGAAATATGTGTCATTAATTAATAGTCTTTTAACTTAGTTTCTTAGTGAAGAAGTAACCTAAAATTTGGTGATTAAGAAGAAATAAAATATTGAAACTATTTACATCTATTATACCATTACACAATCTGAATATGGTGAACAAATAAATTATTGAGCCTAATTATATAATTTTAATTTTTACCAATGTATATGAAATATGTGTCATTAATTAATAGTCTTTTAACTTAGTTTCTTAGTGAAGAAGTAACCTAAAAATTTATGACAGAGAAGAAGAAAAATGTTGAAATTGTTTATATCTATTATACCATAATACCACATGAGTATGGTAATTAAATATACTATCGATCCTTACTATATAATTTGAATTATTACCAATGTATATGAAATATTGGTCATTAATTATTAGTCTTTTAACTTAGTTTCTTAGTGAAGAAGTAACCTAAAATTTGGTGATGAAGAAGAAGTAAAATATTGAAACTCTTTACATCTATTATACCATTACACAATGTGAAAATTGTGAACAAATAAACAATCGAGCCTAATTATATAATTTTAATTTTTACCAATGTATATGTAATATGTGTCATTAATTAATAGTCTTTTAACTTAGTTTCTTAGTGAAGAAGTAACCTAAAACTTTATGACAGAGAAGAAGAAAAATGTTGAAATTGTTTATATTTATTATACACTACGCCAAAAATAAGTTTTAGCAGCACATAAAAGAAAGCGCTTTTGGAAAAAAGCGTTGCTGTAGGTTTTAAAAAAAATTCGCTTAAAAAAGCGCTTTCAAAGGGTGCCTTAAGAAAGCGCTTTTCATAAGCGCTTCTAAAGGTCACCCTTAGAAAACGCTTTTTGGGAAGCGCTGCTAAAGCTGGCCTTTCAGAGGGTACCTTAAGAAAGCGCTTTTCAAAAGCGCTGCTAAAGTTCAGCCTTAGAAAGCGCTTTTCCAAAGCGCTGCTATAGGATATGCTACGAAAGCGCTTTTTGATGTAAAAGCGCTGTTATAGATGACCTTTAGAAAGCGCTTTTAAAAGCGTTTTCGTAGGTAGTTTTATAATAAATATCAAAACACAATTCGTATCACTTTTATATTCTCAGTCAGATTTTCTTCATGAAAAAACCCTAAACCAGAGCTTCTACGGCGGTCAACGGTGCTCCACTTCTCTGGCCAACTGCAATTCGTATCAGGTTTCATTTTTTTCCTCATCTCGTATGTGTTTGTCTGGTTTTCGTGTATTTTTGTTTGGTTAATGATTTTGAGCAAGCACTCAGGTAAATAGGTTTTAATTAGTAGCTATTTTTCTTTTGGTATAAGTTTGAACTCAAGGCCATGACTCTGATGCATAGGTAGATACTTGTTGCAGATTGCTGGTGGAATTTGGGCTGACACAGTGGGAGGGAAGCAGGTTTTGGGATTCGGCGTCATTTGGTGGTCCGTCGCTACAATCCTCACTCCTGTTGCTGCTAAACTCGGGTTGCCTTTCCTACTAGTTGCCCGTGCATTCATGGGAGTCGGTGAGGTGCGTGTAGTTAAATGTTCCATTTTGTTGGCAAAACAAGTCATCTGTTACCTCCATCTCTAAATATAACTCCATTGACTAAATCACAGGAGTTTAAAAATTGTTGTAGTAGTGATATTAAATTTGTTCACATTTTATATTGTCTTACAAGTTACAAGTTTACCCTTTAGGAGAGGGAATTTGTGTACGTTTCCATTCGATTATTTATTGCAGTTGCGGAAAAAGATATAACATAATTAGGCTAGGGACATATACTGTAATAAAGTATAAAAGTGAAACATTCATTTTTGAACTCCATACTGTCTCTGATTTTAGTAATGATTTGATTCATATAGTTGGTGATGCTACAATAGGATGATAGCTTTTTTCCATGTGGAGCTAACTTGTTTTGGATCGTACTAGGGGGTTGCTATGCCAGCCATGAATAATATTCTTTCAAAATGGGTTCCTGTGGCAGAGAGAAGTAGATCATTAGCTCTTGTATACAGTGGCATGTACCTTGGATCAGTCACTGGACTCGCCTTTTCACCTTTCCTAATTCATCAGTATGGATGGCCATCAGTGTTTTACTCCATTGGTTCTCTAGGGACTGTTTGGTTTTGTATATGGCTTAATAAGGTTAGAATTCACATATGTAATATTACTCATGCATAAATGCATCCTTTCTAAACTTGGAAATATATGCACAACACACATTTTCTCGATAGAAATACTTTTTGTTTTGAAGTCAATATCTTCATTATAAGTTTTCTAACTACCAAGTACCAACATATTGTTTTTTGTTTCCAAAAGGTTCGCTCTATCTAAGTAGAAATTTTATTGTTTCACATGCTAATTTTCCATGTTATTTTGGGAGCTATAGGCGCATAGTTCGCCACTCGATGATCCTGAAATGTTGCCAGAAGAAAAGAAGTTAATTGCTACTAACGGTATGTCCAAGGAACCCGTGAAGGAAATACCTTGGAGATTAATTTTGTCTAAACCACCAGTCTGGGCCCTGATAGTGTGCCACTTTTTCCATAATTGTGGAACTTTCATTCTTCTTACATGGATGCCAACATATTATAACCAAGTAAGTCTTTTTTTCTTTACATGTTCGCTACGTAGCGACTTGGTGCTAGCAAAGTTAGATTCATTTTCATATTTTTTTTCTTTTTATGTTTTGCATTCTTGTGCATGAATTTATTTCTATGATGAAGTTAACTTTACCTATGCATAAGAAAAAATACCTATATTCATCAAGCTTCAATTCTCACTCAGCACTGTCAAGACTGAAGCTAGTAGAGTTCAAATTTTGACTCATGTTTTAACCAACATCAAGATACACAAAATGTTTTTATTTGCAATCTTATTGGATACTTCAAAAGAAAATGACTTTTTTAAAGTTAACCAGAGGTATTTTCAAATATAATAGGTGTTGAAGTTCAATCTTACAGAATCTAGACTATTTTGTGTTTTACCATGGCTTACGATGGCAATTTCTGCAAATTTTGGTGGTTGGATTGCAGACACTCTTGTGACCCGAGGTGTATCTGTTACAACGGTCAGCAAGGTATCTCCCGTCAATTTATCTTCTCACAATTTATTCTTTTGATGGTTTACTTATTTAGAGGCACATAAAATATTTTAGTACCACGATTCACACTATAGTTCTACACTTTCTTTGCAGATAATGCAAACAGTTGGGTTTCTAGGTCCTGCTTTTTTCTTGACTTAATTGAGCCACATTCATTCTCCTGTAATGGTTGTTTTGTGTATGACTTGCAGTCAGGTTTGCTTCTTCTGTATTTGATGCATTTCTTATTCTGATAAAGAATTTTCATATAATCCCAACATAAATTTTGTTGTTGTGCATCTCTTTAAATCTTTCTAGAGAAACTGTGACTACTAATTATTTTCCTAAAATGTGTTGTCAATTGCAAATAGTAGAAAAAATGGTTTATTCAAACTTCACTATACAACAGTGCTATAGCTGCTATTTGACAACATTTTGTTTTCAATATGTATCGCGGAGCAATAGTGATATGTTCAAATTCTGCTTCTCTATCGCTATAACATCGTTATAGCTTCTATTTAACAACAATTGTTCCTAAGTCAGAGTTCACTTCTATAACTTTTACTTAGTTTTTAGTTCATACCAGATGCTTCATATTCTGCAACTTAAACAGCAAAATTAAATTTTCTTTACAACTGTGTCTTGAAACCTCTTTTAAGACAGTCTATCTATAAATTTCTCTCTCGCTATAACATCATTTAAAATTAGTTAGCGTTGGTTAATCCATTAATTCCATTGACCTTACATGTTCCTCGCCTCACCTGTTTCAAATTCTGCTTGAACAGGGAACAAATGCATTCTCTCAGTCTGGATTATATTCAAACCATCAAGATATAGCCCCTCGATATTTTGTAAGTGGTTTCATTATAATTTGAAATGCAGAACAACAATGCAAAAACAAGAAGATGGTTTACTATGCTAAATTTTTGTCCTTAGGGAAATAAATATGATTTCTATATTCATTTCTTTTTTTTAGGGGATACTGCTCGGTCTATCCAATACCGCTGGAGTACTTGCTAGTGTGCTTGGAACAGCAGCAACAGGTTACATTCTACAGCATGGTAAGTAGCAGTGGTCCATATTCATTACCTTTCTACGAAAACTTATCATTGGAAAGACGATATGACACTATTTATTCTCTTTGCTTATTATCAGGCTCGTGGGATGATGTTTTCAAGGTTACATTTTATGTAGTGTCCTCAACAGCAAAACGGTATAGATTGCGGATACTTTGTTATGCGGTTTATCAAAGAAATCCTTCAACTAAATCAAATAGATATTCCAGTCACGGTATGGATTTATAACTTAGGATTTGTTTTATTATTTCTCGGATATTTCATATAATTTTTTACTTTTAATTAAATCATGCATATTATGTTTTGTTATGTAGTACTTCGATGAATACAAATGTGCATATTACACGAAACTTCAGTTGGAAGAAATCAAAGAGGAATTATGTCAATATTTTATTGAGCAGAGAATCATATAAGGTATGAATACATTATTATGTGAAAAGTGTTATGAATACGTTACATGTGTACATGGAATACCATATTGACCGTGTTATTATGTTCAAACTTCGCAGGACCAAGACCTTAATACATAATTGACCGTGTTTCTTTCATACATTAGGACTGGTTTAGTTGTTGTTAGGGTTGATTTTGTAAGACTGATTTTGAGTTACAATGCTGATAGCAATGGTTTTTATATATTTTGAGGTACAAAAATGGTGTATATATATTTTGGATTACAATGGTATACAATGCATTACCGCGGTTTATGAATTACAGGTTATGGAAACTGGTTTATATAAATAATATGCTGCAAACAATGCAGGTATATGAATTATATAAATTATACCACTAAAAAAAACACCCTATGAAAGCGCTTTTTCAAGAAAAAGGCTGCCTTAGGTAACCTATGAAAGCGCTTTTTCACAAAAAGCGCTGTCTAAGGTAAACATATGACAGCGCTCTCCAGGAAAAAGCGCTGCTCAAAGACCACCTATGAAAGCGCTTTTCCAGAAAAAAGCATTGCTAAAAGCCTACCTAAGACAGCGCTTTTCCAGAAAAAGCGCTGCTAAAAGAAAACATATGAGAGCGCTTTTCCAGAAAAAAGCGCTGCCTTAGGTAGACCTATGAAAGCGCTTCTTCATAAAAAAGCGCTTCCAAAAGCCTACTTAGGAGAGCGCTTTTTAGAAAAGGTGTTGTATTAGGTAGACCTACGAAAGCGCTTTTCATTAAACAAAAAGCGCTGCTAAAACCTATAGCAGTGCCACCTACGAAAGCGCTTTTAAGCGCTTTTAAAGGCCAAAAAAAACGCTTTCGTAAGTCTTTTTTGGCGTAGTGATACTGTTGTACCCCAAAATTTTACCTCCCATTTTTCATAAATATTTTCTCACCACAAGACCCTTGGAGCTCAAGATCAAGTTAGGGTTTGCTCTGCTCAAGACTCCTCCTTGCACTGTTGACCCAAATTAGAGTTTGTGTTTGCACAAAGATGTTTTGACCTAAAATTCCTAAGATGACTTTCATGCCTCATGTTGGACCCACAAGTTTATCCATACCAAGTTTCAAGTCTTGATTCCAATCTTTGCCCAGTCAATTGGACAGTTGACCTAGAAATCAGCTGTATTGGGGAAAAAGTCAATTGTGGCCAATTGACAGTCAAACCTCATGATTTTTGACCCACATCAACATTATGAACTCATATGGACCATTTGATCAAGTTTGGATCACAATTCCACAAGAAATTTGATTAGATCACCAAAAGGGCAAAATGGTCATTTTTAGGGTTTTGACTGCACAAAGGCAATTTTTGACTGTTTAACCTAGCCAATGGCAAACCAAGCTCACATATGGACTCAAGGACTCAATGGCTTGGTCTTGACACATTCAACAAGTTCAAAAGATCCCAAATGCACAAGATTGACAGATGAATTTTCCAGTCAACTGAGCCAAAATTGACTGTATATTGAAAAGTTAAACTTTGACTTTTTGGTCAAAATCAAGTGTCAAGATTCATTTTTCATCAAAACATGTCAAATTATGAAACTTGGTAATCAAGAAATCAAAAATTACAAATTAGGGTTTTAAAATGAAGAATTTTCATAACTTAGAAAATTTTCTAAGTTATGAAAAATCCTATTTTTTTCCTAACTTTGTCCCATTTTTTCATCAAGATACATTTGGATTCAAACAAAACTCAAAACATGAAAGTTATAGTCCATTGCAAAATCTACAACTTTGATTCACAAAGTTTCCTCAAAAGAAGCTTGTAGCTCAAGTTATGATTTTTGGAACAAGGGTGCAAAACATTCTTAACTTAGAAAAATTTTGACCTATTCTAGGCAGGATTTTTGCCCAACTTCATGGCCACTTTTCACATGCTTCCACTTGGAATTTCAATTTGCATTACAAATATGGATTTTATTACTCATTCCAAGCTTTCCAAATTGTCCAAGAACTTCTCAAACACCCTTGTGGTTAGGGAGAATCGAATTTGTCAATATGGGCAAAAGTCACTTTGATTCATGGCCAAATGCATGTTCATAACTTAGGCATTTTCGAACTCAGCTTGCACAACTAGATTACAGGCCTTTTATCTCATCCACACTCAATAATTAAATGCCAATCCATTGTGTTCTAGCATTATTTTTCTCATTTGGTCATTACATGAAGAATTAAGCCATAAATGGAAAAAGCAAGTTATCCATTCTTGTAAAGAGGTGCTTTATGTCAAACACAAATCTAAGAAGTACAAAGCATATCTTTTGGGCATAAGATTATGGACTAATCCCACTGATCAAGGAGATATTATGCAGCATGCTTGAGGGACCTGCCTTGGCCTATAATCTAAGTTGACAACTTTTGCTTACATTAGAAGAAACTTGCATATTGAACAAGATCTCTCATTGCTGCAACAACTAGCCTAAACAAACTTCTTGAACACATTCCAAACATCAAACCTGACCTGAAACACGAGCCAACCACCTTCAATACCTCCTCAAACACAAAAACCTCATCCTCTTGCAAAAAACAGAGTCCCTTCTGCAACTTGACTTCTATAAACCTTTCCACTCGTGCACTTTGGCCAAAAGGAGTTCAAACATGTTCCATATCACCCATTGAAGCTATCTCAAGCATTGAACACAAACTGTAACATCCCTAACATCATTTTCCATTTTCAGTTTTCAACTTTGCAGGTGAACTTCCATAGCTTGTTTCAGTCAGTTTCAAAGCAAACTAGAGGTTGGAGAAGCATCCCTGGACCTCAAGCAAGCTATACAAGTCCTCACATTGCATTGAAAGTACCTCCATTGTCATACACGATTCAAGCTGAACAGGTAAGTTTTTGAACTTCTATCTCTCTATCCAGGCATAGTTAGGCTTAAGTTTGTGAAGAAAGCATGTTCTAATCATAGCCCTGAAGCCACCCATATAGTTACTTTTCATTTATGTTGTGTGTGCTAAGAGTATTTTGAACCTGAACATTGAAAAAAAGCTAGGTCAGGAATTGGGGGAGAAGAAATTCTCTCTCATTTCTGAGAGTTAGATTAACTTTTTTATATGTTTAAAATCGTGGCTTCAAGCTCTACAGGTCTCATGTTTTAAGATTTGTAAAAGGATCAAAGAATCAAGAGTTAGGGAGATGAACAAGAAGGCGCGCGTTTTTGTTTGAATCTGGCCAGAGGTTGAAGACAAAGTCCTTTGGGCTGGGCCTGTCTTGTTTTTTCTGTTTACACCACATTTTTCCACATACACCCACTGGCCCATTGCATGATATATTTGTCATTTTTGATTTTTTTTCCTTTTGATTTTGATTTTATATTTTTATCCAAACATGAAAAAACACTAAAAATATTTTTGTCACATTTTTTGCATTTTATTTGGATTTTATTTGTTTTATTTTGAACTTTTACATAAATAAACAAAATATCTTTTTTATTCAAAATACAAAGATAATACAAAATACATTTTTATTTTCTGATTTTATTTTATTTTATCTTTTGAAAATATTTTCTAAAAAATATACTTTTTTTTGTAAATATTAAATATTTTATTTTTGTACATATTTAATATATTTAATATATAATATAAATACTTATATATTTATTAGAATATTTAGGATAAAAATACAAAAATAATACATTTTTTATTTTTATTAATATTTGACCTCAAAAATACTTTTTTTTACAATATACTTCCTTTTTATTTATTTTTTGTATATAATTAATACATATTGTGTATAATAAATAATAATACTTTTTATTTAGCAAAATTAGGGTTTTGCCCTAAATATGACAATATCCAAAAATTAACTTTTTTTATTTATTATTTCACTTGTAAATAAATCATATACACTTACACAAATTCATTTACACATACACATTTACTTATTCTTGTACATTACTTTACATTTACATTTGCGATTAATTCGATTTGGTTGTAAATATTGGGACACCACTCTCCTATTAAGTCTCATCCCCATTTGAACATTTGTACCCCCATTCCCATGATTATTGTGTAATAATTTAGGACTTTAATTTCCGCACTTTAAAGCTTTCCAAATATGCCATGATAGACTTAGGATTTTGTATGCAAAAATCAAAAATAACAAATAGCTTGACCTAAACAAAAGACAAAAAAGCATGAAAATGGACAACACCAATCACACTTGCACCCTTAGGGTTACTCCACTTGATGCCTTAAATAATGGGCCATGTTGCATGTTAGGTGTCTTTGGCAAAACAAAACAATATCAAATGATCATAGTCCCTCGATGACGCTTTCGAAAGTTGCCTATCAAAATGATCATAGTCCCTTCAAGCAAAATTGCCAAAGACACTTGGCACCATTGCATTCATGGTCCAAACGATGACCCGCGCCTGTCCCGTTAAACATCCTAACACAAGATTGTCCACCAAATACAATGGTGGAACAAAATTGTTAAAAGGGTTAAAACATAGGAAAGACCTTTGAGTAAATTTAGGGGTAGACAACTCTTAGTTACTTGATAAACTTGCAAAACACGCTTGCCTACTTTTCAAAACCACACTCCGTAACACTTTCAAAATACACTTTCAAAACAACTTTCAAAAACATTGAAAACTTTTCAAAAGATAAGTACACCTTTGTATACATCCAAACATGGGTCATTACAAAGGCTGCCACAACAAATGGCCTCTTTTCAAAACATTTTCAAACCCATGCACAAAGCACCATTTCAAACAATTGAAAACACAAGGCAAGTGATCTAAGCAAGTAACTAAGAGCCCATGGATAACCATGGATAGAAAGGGTGCTTATACCTTCCCTTTCTATAATCTACCCCCCGAACCCAAGAAAACATCTCAAAGTTTTTGCTGTGCTTTTTAACCTTTCCTTAGGATAAAATAAAAAGTCGGTGGCGGCTCTTGCTCAACCGAAACATTTGCGAATACAAACGCAAAACCTCAAGTCAGTTCTCCCACCGTATCACAGAACTGGCGACTCTGCTGGGGAATGACTTAAAAGTGGGGTAACCTTAGGATTTAGATCACATTTGTTTTCAATTGCTTGCTTTGTTTGCTTTTATATTTGTGGGCTTTGCATCGGAGTTTCATAGATCCTAACCCGGATCTGGAGAATACCCTTTTAGGTAGCATAAGCTGTGAGGGACATGTCCGGCGTAGACCGACATGGGTGAAGCAGTGGCTATGTTGGTGTGACACCTTGGTCTGTACCGATATCCCTTGTGTTGCAACGAGGAGAATACGGGTCTTCTAAGGAGTCATTAAACACCAACCGACTTTAGAACCCTAATTTGACCCAACTTGGCCATAGAATGGTAGCAATATGCTACACTCATTGAGGCTAAACTCTCGCGATGGTTATGGCCGCAAGAAAAGATTGTGATGCTGGAGTTATTACCGATCGAGGGTAGTCAATGATATTGAGATCCTCTAGAACCCGGTTACTTTTGGTAGGACAGGTCTTAACCAACGAAACTAAAAGAGGGTAATACCTGAACTTCATGTTGGCCTAAACCCTAAGGGCTGTCTTGTGTGACTTGTGTGCCTTATCATGCTTGCCTTTGTGAATACTTGTGGTGTGTTTTATCATAACATCATATCATCATACCATTGCATGCATCCTGCATAAGGACTGACCCATTTCAAAGACAAGAGGGCTTCATCTTTGCTCTATTTTGTAGGACATCATGATGCCCGTGCGTAGGAATACTATCCGGCTCAACTTTGTTCAACCACCTACTTTGCTCAAGGAGTTGGTTGATAGGATTCCAAACACTACTTCCTTCATCAAGAGGCATGGTTCTCTTCTCAGATTAGTCACTTCAAAGTGGGACCAACAACTGATGAGTGTCCTGGTCCAATTTTATGATCCTCTGTATCATTGCTTCACCTTTCAAGACTTCCAGCTGGTCCCTACCCTGGAAGAATTCTCTGATTTTCTTGGTATCCCTGTTTTAAAGCAAACTCCATTCACTGGTTGGGAGAAGACTCTTAGGCCTGAAGAGATTGCTGCAGTCCTTCCCTTGACCAAAGAAGAGGTAATGGCTAACTGGGAAACTAGAAGTGGAGTTAAGGGCTTTTTGGCTAAGTTTCTAATTGGTAAAGCTAACAGTTTTTGGAATGACTTAGACTTCAAGGCGTACGAAGACATTCTGGCTCTCTTAATCTATGGTCTAGTATTGTTTCCAAATCCTGATACCTTTGTCAATATCAATGCCATGAGGATCTTCATGTCTCGGAACCCTGTACCCCCTCTCTTGGGTGATATCCTGCAACAGCTCTATGCTCGTATTGCCCGAAGACGTGGAACTCTGTGGTGTTGTGCTCCTTTGTTAGTGAGGTGGTTTATTTCGCACCTCCCTAAGTTCGTGTTGAAGAATGAAGAAGGAAAAGGCTGGGCTCATAGGTTAATGTCTCTCACTGATAATGACATCATTTGGACTCTCAGAGGTTTGGATGAGGTAGCCATTATTGACCGTTGCGGAGAATATCCTAATGTTCCATTGATCGGTACCCAGGGAGGAATCTCTTATAATCCATGTTTAGCTCTCTGTCAGTTTGGAAGATCCAAAAGAGCAGGGCCTCATGAGATGTTGGTGCCTCACATCAGTTTTGAGTTTCAGGTAGACAGTGACGAACTGCACCGTAGATTCATCAAGGCCTGGGACAGAATTCACAAAGCTGACCCGCACGAATTAGGATCGAAGACTTCTCTACCAATGAAACCCTACTGCAGATGGGTCCGCATCCGTGCTCAGAAGTTAGGTATGCCATACGAAGCTGCCAGGCCTATCATTCTTGAATTTCCTGATGAAGACGGGGTTCCTCCAACTGTCCTCCCTCCTCAAATACCCACTGATGTTGATACACTAAAGAGATCTTGGGTGCAGCTACAGGAAGAACGACATTATTATCGGGAAAAGTTTAACGAACAGGAACAAAAGATCCAGAAGCTGACTAAGCAATTGGAGGAAGAGCGGATCCTGAACGACTATATCCGTACTGAGAAGAGGAGGCCATGGGAGCACTGATGGGCTTTAGATGTTTTCTTTTACAACTTTTATTTCCTTTTAAGTTATTTTCATTCTTGTAATGCCTAAGGGAAAATTGTTGAACAATTTAAAGTTTGAATCTAATGAAGTGTGTTTCCTTTTTGTCTACAAAGTTGAATCCCGATTGTCTTTGAAAACATAAGCATCTCATTGCATCATATGCATAACAGGTACCCTTCTTCTACAGGTTGCTTAATCTTCTTCGCTGTTTATTTCAGCACTCGACCATCATGTCTTCCGAGCCTACTACCGAACAAGCTATCAAGGCCCTCCAGGCCCAGAACGCCCAGTTTCAAGAGCTGGTCATGAGCTTAGCCCAGGGTCAACAGGAGTTGAAGACTCTGCTCTTGAAGAAGAAGAAGAAGAAGAAGACTGCGCTGTTTAACACTGGACGGAGGTTTGGGAATACACTGCAGAATGAGGCTGATCAGGCTACTTCCTCTGTAGGGAGGGGCAGCCCCCAAAAAGGAAGGGTTCCTAGTCATGCAGTCTCCGACAACGAGACAGATTATGTAACGCCCCAGTTTTAATTATTTGATTTATTTAATTGGGAATTTATTTTATTAGAATTAATAAAATAAAAAGAATTATTTATTTTGGAATATTTGAAGAAAATAAAAGAAATAAGAAAATATTGGGTTTTTAAGTTATTGGGCTTGGATGTCGTTAGTAAAGAGTGGGGGTGCAAAAGAAATAAGGATATATATTTTGGAACTTAAGTTATTTCTCATTTTTTTCACGATAAAACAGAATTTGGAGATATTTGGGATTGGAGCTCTGAAGAACGAAGAACAATCGCTCAAGAGTTCAAAGCTGCAATTTGATAAGGTAAGGGGGGCTACTACTCGATTTACTTTTGCTTATGGGTTTAGGTACAGTTGATTTTGGATAATCGTAGGGAGAAACCCCAATTTTTTTAGATGTTCTTAGGGATCAATAACCTTAGGGTTGAACCTTGTTGGAAAAGGTTTAGGTTCCCAAATTTTATGAATCAATTAGGGATTTTAGGTTCCTATGGTGGATTTGGAGTATATTTGTATGATCGAAGTTTCCCTTAGGTAATTCTAGGGATAACCTCAATGTTGTTAGGATTTCCCTAAAGGACGAGTAATATGTAACTTAAGGTCAATTTTATAAAACTTGTTGTTGATGAAAGAATTGTTGATCAAATGGGATGTTTTGAGACGAAAATTCTGAGTTGTGTATGGTTTGAAAAATAAGACCTTAAGTGAAGTAATGTTGTTCTTAAGATTGGAAATTGACTAACTTAGAAGGGAATTGTGTTTCCAATTGACGTGTTGCTTTGAGTTATGCAAAATTGATGTTGTTATGTACCGAAATGCACGTTTTGGCTGGTATTTTTCGTGTTTGGTTGCTGTTCTGAGCATGCTGCAGGTACAGGAAATTTTGTACGCGCTCATCAACACGGGCCGTGTTGCTGCACACGGGCACCCGTGTTGATCTTCTGTGTTGGTAAAAATAATGTGTTTCTGGACACATTTCCACACGGGCCGTGTTGCTGCACACGGGCACCCGTGTTGATCTTCTGTGTTGGTAAAAATAATGTGTTTCTGGACACATTTCCACACGGGCAGTGTTGCTGCACACGGGCACCCATGTTAAACCTCCTGTGTTGGCTTCTGGATTCTGTTTTCTGTGCATTCTGTTATGTACGGAATTGATTCTGTTTTGATGTGCAGTGTGTTATATGTTTTGAATGTGCTGCTTATTGATTTCCTAGTGTTGTTGATGCTTGTATCGAATAACGTTTATATGTTATGATACCAACATTACGTAGATTTTATTGTCATGCTTTGAGATGATGTTATTAAGCATGAATTATGATATAACTTGATATGATTGGTTGATGTTTAATAGTATGCTGAGTGATTACATGCTATCCATACCCTGTTATGATTGATGTTGTTGATGTTGCATGATATGTTTTATTGATGTTAATAGTATGCTGAGTGTTACATACTTTACATATCATGTTGCATTTGTTAATTCCCATTGTGTGGAATTAACATGGTGGCTAATATACGTGTCCGCGATTTAATGGAATGTTGAGGTGGTAGCCGTGTCCGCGATATAATGGAACAGTGAGTATCCGTGACCCGAGATTTAATGGGGCGGTAAAATGGTACCACATGCATGGGTGTGTTGCATTATATTGAATATAACATGAATGGATGATTTTCCAATGTTGTATTTAATTGATTGTATGCATGTATTGTTGCTGAATTGTTAATGATGTTTGATGTTAATTATAAGTATGAAAAGTAATATATTATGAATATATGAATTGTAAAGGTTTTCGTAAACTATGAAACATGCTAACTGTTTGGGTGATGCTTATGGTTTTCTGAATTGATTGTTATGAACGTATAATCAAAGGTATAATTGAGATGCTCACCCTTACTGTTGAACATTTCAGATTGAGGAGCTTCGCTCAGATGATTGGCGAAGACTTGCTGTTTCTAGTTTATTTCGGTTTAAGTATTGTCCGGGTCATGCTCTGATAGTTGTAACTCCGGGAACGTTTGTTTGTCGAGCTGCTTTAGTCAGACTCGTTTATTTCCTTATGTTTGTTATAATATGACGTTGATATATTCCAGGTGTTAATCCCTGATGATTTTGAAAATATTATAACATTGGTTTTGTTAATTAAATTATTCCGCTGTGTAAACATGTATGAGTTGCTTTTATGTTATGCATGACAGGAACTTGTTTTTATTAAAAGAGAATTGTGACATCCTCGTTAATACATGTACTCTGAAAATATGTTTTATTTAAAATCGCGAAATTTTATGCGGGGTTTTAGAGGGTGTTACAATAGTGGTATCAGAGCATAGTCGGTCGTTGCGACCAGAGTCTGGAGTCAGTCATTCCTTTTGTATGCGACTAGTGTAAGGCAACACTGTCGATATTGTATTCTGATGAGGAGTATGTTTTAATTCTCAGGAATATGGCTGGAAGAGGTAACGGACGAAATGATGCTGCACTCGCTGAGGCTTTGGGGATGTTAGCTGGTGTACTTGCTGGAAATCCAAATGGAGGCGTGATTGGTGCTGATAGGCAATTGGGGAACTTCCAAAGGAACAATCCTCCGTTGTTCAAAGGTACACATGACCCTGAAGGTGCTCAGAAGTGGCTGAAGGAAATCGAAAGGATTTTCCGTGTGATTGATTGTGCTGAAGATCTGAAAGTCAGATATGGTACGCATATGTTGGCAGAAGAGGCCGATGACTGGTGGGTTGCAACAAGGACTGAAATGGTTCAGGATGGAGAGGCACTGACTTGGGCTAACTTCAGAAGGGCTTTTCTGAGGAGGTACTTTCCTGAAGATGTTCGGGGAAGAAAGGAAATTGAATTTTTGGAGCTTAAGCAGGGAAATCTGACTGTTAGTGAGTATGCTACTAAGTTCACTGAGCTGGAAAAGTATTATGCACACTACAACAATGATGAGGCTGGAGAATTCTCTAAATGTATCAAATTTGAGAATGGTCTCCGAGATGAGATTAAGCAGGGGATCAGGTACCAGCGTATTCGTAGATTTTCTGATCTGGTGGATTGTAGCAGGATCTTGGAAGAAGATATTACCAAGACTAGGTCGTCTCACTCTCGTGGGGCTGTTGATAAAAGAGGAAAGCAACATATGGACAGTGGCAAGCCATATGGTAGAGGTAACCAGAAATCAGGTGGATGGAAAAGGCCTAGTGGGGGAGATTCTAAGGCTCCTATCAGATGCTACAAGTGTGGTGAGTTTGGTCATCATATTCGAGATTGCAAGAGCGATGAGAAGAAGTGCTATAAATGTGGGAAGACTGGTCATTTGTCTATTGATTGAAAAGGGAAGTCTGTTACTTGTTACAATTATGGCGAAGAAGGTCACATTCGTCCGCAGTGTCCTAAGCCTAAGAAGGATCAGTCAGGTGGAAAAGTGTTCGCTTTGTCTGGATCTGAGACTACTCCAGAGGATCGATTGATTAAAGGTACGTGTTTTATTCATGGCACACCTTTAGTTGCAATTATTGATACTGGTGCAACTCATTCTTTCATTTCTTTGGATTGTGCTGAGAGGTTGAAACTGGACATATCTGTTATGCGAGGTAGCATGGTTATTGATACTCCTGCATCGGGTTCAGTGACAACTTCGCTAGTATGTAGGAATTGTCCTATTGAGATTTTTGGTAGAGGTTTCGGTATGGATTTAGTGTGCATACCGCTTGAACAAATTGATATTATCCTTGGGATGAACTGGTTAGAATTCAACCGGGTTCATCTGAACTGTTTTGCTAAGACGGTGATTTTCCCAGAGGCAGTTGGTGTCGAGAATTTGACTATGACTGCTAGGCAGGTACAAGAAGCAATGGAAGACGGTGCTAATGTGTTTATGTTACTTGCTTCGTTAGATGCAACAGGAAAGGTCAGGAGTGGTGAATTGCCAGTGGTGTGTGATTTTCCCGAAGTCTTTCCTGATGATGTTGGTGAGTTACCTCCTGAGAGAGAAGTGGAATTTTCTATAGATTTGATTCCTGGTACGAGACCGGTGTCGATGGCACCATATCGTATGTCTGCATCCGAGTTGGCTGAATTGAAGAGTCAGTTGGAAGATTTACTGGAGAAGAAGTTTATTCGTCCAAGTGTTTCGCCTTGGGGTGCTCCGGTATTGTTGGTCAAGAAGAAAGAAGGTTCTATGAGACTGTGTGTCGATTACAGGCAATTGAACAAGGTAACCATTAAGAATCGGTATCCATTACCGAGGATTGATGATTTAATGGATCAGCTAGTTGGGGCCAGTGTATTCAGTAAGATTGACTTGAGATCTGGATATCATCAGATTCGTGTGAAAGCGGAAGATATTCAAAAGACTGCTTTTCGAACGAGGTATGTGCATTGTGAATATTCCGTTATGCCGTTTGGAGTTACTAATGCGCCTGGTGTTTTCATGGAATATATGAACAGGATTTTTCATCCGTATCTGGATAAGTTTGTTGTGGTTTTTATTGATGACATTCTGATTTATTCCAAGAATGACGAAGAGCATGCGGAACATCTCAGAATTGTGTTAGAGTTGTTGAAAAATAAGAAGTTGTATGCAAAGTTGTCCAAATGTGAGTTCTGGCTGAATGAAGTTAGTTTTCTTGGGCATGTGATTTCTAATAATGGTATTGCAGTGGATCCTACAAAAGTAGAAGCAGTATCTCAGTGGGAAGCGCCGAAGACTGTTTCTGAAATCAGAAGTTTTCTTGGTCTTGCAGGTTATTACAGAAAGTTTATCGAAGGATTCTCAAAGTTAGCATTGCCGTTGACGAAGTTGACTCGTAAAGGACAAGCGTTTATTTGGGATTCTGATTGCGAGAAAGGTTTCCAAGAATTGAAGCGGAGATTGACTAGTGCTCCTATTCTGATTTTGCCGAATCCGGTGGAATCTTTTGTGGTTTATTGTGATGCATCTCTGATGGGATTAGGTGGTGTTCTAATGCAGAATCAACAGGTAGTTGCGTATGCTTCGAGACAGTTGAAGGTTCATGAAAGGAACTATCCTACTCATGACTTAGAGTTAGCAGCAGTTGTGTTTGTCTTGAAATTGTGGAGACATTATCTGTATGGTTCGAGATTTGAAGTATATAGTGATCATAAGAGTTTGAAGTATCTTTTCGATCAGAAAGAGCTTAATATGAGGCAGAGGAGATGGTTGGAATTTCTCAAGGATTATGATTTTGGTTTGAATTACCATCCTGGTAAGGCAAATGTGGTTGCAGATGCTTTGAGCAGGAAATCCTTGCATATGTCTATGATGATGGTTCGTGAATTGGAGTTAATTGAACAATTCCGAGATTTGAGTTTAATTTGTGAAAGTACTCCGAAGTGTGTTCGTTTGGGTATGTTGAAACTTACTAGTGGTATTCTAGAAGAGATCAGGATCGGGCAGAAATCTGATGTTAATTTAGTTGATAAACTGACATTGATCAACCAAGGTCAAGGTGGTGAGTTTAGAATTGATGAAAATGATGTTATGAGATTTGGCGATAGAGTTTGTGTTCCTGATGTTGCAGAAATCAAGAAGAGTATATTAGAGGAAGGACATCGCAGTGGGATGAGTATTCATCCGGGTGCCACGAAAATGTATCATGATTTGAAGAAATTGTTTTGGTGGCCGGGAATGAAAAAGGAAATAGCTGAATTTGTGTATGCATGTTTAATCTGTCAGAAATCGAAGATTGAGCATCAGAAGCCGTCTGGATTTATGCAACCGATGTTTATTCCAGAATGGAAGTGGGATAGTATTTCTATGGATTTTGTATTCGGGTTGCCGAGGACTCCTAAGAATTGTGAAGCGATATGGGTTGTTGTGGATAGACTGACTAAGTCTGCTCATTTTATACCGGTGCGAATGGATTACTCAATGGAGAGATTGGCACAGTTGTATATTGAGAAAATAATGAGTTTGCATGAAGTTCCTTCTAGTATTGTGTCAGATAGAGATCCGAGGTTCACTTCGAAATTTTGGGAAGAATTGCAGAAGGCTTTGGGTACTAAATTGAGGTTGAGTTCAGCTTATCATCCTCAGACTGATGGACAGACGGAGAGGACGATTCAATCGTTAGAAGATTTATTGCGTGCTTGTGTTTTAGAGAAGGGTGGAGCTTGGGATAGCTATTTGCCATTGATTTAATTTACTTATAACAATAGTTACCATTCGAGTATTAGTATGGCTCCGTTTGAGGCATTGTATGGTAGACGGTGTAGAACGCCTTTGTGTTGGTATGAATCTGGAGAGAGTTCAGTAATTGGGCCAGAGATTGTTCAGCAGACTACTGAAAAGATCAAATTGATTCAAGAGAAGATGAGAGCTTCTCAGAGTCGTCAGAAAAGTTATCATGATAAGAGGAGGAAGAATTTAGAATTCAGTGCTGGAGATCATGTGTTTATGAGAGTTACTCCGATGACGGGTATTGGTCGAGCGTTGAAATCTAAGAAG
The DNA here is from genome assembly GCA_948472305.1 of Vicia faba. Classification (NCBI taxonomy): domain Eukaryota; kingdom Viridiplantae; phylum Streptophyta; class Magnoliopsida; order Fabales; family Fabaceae; genus Vicia; species Vicia faba. Next base: position 149,030,879 of record OX451741.1, on the reverse strand, counting down.
TTGACTCCGCGTTTTATTGGTCCGTTTCAGATTACGGAGAGAGTTGGAGAAGTTGCTTATCGTATTGCTTTACCTCCGAGACTTGCGAATTTGCACGATGTTTTTCATGTTTCTCAGTTGAGGAGATACATTCTAGACCCATCTCATGTAATCCAAATAGATGATGTACAGGTGAGAGATAACCTGACAGTAGAAACATTGCCTATGAGGATAGAAGATCGGGAAGTGAAACAGTTAAGGGGTAAAGAGATAGCATTAGTGAAGGTTGCTTGGGGAGGTCCAGCAGATGGAAATGTTACTTGGGAACTGGAGAGCCAGATGAAAGAGGCTTATCCGGAACTGTTCGTCTAAGGTATGTTTTCGAGGACGAAAACTCTTTTAGTGGGGGAGAGTTGTAACGCCCCAGTTTTAATTATTTGATTTATTTAATTGGGAATTTATTTTATTAGAATTAATAAAATAAAAAGAATTATTTATTTTGGAATATTTGAAGAAAATAAAAGAAATAAGAAAATATTGGGTTTTTAAGTTATTGGGCTTGGATGTCGTTAGTAAAGAGTGGGGGTGCAAAAGAAATAAGGATATATATTTTGGAACTTAAGTTATTTCTCATTTTTTTCACGATAAAACAGAATTTGGAGATATTTGGGATTGGAGCTCTGAAGAACGAAGAACAATCGCTCAAGAGTTCAAAGCTGCAATTTGATAAGGTAAGGGGGGCTACTACTCGATTTACTTTTGCTTATGGGTTTAGGTACGGTTGATTTTGGATTATCGTAGGGAGAAACCCCAATTTTTTTAGATGTTCTTAGGGATCAATAACCTTAGGGTTGAACCTTGTTGGAAAAGGTTTAGGTTCCCAAATTTTATGAATCAATTAGGGATTTTAGGTTCCTATGGTGGATTTGGAGTATATTTGTATGATCGAAGTTTCCCTTAGGTAATTCTAGGGATAACCTCAATGTTGTTAGGATTTCCCTAAAGGACGAGTAATATGTAACTTAAGGTCAATTTTATAAAACTTGTTGTTGATGAAAGAATTGTTGATCAAATGGGATGTTTTGAGACGAAAATTCTGAGTTGTGTATGGTTTGAAAAATAAGACCTTAAGTGAAGTAATGTTGTTCTTAAGATTGGAAATTGACTAACTTAGAAGGGAATTGTGTTTCCAATTGACGTGTTGCTTTGAGTTATGCAAAATTGATGTTGTTATGTACCGAAATGCACGTTTTGGCTGGTATTTTTCGTGTTTGGTTGTTGTTCTGAGCATGCTGCAGGTACAGGAAATTTTGTACGCGCTCATCAACATGGGCCGTGTTGCTGCACACGGGCACCCGTGTTGATCTTCTGTGTTGGTAAAAATAATGTGTTTCTGGACACATTTCCACACGGGCCGTGTTGCTGCACACGGGCACCCGTGTTGATCTTCTGTGTTGGTAAAAATAATGTGTTTCTGGACACATTTCCACACGGGCAGTGTTGCTGCACACGGGCACCCGTGTTGAACCTCCTGTGTTGGCTTCTGAATTATGTTTTCTGTGCATGCTGTTATGTACGGAATTGATTCTGTTTTGATGTGCAGTGTGTTATATGTTTTGAATGTGCTGCTTATTGATTTCCTAGTGTTGTTGATGCTTGTATCGAATAACGTTTATATGTTATGATACCAACACTACGTAGATTTTATTGTCATGCTTTGAGATGATGTTATTAAGCATGAATTATGATATAACTTGATATGATTGGTTGATGTTTAATAGTATGCTGAGTGATTACATGCTATCCATACCCTGTTATGATTGATGTTGTTGATGTTGCATGATATGTTTTATTGATGTTAATAGTATGCTGAGTGTTACATACTTTACATATCATGTTGCATTTGTTAATTCCCATTGTGTGGAATTAACATGGTGGCCAATATACGTGTCCGCGATTTAATGGAACGTTGAGGTGGTAGCCGTGTCCGCGATATAATGGAACGGTGAGTATCCGTGACCCGAGATTTAATGGGGCGGTAAAATGGTACCACATGCATGGGTGTGTTGCATTATATTGAATATAACATGAATGGATGATTTTCCAATGTTGTATTTAATTGATTGTATGCATGTATTGTTGCTGAATTGTTAATGATGTTTGATGTTAATTATAAGTATGAAAAGTAATATATTATGAATATATGAATTGTAAAGGTTTTCGTAAACTATGAAACATGCTAACTGTTTGGGTGATGCTTATGGTTTTCTGAATTGATTGTTATGAACGTATAATCAAAGGTATAATTGAGATGCTCACCCTTACTGTTGAACATTTCAGATTGAGGAGCTTCGCTCAGATGATTGGCGAAGACTTGCTGTTTCTAGTTTATTTCAGTTTAAGTATTGTCCGGGTCATGCTCTGATAGTTGTAACTCCGGGAACGTTTGTTTGTCGAGCTGCTTTAGTCAGACTCGTTTATTTCCTTATGTTTGTTATAATATGACGTTGATATATTCCAGGTGTTAATCCCTGATGATTTTGAAAATATTATAACATTGGTTTTGTTAATTAAATTATTCCGCTGTGTAAACATGTATGAGTTGCTTCTATGTTATGCATGACAGGAACTTGTTTTTATTAAAAGAGAATTGTGACATCCTCGTTAATACATGTACTCTGAAAATATGTTTTATTTAAAATCGCGAAATTTTATGCGGGGTTTTAGAGGGTGTTACAGATTACAACGACGAACAGTACCCTCCTGCCAAAGACAGGTACAAGCAGCTAGAGGACCATTTAAGTGCCATGGAGGTTCAACATGTTTCGGGGCTGGATTTTGGAGATCTAGGTTTATCTTCTGGGGTGGTGATCCCACACAAGTTCAAGGCACATGCCTTTGCGAAGCACGACGGGGCTTCCTGTCCTAAGCTGAATCTCAGATCATATGTAAGGAAGATCCCACCTTACACTGCAGACAAGAACCTGTAGATCCATTTTTTTCAGGATAGCCTTTCGGGGTCTCAACTCGAATGGTTCTATCAGCTGGATGGAGCCAATATCCGAAACTGGGAGGACTTGGCTACTGCATTTTATAAACAGTATCAGTATAATTCGGACCTCGCTCCCACGCGTACCCAACTCCAGGGTATGTCACTGGGGACGGGCGAAGGATTCAAGGAGTATGCGCAAAAGTGGAGAGACCTGGCTGGAAGGGTGCAACCACCGCTGACTGACCGTGAACTTGTTGACATGTTCCTGGGGACCCTGTCTGGTCCATTCTTCAACCATCTGATTGGGAATTCCTCTGCTGGGTTTACATATTTGATCTTGACTGGTGAGAGAATAGAAGCTGGTATCAAGTCGGGGAAGATACAGAAAGGTGCCTCCGCGAGTACTGAAAAGAAGCCCTTCAAGAAGGAAGCCAGTGCTGTTTATGGTCCCAGAAGACAAAATAAGTCGGAACGCTGCCAAGCTGTCAACGCGGTGGTAATTTCAAAGCCTAATGCTGCTCCTCAGCAGTATAACCAACCAAGGGGTGAGAGACCCAAAAGATAGTACACTCGACTCAGCATGACCTTGTCTCAGATATTGCCGCAACTACTGTCAACCAATCTGGTAACTGTCAAAGAAGCTCCGAAGGTAGTGAACACAGCTTCTCCAAAGTACAACCCCAACGCCCGCTGCGCTTATCACTCTGATAGCCCGGGGCATACTACGGACGATTGTTGGGCTCTGAGGAACAAGGTTCAGGACCTTATTGATGCTAAAGAAATACAATTTGAGGCGCCCGAAAGGCCCAATGTTGTGACTGCTCCTATGCCCCAGCATGGAGTGAATGTTGTGGAAGAAGACCAGTATGTAGCCTCCGTGGAAGAGATTGTTACTCCGTTATTGACCGTCAAAAGGAACCTGTTGCTAGCCGGTTTATTTCCGGGATGTGGTAAAGGTTTCCTTCTATGTGATGTTTCACCTGTTGGTTGTCCTTTGCTGAAATCAGGTATCCAAAGCCTGATGGATAGCAAAGAAATCTTGTTCGAGAAGATTGTTGTTCCTGCTATCCCTGCTGAAGAAGTTTCTATTGTCACTATTTTCAATAACCCTCCTAAGGCTCCCTCAAAGAAGCCTGTCAAAACCATGTCCACTCAGAAGATTGCTCCTATCATCATTACTGTTCCGGGGCCCCTCCCCTATACATCCGACAAAGCTGTCCCATGGCACTATGGGGCAGATGTTTATGTGCTTGGAGTTAAACAAGAGTTCGATACTAGTACCGGCGTCAGCAACATCACCGGGCCTGCCAAGGTTACTCGCAGTGGTAGGATGTTCTCGCCTGATATTGCGCCACCAACTATTCAGAGACCTCTTATCATCACACCTGTAAGTGTGCCGGCTCCCCTTCCTGATCAAGTTCCTGTTTCTACCCCTGCTGCCGAGTCATTTGACGCTCGGGGCAAAGGGATTGCTACTGATTTGCCTGCCCTGACGGAGGCACCAAAGACAACCACTGTTGAAGCTTCCCAGCAAGAGATGGAAGAGATTCTCAAGATTATCAAGAAGAGTGATTTCAATGTAGTTGAGCAGCTGGGGAACACCCCATCAAAGATTTCTATGTTATCACTGTTGTTGTGTTCATAGGCCCATGCCAAGGCCCTGATTTCCTTCCTGAAGATGGCCCATGTGCCACAAGAAACATCTGCTGATCAATTTACCGATTGTGTGGCCAACTTGACTGCCGATAATGGGTTGGGCTTCTCTGACGCTGATCTGACTGCGAAAGGGAAGAACCATAACGACGCCCTGCATGTCTCCATTGAATGTAGGGGCACTACTCTTGCCCATGTGTTGGTAGACACCAGTTCTTCATTGAACGTATTGCCCAAGAAGGCTCTAGACAGGCTGGATTGTGAGGGTTTAGAGCTCAAGCCTAGTAACATTGTTGTCTGAGCCTTTGACGGTTCGAAAAGGATGGTACATGGGGAAGTTGACATTCCAATCACGGTTGGCTCTCAAGTTTTTGATTCTACTTTCTATGTGATGGACATCCGACCATCCTACTCTTATTTGCTGGGTCGTCCATGGATCCATAAGGTTGGAGCTGTGACCTCCACATTACATCAGAAGCTGAAGTACCCGGTCAGGGGGAAGATTGTTACAGTTCAGGGGGAAGAAGAGTATATGGTCAGCCACCTCAACTCATTCCGGTACATAGAAATGGATGGGGAATTCATTGAGACCCCCTTTCAACACTTTGAAGAGGTGCCTCAGACATTGGCATCAGCTGAAACTGTGATTGAAGACCCTCCTTTGAAGATGGCTTCCTTGAAGGATGCCCGGGCTGTGGTTGAGAAGGGTGAGTGCGCAAACTGGGGCCGACTTCCTGACTTTACTCCAAAGACTGACAAGTTTGGTTTGGGCTTCACTGCAGAGGCTCAGAGGGTTGTTCGTAAGGCAAGGATTGGAAGACCTTCTGTGTTCATCACCAACCCGGGAGTGAATGCTATTGAAGACGACGTGGAGGAATCTGAATTCGACAGCTGGATCTACCCAACAACCGACGGTGGACCAAGCAACTGGACTGCCAAAGACTTCACACCTATTACTTTTGTCACTCAGTAATGAACTCTTTTGTTTTGAATTTGCAACAGACAATATTTTGAAACTTTTATGGCTCGGTGTCTTACCCGGGGCACCGTGGCTTCATTTGTGAGGGCTTTTGTGTGTCATTTTCATATATCATCAATAAAAACATTGGACGTTTGTTGCATTTCAAAATCTTGCGCTCATTTTCTTTCTTTATTATATATTGCAAAACAACTATATTTACACACACTCACCTATACAGGTTACAATCCACTCTGGATCTCACTGGTAACGACTCTGCTACTGCCAGTTATGACTTCGAAAATCCGATCAACTTAGCCGAAGACGAAGGTGAAGATGATTGCGAAGTGCTTGGTGAACTTGCAAGACTGCTACTCCAGGAAGAGAGGCTCATTCAGCCACATGAAGAGCCAGTGGAAACAGTAAATCTGGGTACTGAGACAGACAGAAAGGAAGTCAAGATTGGTGCCAATCTAGAGCTCAGTGTGAAACAACGGTTGATTCAGATGCTGCATGACTATGTGGAAATCTTTGCCTGGTCTTACGAAGACATTCCTGGGTTGGATACCGACATTGTGGTTCATCACCTGCCTACCAAGGAAGAATGCCCTCCGGTAAAACAGAAGGTCTGCCGTATGCGTCCAGAAATGTCCGAGAAGATCAAAGATGAGGTTATGAAACAATTTGATGCCGGGTTTCTAGCAGTGACTTCTTACCCTCAGTGGGTTGCCAACGTGGTTCCAGTGCCGAAGAAGGATGGTAAGGTCCGAATGTGTGTTGATTACAGGGATTTGAATAGGGCGAGCCCTAAGGATGATTTCCCTCTGCCTCATATCAATGTTTTGGTTGACAACACTGCTCAGCATAAAGTATTCTCCTTCATGGACGGTTTCTCCGGTTATAATCATATCAAGATGGCTCCGGAAGACATGGAGAAGACCACCTTTGTTACTCAGTGGGGCACCTTTTGCTACAAGGTCATGCCTTTTGGGTTGAAGAATGCTGGGGAAACTTACCAATGTGCCATGGTTTCTTTATTTCATGACATGATCCATCACGAGATAGAAGTATACGTCGACGATATGATTGAAAGGTCCCAAACTGAGGAGGAACACCTTGACCATCTACAGAAGCTGTTTTACCGTCTGAAGTTGTACAAGCTGAGGTTGAACCCAAACAAGTGCACCTTTGGGGTGAGATCTGGAAAATTGCTAGGCTTCGTCGTAAGCGACAAAGGTATTCAAGTGGACCCTGCCAAAGTGAAAGCCATACAAGAGATGCCAACTCCCAAGACAGAGAAAGAAGTCAGAGGCTTTCTAGGACGGCTGAACTACATTGCCCGATTCATCTCACATCTAACTGCTACCTGTGAACCAATCTTCAAACTGCTGAAGAAAGATCAAGTAGTACGTTGGAATGATGAATGTCAGGCCGCTTTCGAAAGAATCAAAGAGTATCTCCAAGAACCACCCATTCTTATGCCGCCGGTTGAAGGGAGACCTCTAATCTTATACTTGACAGTACTGGACAACTCAATGGGGTGTGTGCTGGGGCAGCATGACGAGTCTGGCCGAAAAGAACACGCCATTTATTACCTTAGCAAAAAGTTTACCGACTGTGAGACCCGGTACTCACTGCTCGAGAAAACTTGCTGCGCTTTGGTATGGGCTGCTCGCCGGCTGAGACAGTATATGTTGACTCACACTACTCTATTGATTTCAAAAATGGATCCAATCAAGTACATATTCGAAAAGCCTGCCTTGTCCGGAAGAATAGCAAGATGGCAAATGATCTTGACGGAATATGACATCCAGTACACGACTCAAAAAGCAATCAAGGGAAGTGTATTGGCAGACCATTTGGCACACCAGGCAGTGGATGATTACCAGTCGATGAACTTTGAATTTCCAGACGAGGATATCATGGTAGTGACTGATTGTGAAGTACCTGGACCGGATGAAGGACCTGAGGAAGGATCCCTATGGTCTATGCACTTTGACGGAGCCTCGAACGCTTTGGGTAATGGTATCGGCGCCGTGATCATATCCCCTAAAGGCACTCATACTCCACTCACCGCACGGCTATGTTTCAACTACACCAACAACATGGCGGAGTATGAAGCATGCATCATGGGTCTCCAAGCTGCAATTGACTTAAGGATCAAGTTTCTGAGTGTCTTCGGAGATTCCACTCTCGTGATCAATCAGGTCAAAGGCGAGTGGGATACGAAACACCCAAATCTTATTCCTTACAAAGAGTACGTGTTGACGTTGATCCCCCATTTCGAAGAGATAACTTTTGAACACTTCCCAAGAGAGGAGAATCAGTTAGCGGACGCGTTGGCTACGATGTCTTCTATGTTTAAAGTCAAATGGGACAACGAGGCACCCCAGATCATTATTTGTAAGTTGGATGAACCTGCACATTGCTGCGATCTCAAGACCAGAGAGGTAACAGAAAAACCCTGGTATCATGAAGTGAAGAGGTACCTTGAAGCTCAAGAATACCCCGAAGGCGCATCAATTAATGACAAGAAGTTCCTGAGAAGGTTTGCAGCAAAGTTCTTCCTCGGAAATGGCATTCTGTACAAACGAAACCATGATTCGACATTACTGCGTTGTATGGATAAGACTGAAGCAGAAAAGATCATGGCGGAGCTACATGAAGGTACCTTCGGAACACATTCCAGTGGACATACCATGGCAAAGAAAATCCTTCGGGCAGGATATTTCTGGTCCACAATGGAAGCCGACTGTTATCAGCATTCCCGAACTTTTCATAAATGCCAGATCTATGCTGATAAGGTGCACATTCCTCCGGGTCCTCTGAACGTCTTGACGGCACCTTGGCCTTTTGCAATGTGGGGCATTGATATGATCGACGAAATCAGACCTACAGCATCTAACGGGCACCGCTTCATCTTGGTGGCGATTGATTACTTCACAAAGTGGGTTGAAGCAGCTTCCTACGCTACCGTAACCAAGAATGTCGTGGCACGGTTCATTCGGCACAACCTGATCTGTCGATACGGTGTACTTGAGAGGATCATTACGGATAATGGTACCAATCTTTATAACAAGATGGTCACTGAGCTCTGCGAGCAATTCAAGATACAGCACCACAACTCTTCTCCCTACCGGCCGAAGATGAATGGGGCTGTAGAAGCAGCGAATAAGAACATCAAGAAGATTGTGCAGAAGATGACAGTGACCTACAAAGATTGGCACGAAATGTTACTGTTTGCTCTTCATGGGTACCGTACCTCAGCACGGACGTCAACAGGGGCAACTCCATTTTCCTTGGTCTATGGCATGGAGGCAGTCTTGCCTATTGAAGTCCAGATACCCTCTCTCCGGATAATGAAGGATGCAGGTTTGAGCGAAGATGACTGGATCCAGACTCGGCTTGATCACTTAAACCTAATTGACGAGAAGAGACTCACTGCTATTTGTCATGGTCAAACGTACCAAAAACGGATGATCAGGGCATTTAACAAGAAGGTCAGACGACAAGAGTATCAAGTCGGAGATATGGTAATCAAGCGCATCATTCTTCCTCAAAGTGATCCCAGGGGCAAATGGACCCCTACGTACGAAGGGCCATTTGTGGTTAAACATATCTTCTCAGGAGGAGCTATGATTCTAACCACCATGGATGGTGACGACCTTCCTCACCCCGCCAATGCAGACATAGTAAAAAGATACTACGCATGATCAAAGACCCGCTAGGTTGATACACCTAGGCAAAAATAAGGGCTTCCCGGCGAACCAAAAGGGTTCGGGCAAAAGTAAGGGATGAAATGAAAAAAATCTGTACACCCGGCAAGTCGAAAACCTGAAAAGGCGGCTTGGGCAAAAATGGGTATCCCGGTGGACTGAAAACCCGAAAGGGTGGTCCAGGCAAAAGTTAGGGATAAAGCATAATACTATGTCTCATTGGATCACCTTGCATCCAGAATTAGGCATCAACTATCGGGCTCAGATGACTCCAATCAATCAACTTCATCTTCAACTAAGCAGCAGAGTGATGAGACGCTTGAAAACATAAAGGCGATAGCAGAGTTGGAACCCAGTGGGATTATTTTTCACATAGCTGTTTTGTTTCCTTTTCAAAATTGTATAAACTCTATGTTGCTCGGCGGCGTTCTCTTACTGGGACGTCAGCCTCTTGTACACAAAACGTCTATTTACAGGCAAATTTCAAAATCAATACAAGCTCAATTTTTCAGACAAATTACCCATCGTTTTTCCTCTTTCTGTTTTGTTTTGCAAAGAACGTCCAATGTTCATTTTTTATATATGCATTTGACATTAATTGCTAATCATGAATATTTGCATGCGAAACAAAAGACTAATTACAGGTGACATCAGAAACAGGGGCAATAAAGAATTGTTTAAACGATCTAGTTGCTTTGTCCACCAAGGTACCAAGGTAGGTTCGGCTGAAGAATGTAACCAAGTTACCTCCACTCCCCGCAGAGTAAGACAAGATTCAACAATACTCGCCCCAGGTAGAGTTGGTCCCCCATCAGCCCTGAAAAGGCACTGTATCTCCAGCAAGTCAGTGATACTCTCCCCAAGCAGAGTTTAGTCTACTATCAGCCTTAAGAAAGTTGGGTATCCCCAGAAGATCTCAACATTCCCCAGCGGAGTATAGACATTCCTCAGCAAACATCCCCGGCAGTCTTAATCTAAGATTGTTCCCCGACGGAATACCAGACACCCCAGTGGAACCATTCCCCAGTACAGTCCAAAGTTTCCCCAGGAAGTTTGAATCATTATCCCCAGTAGATTCTGGAAGCTCATCACCTGCAGAGTACATACGTCTCTCCCCGGCTTTATTCAAAGGTTATTTCCCACCAGGGTATAACTGGGTTATCCTCAGCTAATTACCATGGAAAGTTCGTCCTCGGCGAAGTTCTTCCTATTCCCCAGCGGAGTTCATCAAGTTCCCCAACATAACATACCAGTGGAATCCCCAGCGGAGCTATCATCAAAACCTCAGCGAAGTATCTCTTCCCACAGAGTAATTCCCCGCAGAGTAATCTCTCCAACAAGTTTATTCCCCAACGGAGTCATCTTCTCCTACCGGTTTATTCGTGCAACCATCATCCCCAGCGGAAGCTAATAACTCCACTCTTCAACATCAGCCCAGGATTCAACAAGTTCCCAGCACTCGTCAAGGATTTATTTTCCTAGACGAAAATACATTCATAGACATTTCACATTTCATACATCCTGCTTACATACATGATAAAGTGCATACAACACTATCTCATTTTGAGCATCATGACATCATGCATTTCATACATCATGACATTGCATACAACTGATGTCTTGCCTTTTCAGGAAAAGGTCAATCCAAAGATGATTACTATCAACTATCGCAGTTCCAGATTCGATTCCTGTATCTAGCCAGGGCATATCTGTGAGCGATTAATTGTAGATTCGATACCTGTATCCAGCCAGGGCATATCTGCACGAAGAGTTTTCCAGATTCGATACTTGTATCCAGCCAGGGCATATCTAAAGACGACAAATTCCATATTCGATACCGGTATCCAGCCAGGGCATATCTGAAGACGACAAATTCCAGATTCGATTCCTGTATCCAGCCAGGGCATATCTGTGAGTATTTGATTGTGGATTCGACACCTGTATCTAGCCAGGGCACATCTGCATGAAGAGTTTAGAGATTCGATACCTGTATCCAGCCAGGGCATATCTGTAGACAACCAAATTCCAGATTCGATTCCTGTATCCAGCCAGGGCATATCTGTAGACAACCAAATTCCAGATTCGATTCTTGTATCCAGCCAGGGCATATCTGTAGACAACCAAATTCCAGATTCGATTCATGTATCCAGCCAGGGCATATCTGTAGACAACCAAATTCCAGATTCGATTCCTGTATCCAGCCAGGGCATATCTGTAGACAACCAAATTCCAGATTCGATTCCTGTATCCAGCCAGGGCATATCTGTAGACAACCAAATTCCAGATCCCATACCTGTATCCAGCCAGGGCATATCTGTAGACGACCAATTCCAGATCTGATTCCTGTATCTAGCCAGGGCACATATGTGAGCAACTAATTGTAGATTCAATACCTGTACCTAGCCAGGGCATATCTGCATGAAGAGACTGAAGATCAACACCTGTAACAGGCCAGGAAACCATCTTCCTTTCTCAAAGTACGCAAGTTCTCGCTAAGGAATCTCTTACGTGATCGACACCTCCAAATGGCATCTATAAGCCCATTCCCGACAAGATTCTGTCACACCTCCAGATGGCATCTATAAGCCCATCCTCCTATCCACCATCTCTCCAAATGGCATTTATAAGCCCATTCCCGCCATCACATTGCTGATACTCTACCATGCGAGTGTAAATTTCAGGGCACTTTAGTGTTCAATCATCTTCCACCTTCGGATCACGAAAGGCACGCAAGCCAATCTACACCCTCAGGTCTAAGAAGATTGAACAGAGGCAATTGTTGTACCCCAAAATTTTCCCTCCCATTTTTCATCAATATTTTCTCACCACAAGACCCTTGGAGCTCAAGATCAAGTTAGGGTTTGCTCTGCTCAAGACTCCTCCTTGCACTGTTGACCCAAATTAGGGTTTGTGTTTGCACAAAGATGTTTTGACCTAAAATGCCTAAGATGACTTTCATGCCTCATGTTGGACCCACAAGTTTATCCATACCAAGTTTCAAGTCTTGATTCCAATCTTTGCCCAGTCAATTGGACAGTTTACCTAGAAATCAGCTGTATTGGGGAAAAAGTCAACTGTGGTCAATTGACAGTCAAACCTCATGATTTTTGACCCACATCAACATTATGAACTCATATGGACCATTTGATCAAGTTTGGATCACAATTCCACAAGAAATTTGATTAGATCACCAAAAGGGCAAAATGGTCATTTTTAAGGTTTTGACTTGAAATTCTGGCTGCAGATACTCAATGTCACGTTCAATGTTATGACACCGTATCTGACTTTCTATAAGACAGTAAATACAAAAACAGTAAAGAACACAGTCAATTGTTTACCCAGTTCAGTGTGCAACAACACCTACTCTGGGGGCTACCAAGCCAGGGAGGAAATCCACTATAAGAGATATTAATTCAGGAATAAACCAACCAGTTTATCTCCTTCACTTAAGACCTACCCAATGCAACTTCAATCTAAGTACAACTTAAACCTGAGTTCCTACTCACTCCCCCTCAATCACAGCAGTGATACATAGAAACAATTTGACTAATGAATTGTTGAAGACACTCTTCAAAACATACACTTGATTATGCTTCACAGCTTTTTAATCAAGCAACACAAACACTCTTGCTTCACAGCTTTGAGTGATACACAAACCTAACTTGACTTTGCTTCACAGCTTTAGTCAAGAGACATACAAACACTCTTGCTTCAAAGCTTTGAGTGTTACACAACCCTTACAATTAAAACCTATTCCAAGTCACTTATCACAATGATAATTGCTTGGATTACAATAGTAAAAACTATACAGCTTCTAAATGATCTTCTATCAAAAAGGGATTGCTTTCAAAACAGCAGCTCTGTTGAATATATAGCAGCTGCAACTTCAGTTAGGGTTTCCACAAAAAGCTAGGGTTAATTCCGTTTGACCTTAAGACTAGGTCACAGGACTTTATCAACCAGGTTAGGGTTGAGCTAGGTTAAGCCAAAGAAAACGCAGGATTCTGTTCTGGAAAGACTGAGTCATTTTCCTGAAAAAACTCAGAATTAACCAAACTGCATACCTGTTAGTTCAGAACAGGATGTCTTAACATCTGTTATGACATCTGAAAACCTGTCTACTGATTTAGGAAAATGTGATCATTTTGCAAAATGCTCAGATACACACTTATAAACATTAGTACCTGTATGACAATATTTTTCTGCAAAGGTACCTAATGAATCAGTACAAACTAAACTAGAATGTTATGACATCAGTCATGACATTCACACATACACTTGGGTTTTACCAAAAATGCAAGTCAATAACTAAACAACTACAAACTCCCCCTTTGGTAGATTTTTGGCTAAAGACCCTAAGCAATCAGAGATAGATAGCAGCAGAAAGAAATGACTGCAGAAAAATAGAATGTCTAATTAAGTAAGTACCAAAATATATCTCCCCCTCTTTAGCCACAAATGGGCCAAAGATACATGTTCATAAAAATTTATACAGTCATCCAGAAAAGTAATAAGAGCAGCAACTAAAAAATGAACACACTTCCAAACTCCACCAAGGACCAGCATCAACTCCACCAAACAGCAACCAACCTTTAAGCACTGTCATCAGACTCAGAGGAGCTAGTTTCTTCAGTATTGAGATGACCTTCAGCTTCTACACCCTCTTCCCTTCTGTTTCCTTCAGCTTCCTCCTTTTCTAACCTGGCAATTAGGATTTCTAGGGTCTTTTTCCTAGCTTCCAGTTCTTTGCAGGTCTCTTTTAATACAGCTATGACATCAGATGTCTTGGACTGGGTCTTCACAGACGATGTCTCAGCTGATGTTATGACAATATCAGGAGCATGAGATCCCTGAAACAGTTTGTAGTGCAACCCAAGGGAAGGAGCTCTTTTGCAAGCATTATCTCTTGCCACCAGGATATCAGGGTATTGTGCAAGGATAATTCCACAAAGGAGGGAGGGAAAGGCAATTGGTCCTTTGACAGCATAACTACCAGCATGTTTTAAAGTTTGTTCAAAAATATACCTGCCATAGTCAAAAGCAGTCTTGGTTCCCACAGCATAAATAAATCTCCCCAATCCTGTGGAGACAGTTGATTTATGGTTTGTAGGCACCCAGTTGGCTGCACCAATCTTGTGCAGGATGGCAAATTTCATGCTAAGTTTGCTGGCATTCAACTTGCCTTTCAAGGGCCAGCACTTCACTTGCCTTGCTGTGATGGTTTGACAAACTTCATTGTCAGTGACTTCCAGATCAGGACAATCCTCATTTGTTCTTCCAAGAAATTTGTTAATTTCTGATGGAGAGAACTTGACCCTTCTTCCTCTAACAAAAACACTTTCAAAGTCAGCTGACCTTCCATCAGCACAATCATTAGACAAGTTAACTATGAACTCCTTGACCAGATTTTCATAACACTTGTTAAATTTTATCACTGTCTTCAGCAGTCCAGCATTCTTGATCAGGTCCATGATGTCTTTGCACTCCATGGCATCATTGTTGAGTTCTCTTTCTAAAGCTATTCTCTTTAAGCAAACATACTTCCATCTGTTTGCATTGTCAGGATGATGAAAAGAGATGTTGTCTGTTGGGACTTCAGGAACTCTAGCAATTTTGTTGGAGGGGAGCTTCCTTCTTATAGGAATTTCTTCAGCATCAATCTCAAATTCTGATTCCTCATCAGAATCAGAAGATTCAGGTTCTTTTCTCTTCTTTGAAATTGGTTGTCTAGCAGTATGCACCTGGGCTTTCACCTTCCCTTTGGACTGAATAGTTTTCACAGATTCTACCCCAGCCATGCCTTCAGCCTTGGATTTCTTAACAACAGGTTTATCTTTGGACACACATTTTGCATCATTCTGATTACCCTTTCTTTTCATCAATCTCCTAGCTATGCTAGGGTTTACATTTGCAATCAGATCATTATCTGAGTAACCCTCATCCACATCAATGATAGGTGGATCAGCAGTCTTTTCTGAAGGGTTCTGAATGTTGTCATTTTGTGTCACAACATTCTCAGAGACATCTACATTCTCAGAGACGTCCACATTTAGGCTTCCTGATTGATTTAAAGGGACAGAAATCCTCGGTACAGGTTGGTTTCCGCTTAGTATACTAGTAACAAGCCTAGCAATAGCTTGATGAACTTGAACTGATCCTTCTCTATTTGGTACAGAAGAAGAAGGATGAGAAGGATTACCAGAGGCTGCAGCTTGAGCTCTTCCTGCATGTCTAGTTCTCAGCTTTTTGACTTTGGCGGGGTCAGTAGCCATCTCTCTGAGAGGAGTGACTTCAAGAACTTCAGATTCTATGCATGTGGTGATTGCTCTAGAGTCTTGGTCAGATGATGAAGATGATGAGGATGATGAAGTCGCCTTGGTTGAAGATGATGTCTGAGACATTTTGATTGACTTAGAGCACCAGTAGCAATTTGAGAGAAAATTTTTATTGAGAGAAGGGAACAGGTTGCAAAGTCGAGAGGGGTAGGAGGCAAAAGAGAGTCTTTTCAACTTCTTAAGAATTTTGAAAGAATTTGGAAAACATATGATTAACCCACTAAAAATAGACTTAACAAAATTAACTCCTTCAACCCTTGTTTTAAGCAAAATTAATTGCTATAATTTCTCATGTTGGCAAATACCCAACCTGCGTCTCAAGTTTTCAAGTTTATTTCCAACAAGAGCCTTGGTAGAAGAATCAGCCAGCTGAAGCTTAATGATACCACGTTCCAGTTTAATTGACTTCTTCTCTACAAAGTCAATGTGCTTGGTCCTGCTATGCTGAATAGGGTTCATGGAAATATTGATGTATTCAGATTGTCACAATATAATGTCACAACATCTTGTGAGACATTATACTCAGTGAGCATCTGTTTTGTCCAGATATTTTGAGAACAGTTATTCCTAGCTGCAACCATTTCAGCACAGAGTTGGGAAGGCATTCTTTTGACATGAATCATAGTTCTGGTTGATTCTTGAATGATCTTATTTTTCTTTTTGTCCACTCCATTTTGATGGAGAGTTGTAGGAGAAGAGACTTCACGACTCATTTCTTCAGAGAAACAGAATTTATTAGACTTGTTGTTTCCAACATCCTTGTCATGATTACTTCTGGTTCTGACAACACATCCTTCTTCAAGTTTATTCACCACATCATAGACATGTTTCTTTTTACCAAGCCTTTCAATTTTAAGTTCACCACAAACCCTTCTTTTATCAATCTGTAGTTTTGGAGTCCTTCTGACTGCTTCCATAGAGATAGCTCTTTTCATTCTTCTTAGATGAAGATGACCAAGCTTATGGTGCCACAGTTTCATCTCTTTTTCTTCTTTGGTAATTGGACACATAGTGGAGTTATTAGTGTTCTCAGGCTGCCACAAGTAACAGTTATCTTTGGATCTGATTCCTTTCATTACAACCTCTAGTTTTTCATTAATTACTAGACATTCAGATTTTGAGAAGTTGACCTTGAATCCTAGATCACACAATTGACTGATACTAATGAGATTAGCAGTCAGCCCTTTTACCAGCAGTACTTCATTCAGACTTGGAACTCCAGGGCAGTCCAAATCACCAACTCCTTTGATTTCACCTTTAGCACCATCTCCAAAGGTCACAAAACTCGTGGTGTGAGGCTTAACATTATTGAGGAGGTTCTTGATTCCAGTCATGTGTCTGGAACATCCACTGTCAAAGTACCAGTCTTCCTTTGTAGAGACCCTCAGGGAAGTGTGGGCTATCAGGGAAGTAGCCTTTTTCTTCCATTTAGGAGCATGTGGTACCTTTTTGGACTTAGGTTTGGCTCCTGAGTTCTGATTAGGGTATCCATGCAGTCTGAAGCAGAAGGGCTTTATGTGGCCATATCTCCCACAATGATGACATCTCCATCTTTGGTACCTTTTCTTCATATGTCTCTGTTCCTGATGTTGAGAGTTGTGTTGAGACATCTGTTTTGACATTTGCTTATCAGGCCTGATCTTCTTATCTGTACCAGATTTCTTTGCTTCCATAAATCCTAGTCCATATTTATTTCCCACATTTTGTCCAACCTGAAGGATCTCTTCCAATTTGTCTGTTCCATTAGTCAGCATCTTGACAGATTTGGTCATTTGATTCAGTTGTGAGTTCAGCAATTGAACTTCCCCTTCTAGATGACTTATAGTTTCAAGATCTGCCCTTTTTCAGCCTCCAGCTTTATAATGAGTTTTGATTGTTTCTCATTCTGCACACAGACTTCAGCACTACTGATACACAATTTCTTGTAGGTATCAGCCAGTTCTTCAAATGTCACTTCTTCATCACTGGTGTAACTTTCACATGTACAAACACCAGTGAAATTCTGGCTGCAGATAATCAATGTCACGTTCAATGTTATGACACCGTATCTGACTTTCTATAAGACAGTAAATACAAAAACAGTAAAGAACACAGTCAATTGTTTACCCAGTTCAGTGTGCAACAACACCTACTCTGGGGGCTACCAAGTCAGGGAGGAAATCCACTATAAGAGATGTTAATTCAGGAATAAACCAACCAGTTTATCTCCTTCACTTAAGACCTACCCAATGCAATTTCAATCTAAGTACAACTTAAACCTGAGTTCCTACTCACTCCCCCTCAATCACAGCAGTGATACATAAAACAATTTGACTAATGAATTGATGAAGACACTCTTCAAAAACATACACTTGATTAAGCTTCACAGCTTTTTAATCAAGCAACACAACCACTCTTGCTTCACAGCTTTGAGTGATACACACATCTAACTTGACTCTGCTTCACAGCTTTAGTCAAGAAACATACAAACACTCTTGCTTCACAGCTTTGAGTGCTACACAACCCTTACAATTAAAAGCCTATTCCAAGTCACTTATCACAATGATAATTGCTTGAATTACAATAGTTAAAACTATACAACTTACAAATGATCTTCTGTCCAAAAAGGGATTGCTTTCAAAACAGCAGCTCTGTTGAATATATAGCAGCTGCAACTTCAGTTAGGGTTTCCACAAAAAGCTAGGGTTAATTCTGTTTGACCTTAAGACTAGGTCACAGGACTTTATCAACCAGGTTAGGGTTGAGCTAGGTTAACCCAAAGAAAACGCAGGATTCTGTTCTGGAAAGACTGAGTCATTTTCCTGAAAAAACTCAGAATTAACCAAACTGTAAACCTGTTAGTTCAGAACAGGATGTCTTAACATCTGTTATGACATCTGAAAAACCTGTCTACTGATTTAGGAAAATGTGATCATTTTGCAAAATGCTCAGATACACACTTATAAACATCAGTAC
The DNA here is from genome assembly GCA_948472305.1 of Vicia faba. Taxonomy (NCBI): domain Eukaryota; kingdom Viridiplantae; phylum Streptophyta; class Magnoliopsida; order Fabales; family Fabaceae; genus Vicia; species Vicia faba. The sequence continues at coordinate 149,012,291 of OX451741.1, read as the reverse complement.
CTGTATGACAATATTTTTCTGCAAAGGTACCTAATGAATCAGTACAAACTAAACTAGAACGTTATGACATCAGTCATGACATTCACACATACACTTGGGTTTTACCAAAAATGCAAGCCAATAACTAAACAACTACAAACTCCCCCTTTGGAAGATTTTTGGCTAAAGACCCTAAGCAATCAGAGATAGATAGCAGCAGAAAGAAATGACTGCAGAAAGATAGAATGTCTAATTAAGAAGTACCAAAATATTCTCCCCCTCTTTAGCCACAAATGGGCCAAAGATACATGTTCATTATACAGTCATCCAGAAAAAAGTAATAAGAGCAGCAGCCAAAAAAACTGAACACACTTCCAAACTCCACCAGGTATCACCACCACCAATCAGCAACACCACCAAACAGCAACCAACCTTTAAGCACTGTCATCAGACTCAGAGGAGCTAGTTTCTTCAGTATTGAGATGACCTTCAGCTTCTACACCCTCTTCCCTTCTGTTTCCTTCAGCTTCCTCCTTTTCTAACCTGACAATTAGGATTTCTAGGGTCTTTTTCCTAGCTTCCAGCTCTTTGCAGGTCTCTTTTAATACATCTATGACATCAGATGTCTTGGACTGGGTCTTCACAGACGATGTCTCAGCTGATGTTATGACAATATCAGGAGCATGAGATCCCTGAAACAGTTTGTAGTGCAACCCAAGGGCAGGAGCTCTTTTGCAGGCTGTATCTCTTGCCACCAGGATATCAGGGTATTGTGCAAGGATAATTCCACAAAGGAGGGAGGGAAAGGCAATTGGTCCTTTGACAGCATAACTACCAGCATGTTTTAAAGTTTGTTCAAAAATATACCTGCCATAGTCAAAAGCAGTCTTGGTTCCCACAGCATAAATAAATCTCCCCAATCCTGTGGAGATAGTTGATTTATGGTTTGTAGGCACCCAGTTGGCTGCACCAATCTTGTTCAGGATGGCAAATTTCATGCTAAGTTTGCTGGCATTCAGCTTGCCTTTCAAGGGCCAGCATTTCACTTGCCTTGCTGTGATGGTTTGACAAACTTCATTGTCAGTGACTTCCAGATCAGGACAATCCTCATTTGTTCTTCCAAGAAATTTGTTAATTTCTGATGGAGAGAACTTGACCCTTCTTCCTCTAACAAAAACACTTTCAAAGTCAGCTGACCTTCCATCAGCACAATCATTAGACAAGTTCACTATGAACTCCTTGACCAGATTTTCATAACACTTGTTAAATTTTATCACTGTCTTCATCAGTCCAGCATTCTTGATCAGGTCCATGATGTCTTTGCACTCCATGGCATCATTGTTGAGATCTCTTTCTAAAGCTATTCTCTTTAAGCAAACATACTTCCATCTGTTTGCATTGTCAGGATGATGAAAAGCGATGTTGTCTGTTGGGACTTCAGGAACTCTAGCAATTTTGCTGGAGGGGAGCTTCCTTCTGATAGGAATTTCTTCAGCATCAAACTCAAACTCTGATTCTTCATCAGAATCAGAATATTCAGGTTCTTTTCTCTTCTTTGAAATTGGTTGTCTATCAGTATGCACCTGGGCTTTCACCTTCCCTTTGGCCTGACCAGTTTTCACAGATTTTACCCCAGCCTTGCCTTCAGCCTTGGATTTCTTGACAGCAGGTTTATCTTTGGACACACATTTTGCATCATTCTGATTACCCTTTCTTTTCATCAATCTCCTAGCTATGCTAGGGTTTACATTGGCAATCAGATCATTATCTGAGTAATCCTCATCCACATCAATGATAGGTGGATCAGCAGTCTTTTCTGAAGGGTTCTGAATGTTGTCATTCTGTGTCACAACATTCTCAGAGACATCTACATTCTCAGAGACGTCCACATTTGGGCTTCCTGATTGATTTAAAGGGACAGAAATCCCCGGTACAGGTTGGTTTCCGCTTAGTATAATAGTAACAAGCCTAGCAATAGCTTGATGAACTTGAACTGATCTTTCTCTATTTGGTACAGAAGAAGAAGGATGAGAAGGATTACCAGAGGCTGCAGTTTGAGCTCTTCCTGCATGTCTAGTTCTCAGCTTTTTGACTTTGGCGGGGTCAGTTGCCATCTCTCTGAGAGGAGTGACCTCAAGAACTTCAGATTCTATGCATTTGGTGATTGCTCTAGAGTCTTGGTCAGATGATGAAGATGATGAGGATGATGAAGTCGCCTTGGTTGAAGATGATGTCTGAGACATTTTGATTGACTTAGAGCACCAGTAGTAATTTGAGAGAAACTTTTGATTGAGAGAAGGGAACAGGTTGCAAAGACGAGAGAGGTAGGAGGAAAAAGAGAGTCTATTCAACTTCTTAAGTATTTTGAAAGAATTTGGAAAACATATGATTAACCCACTAAAAATAGACTTAACAAAATTAACTCCTTCAACCCTTGTTTTAAGCAAAATTAATTGCTATAATTTCTCATGTTGGCAAATACCCAACCTGCCCCTCAAGTTTTCAAGTTTATTTCCAACAAGAGCCTTGGTAGAAGAATCAGCCAGCTGAAGCTTAATGATACCATGTCCCAGTTTAATTGACTTCTTCTCTACAAAGTCAATGTGCTTGGTCCTGCTATGCTGAATAGGGTTCATGGAAATATTGATTGTATTCAGATTGTCACAATATAATGTCACAACATCTTGTGAGACATTATACTCAGTGAGCATCTGTTTTGTCCAGATATTTTGAGAACAGTTATTCCTAGCTGCAACCATTTCCGCACAGAGATGGGAAGGCATTCTTTTGACATGAATCATAGTTCTGGTTGATTCTTGAATGATTTTCTTTTTGTCCACTCCATTTTGATGGAGAGTTATAGGATAAGAGACTTCACGACTCATTTCTTCAGGGAAACAGAATTTATTAGACTTGTTGTTTCCAACATCCTTGTCATGATTACTTCTGGTTCCGACAACACATCCTTCTTCAAGTTTATTCACCACATTATAGACATTATCAACCTGTAGTTTTGGAGTCCTTCTGACTGCTTCCATAGAGATAGCTCTTTTCATTCTTCTTAGATGAAGATGACCAAGCTTATGATGCCACAGTTTCATCTCTTTTTCTTCTTTGGTAATTGGACACATAGTGGAGTTATCAGTGTTCTCAGGCTGCCACAAGTAACAGTTATCTTTGGATCTGATTCCTTTCATTACAACCTCTAGTTTTTCATTAATTACTAGACATTCAGATTTTGAGAAGTTGACCTTGAATCCTAGATCACACAATTGACTGATACTAATGAGATTAGCAGTCAGCCCTTTTACCAGCAGTACTTCATTCAGACTTGGAACTCCAGGGCAGTCCAAATCACCAACTCCTTTGATTTCACCTTTAGCACCATCTCCAAAGGTCACAAAACTCGTGGTGTGAGGCTTAACATTATTGAGGAGGTTCTTGATTCCAGTCATGTGTCTGGAACATCCACTGTCAAAGTACCAGCCTTCCTTTGCAGAGACTCTCAGGGAAGTATGGGCTATCAGGGCAGTAGCCTTTTTCTTCCATTGAGGATTATGTGGTACCTTTTTAGACTTAGGTTTGACACCCGAGTTTTGATTGGGGTATCCATGCAATCTGAAGCAGAAGGGCTTTATGTGGCCATATCTCCCACAATAATGACATCTCCATCTTTGGTACCTTTTCTTCATATGTCTCTGTTTCTGATGTTGAGAGTTGTGTTGAGACATCTGCTTTGACAATTGTTTAACAGGCCTGATCTTCTTGTCTGCACCAGATTTCTTAGTTTCCACAAATCCTAGTCCAGATTTGTTTCCCACATTTTGTCCCACTTGAAGAATCTCTTCCAATTTATCTGTTCCATTGGTCAGCATCTTGACAAATTTGGTCATATGGTTCAGTTGTGAGTTCAGCAATTGAACTTCCCCTTCTAGATGACTTATAGTTTCAAGATCTGCCCTTTTTTCAGCCTCCAGATTTATAATGAGTTTTGTTTGTTTCTCATTTTGGACACAGACTTCAGCACTTCTGATACACAATTTCTTGTAGGTATCAGCCAGTTCTTCAAATGTCACTTCTTCATCACTGGTGTCACTTTCAGAAGTACAAACACCAGTTAGAGCAGTAACTAGTTTGGCAGATTCTTCTTCAGAATTACTTTCTGAATCACAGTCAGACCAAGTCGCAGTCATTCCTTTCTTTTGTTTCTTAAGAAAGGTTGGACATTCAGCTCGAATATGCCCATATCCTTCACAACCATGGCATTGAATTCCTCTGCCTTGGTTTCCCTTCTCTTCTGACCTTGGTCTTCTGCTGGAACTGTCAATGTCAGAGGGAATGTTATGAACATTAGACCTTGACTTTGGATCTATTCTTTTGATGAGCTTGTTGAACTGTCTTCCAAGCATGGCTATAGCTTCTGAAATATTTTCTTCTTCATCCTCCTTGTTTTCAACATCAGTGTTGGATACAAGTGCTATGCTCTTGTTCTTCTTGTCACCATTATCAGTGATCCCCATCTCAAAAGTCTGAAGAGACCCAATAAGTTCATCCACTTTCAACTTGCTGATGTCCTGGGCTTCCTCTATGGCAGTTACCTTCATTGCAAATCTTTTAGGCAAGGATCTGAGAATCTTTCTCACCAGTTTTTCTTCTGACATCTTTTCTCCCAGTGCTCCTAAGGTGTTGGCAATCTCCAAGATGTTCATGTGAAACTCATGAATGGTTTCATCTTCCATCATTTTTAGATTCTCAAACTTGGTAGTCAACATCTGAAGCCTTGACATTTTTACTTTGGAAGTGCCCTCATGAGTAGTTTTGAGAGTGTCCCAAACTTCCTTGGCCAGTTCATATTGATGTACTAGTCTGAAAATGTTTCTATCAATTCCATTGAACAAGGCATTTAAGGCTTTGGAATTTCCCAGGGCTAACTCATCTTCTTCTTTACTCCAATCTTCCTCAGGCTTCAGGCTGATTGTCCCATCTTTCTCAATTATGGTGGGATGGATCCATCCTTTGTCAGCAGCTCTCCAAGCCTTTTTGTCCAGAGATTTTAAGAAGGCAATCATACGAGGTTTCCAGTAGTCATAATTAGTTCCATCCAGAATGGCTGGTCTATTTCCAAAAACTCCTTCTTTGTCCATAGTGCCAGAAAGTGATATCCCTAGATCTCACCCAGTAATACAGGCAGGGTGCCTGCTCTGATGCCAATTGAAATTCTGGCTGCAGATACTCAATGTCACGTTCAATGTTATGACACCGTATCTGACTTTCTATAAGACAGTAAATACAAAAACAGTAAAGAACACAGTCAATTGTTTACCCAGTTCAGTGTGCAACAACACCTACTCTGGGGGCTACCAAGCCAGGGAGGAAATCCACTATAAGAGATGTTAATTCAGGAATAAACCAACCAGTTTATCTCCTTCACTTAAGACCTACCCAATGCAATTTCAATCTAAGTACAACTTAAACCTGAGTTCCTACTCACTCCCCCTCAATCACAGCAGTGATACATAAAAAAATTTGACTAATGAATTGATGAAGACACTCTTCAAAAACATACACTTGATTAAGCTTCACAGCTTTTTAATCAAGCAACACAACCACTCTTGCTTCACAGCTTTGAGTGATACACACATCTAACTTGACTCTACTTCACAGCTTTAGTCAAGAAACATACAAACACTCTTGCTTCACAGCTTTGAGTGCTACACAACCCTTACAATTAAAAGCCTATTCCAAGTCACTTATCACAATGATAATTGCTTGAATTACAATAGTTAAAACTATGCAGCTTACAAATGATCTTCTGTCCAAAAAGGGATTGCTTTCAAAACAGCAGCTCTGTTGAATATATAGCAGCTGCAACTTCAGTTAGGGTTTCCACAAAAAGCTAGGGTTAATTCCATTTGACCTTAAGACTAGGTCACAGGACTTTATCAACCAGGTTAGGGTTGAGCTAGGTTAACCCAAAGAAAACGCAGGATTCTGTTCTGGAATAACTGAGTCATTTTCCTGAAAAAACTCAGAATTAACCAAACTGCAAACCTGTTAGTTCAGAACAGGATGTCTTAACATCTGTTATGACATCTGAAAAACCTGTCTACTGATTTAGGAAAATGTGATCATTTTGCAAAATGCTCAGATACACACTTATAAACATCAGTACCTGTATGACAATATTTTTCTGCAAAGGTACCTAATGAATCAGTACAAACTAAACTAGAATGTTATGACATCAGTCATAACATTCACACATACACTTGGGTTTTACCAAAAATGCAAGCCAATAACTAAACAACTACAACCAGTTAGAGCAGTAACTAGTTTGGCAGATTCTTCTTCAAAATTACTTTCTGAATCACAGTCAGACCAAGTAACAGTCATTCCTTTCTTTTGTTTCTTAAGAAAGGTTGGACATTCAGCTCGAATATGCCCATATCCTTCACAGCCATGGCATTGAATTCCTCTGCCTTGGTTTCCCTTCTCTTCTGACCTTGATCTTCTGCTGGAACTGTCAATGTCAGAGGGAATGTTATGAACATTAGACCTTGACTTTGGATCTATTATTTTGATGAGTTTGTTGAACTGTCTTCCAAGCATGGCTATAGCTTCTGAAATATTTTCTTCTTCATCCTCCTTGTTTTCAACATCAGTGTTGGATACAAGTGCTATGCTCTTGTTCTTCTTGTCACCATTATCAGTGATCCCCATCTCAAAAGTCTGAAGAGACCCAATAAGTTCATCCACTTTCAACTTGCTGATGTCCTGGGCTTCCTCTATGGCAGTTACCTTCATTGCAAATCTTTTAGGCAAGGATCTGAGAATTTTTCTCACCAATTTTTCTTCTGACATCTTTTCTCCCAATGCTCCTGAGGTGTTGGCAATCTCCAAGATGTTCATGTGAAACTCATGAATGGTTTCATCTTCCATCATTTTTAGATTCTCAAACTTGGTAGTCAACATCTGAAGCTTGACATTTTCACTTTGGAAGTGCCCTCATGAGTAGTTTTGAGAGTGTCCCAAACTTCCTTGGCCAATTCATATTGATGTACTAGTCGGAAAATATTTCTATCAATTCCATTGAACAAGGCATTTAAAGCTTTGGAATTTCCCAGGGCTAACTCATCTTCTTCTTTACTCCAATCTTCCTCAGGCTTCAAGCTGATTGTCCCATCTTTCTCAGTTATGGTGGGATGGATCCATCCTTTGTCAGCAGCTCTCCAAGCCTTTTTGTCCAGAGATTTTAAGAAGGCAATCATACGAGGTTTCCAGTAGTCATAATTAGTTCCATCCAGAATGGGTGGTCTATTTCCAAAAACTCCTTCTTTGTCCATAGTGCCAGAAAGTGATATCCCTAGATCTCACCCAGTAATACAGGCAGGGTGCCTGCTCTGATGCCAATTGAAATTCTGGCTGCAGATACTCAATGTCACGTTCAATGTTATGACACCGTATCTGACTTTCTATAAGACAGTAAATACAAAAACAGTAAAGAACACAGTCAATTGTTTACCCAGTTCAGTGTGCAACAACACCTACTCTGGGGGCTACCAAGCCAGGGAGGAAATCCACTATAAGAGATATTAATTCAGGAATAAACCAACCAATTTATCTCCTTCACTTAAGACCTACCCAATGCAACTTCAATCTAAGTACAACTTAAACCTGAGTTCCTACTCACTCCCCCTCAATCACAGCAGTGATACATAGAAACAATTTGACTAATGAATTGTTGAAGACACTCTTCAAAACATACACTTGATTATGCTTCACAGCTTTTTAATCAAGCAACACAAACACTCTTGCTTCACAGCTTTGAGTGATACACAAAACTAACTTGACTTTGCTTCACAGCTTTAGTCAAGAGACATACAAACACTCTTGCTTCAAAGCTTTGAGTGTTACACAACCCTTACAATTAAAACCTATTCCAAGTCACTTATCACAATGATAATTGCTTGGATTACAATAGTAAAAACTATACAGCTTCTAAATGATCTTCTATCAAAAAGGGATTGCTTTCAAAACAGCAGCTCTGTTGAATATATAACAGCTGCAACTTCAGTTAGGGTTTCTACAAAAAGCTAGGGTTAATTCCGTTTGACCTTAAGACTAGGTCACTGGACTTTATCAACCAGGTTAGGGTTGAGCTAGGTTAAGCCAAAGAAAACGCAGGATTCTGTTTTGGAAAGACTGAGTCATTTTCCTGAAAAAACTCAGAATTAACCAAACTGCATACCTGTTAGTTCAGAACAGGATGTCTTAACATCTGTTATGACATCTGAAAACCTGTCTACTGATTTAGGAAAATGTGATCATTTTGCAAAATGCTCAGATACACACTTATAAACATCAGTACCTGTATGACAATATTTTTCTGCAAAGGTACCTAATGAATCAGTACAAACTAAACTAGAATGTTATGACATCAGTCATGACATTCACACATACACTTGGGTTTTACCAAAAATGCAAGCCAATAACTAAACAACTACATGACTGCACAAAGGCAATTTTTTACTATTTGACCTAGCCAATGACAAACCAACCTCACATATGGACTCAAGGACTCAATGGCTTGGTCTTTACACATTCAACAAGTTCAAAAGATCCCAAATGCACAAGATTGACAGATGAATTTTCCAGTCAACTGAGCCAAAATTGACTGTATACTGAAAAGTCAAACTTTGACTTTTTGGTCAAAATCAAGTGTCAAGATTCATTTTTCATCAAAACATGTCAAATTATGAAACTTGGTAATCAAGAAATCAAAAATTACAAATTAGGGTTTTAAAATGAAGAATTTTCATAACTTAGAAAATTTTCTAAGTTATGAAAAATCCTAATTTTTTCCTAACTTTGTCCCATTTTTTCATCAAGATACATTTGGATTCAAACAAAACTCAAAACATGAAAGTTATAGTCCATTGCAAAATCTACAACTTTGATTCACAAAGTTTCCTCAAAAGAAGCTTGTAGCTCAAGTTATGATTTTTGGAACAAGGGTGCAAAACATTCTTAACTTAGAAAAATTTTGACCTATTCTAGGCAGGATTTTTGCCCAACTTCATGGCTACTTTTCACATGCTTCCACTTGGAATTTCAATTTGCATTACAAAGATGGATTGTATTACTCATTCCAAGCTTTCCAAATTGTCCAAGAAATTCTCAAAAACCCTTGTGGTTAGGGAGAATCGAATTTGTCAATATGGGCAAAAGTCACTTTGATTCATGGCCAAATGCATGTTCATAACTTAGGCATTTTCGAACTCAGCTTGCACAACTAGATTACAGGCCTTTTATCTCATCCACACTCAATAATTAAATGCCAATCCATTGTGTTCTAGCATTATTTTTCTCATTTGGTCATTACATGAAGAATTAAGCCATAAATGGAAAAAGCAAGTTATCCATTCTTGTAAAGAGGTGCTTTATGTCAAACACAAATCTAAGAAGTACAAAGCATATCTTTTGGGCACAAGATTATGGACTAATTCCACTGATCAAGGAGAGATTATGCAGCATGCTTGAGGGACCTGCCTTGGCCTATAATCTAAGTTGACAACTTTTGCTTACATTAGAAGAAACTTGCATATTGAACAAGATCTCTCATTGCTGCAACAACTAGCCTAAACAAACTTCTTGAACACATTCCAAACATCAAACCTGACCTGAAACACGAGCCAACCACCTTCAATACCTCCTCAAACACAAAAACCTCATCCTCTTGCAAAAAACAGAGTCCCTTCTGCAACTTGACTTCTATAAACCTTTCCACTCGTGCACTTTGTCCAAAAGGAGTTCAAACATGTTCCATATCACCCATTAAAGCTATCTCAAGCATTGAACACAAACTGTAACATCCCTAACATCATTTGCCATTTTCAGTTTTCAACTTTGCAGGTGAACTTCCATAGCTTGTTTCAGTCAGTTTCAAAGCAAGCTAGAGGTTGGAGAAGCATCCCTGGACCTCAAGCAAGCTATACAAGTCCTCACATTGCATTGAAAGTACCTCCATTGTCATACACGATTCAAGATGAACAGGTAAGTTTTTGAACTTCTATCTCTCTATCCAGGCATAGTTAGGCTTAAGTTTGTGAAGAAAGCATGTTCTAATCATAGCCCTGAAGCCACCCATATAGTTACTTTTCATTTATGTTGTGTGTGCTAAGAGTATTTTGAACCTGAACATTGAAAAAAAGCTAGGTCAGGAATTGGGGGAGAAGAAATTCTCTCTCATTTCTGAGAGTTAGATTAACTTCTTTATATGTTTAGAATCGTGGCTTCAAGCTCTACAGGTTTCATGTTTTAAGATTTGTCAAAGGATCAAAGAATCAAGAGTTAGGGAGATGAACAAGAAGGCACGCGTTTTTGTTTGAATCTGGCCAGAGGTTGAAGACAAAGTCCTTTGGGCTGGGCCTGTCTTGTTTTTTCTGTTTACACCACATTTTTCCACATACACCCCCCTGGCCCATTGCATGATATATTTGTCATTTTTGATTTTTTCCTTTTGATTTTGATTTTATATTTTTATCCAAACATGAAAAAACACTAAAAATATTTTTCTCACATTTTTTGCATTTTATTTGGATTTTATTTGTTTTATTTTGAACTTGTACATAACTAAAACAAAATATCTTTTTTATTCAAAATACAAAGATAATACAAAATACATTTTTATTTTCTGATTTTTTTTTATTTTATCTTTTGAAAATATTTTCTAAAAAATATACTTTTTTTTGTAAATATTAAATATTTTATTTTTGTACATATTTAATATATTTAATATATAATATAAATACTTATATATTTATTAGAATATTTAGGATAAAAATACAAAAATAATACATTTTTTATTTTTATTAATATTTGACCTCAAAAATACTTTTTTTACAATATACTTCCTTTTTATTTATTTTTTGTATATAATTAATACATATTGTGTATAATAAATAATAATACTTTTTATTTAGCAAAATTAGGGTTTTGCCCTAAATATGACAATATCCAAAAATTAACTTTTTTTATTTATTATTTCACTTGTAAATAAATCATATACACTTACACAAATTCATTTACACATACACATTTACTTATTCTTGTACATTACTTTACATTTACATTTGCGATTAATTCGATTTGGTTGTAAATATTGGGATACCACTCTCCTATTAAGTCTCATCCCCATTTGAACATTTGTACCCCCATTCCCATGATTATTGTGTAATAATTTAGGACTTTAATTTCCGCACTTTAAAGCTTTCCAAATATGCCATGATAGACTTAGGGTTTTGTATGCAAAAATCAAAAATAACAAATAGCTTGACCTAAACAAAAGACAAAAAAGCATGAAAATGGACAACACCAATCACACTTACACCCCTAGGGTTACTCCACTTGATGCCTTCAATAATGGGCCATGTTGGATGTTAGGTGTCTTTGGAAAAACAAAACAATATCAAATGATCATAGTCCCTCGATGACGCTTTCGAAAGTTGCCTATCAAAATGATCATAGTCCCTTCAAGCAAAATTGCCAAAGACACTTGGCACCATTGCATTCATGGTCCAAAGGATGGCCCGCGCCTGTCCCGTTAAACATCCTAACACAAGATTGTCCACCAAATACAATGGTGGAACAAAATTGTTAAAAGGGTTAAAACATAGGAAAGACCTTTGAGTAAATTTAGGGGTAGACAACTCTTAGTTACTTGATAAACTTGCAAAACACGCTTGCCTACTTTTCAAAACCACACTCCGCAACACGTTCAAAATACACTTTCAAAACAACTTTCAAAAACATTGAAAACATTTCAAAAGATAAGTACACCTTTGTATACATCTAAACATGGGTCATTACAAAGGTTGCCACAACAAATGGCCTCTTTTCAAAACATTTTCAAACCCACGCACAAAGCACCATTTCAAACAATTGAAAACACAAGGCAAGTGATCTAAGCAAGTAACTAAGAGCCCATGGATAACCATGGATAGAAAGGGTGCTAATACCTTCCCTTTCTATAATCTACCCCCCGAACCCAAGAAAACATCTCAAAGGTTTTTGCTGTGCTTTTTAACCTTTCCTTAGGATAAAATAAAAAGTCGGTGGCGACTCTTACTCAACCGAAACATTTCTGAATACAAACGCAAAACCTCAAGTCAGTTCTCCCACCGTATCACCGATACCATAATACCATATGAGTATGGTGAATAAATATACTATCGATCCACACTATATAATTTGAATTATTGCCAATATATATGAAAAATGTGTCAAAAATTAAAAGTCTTTTAACTTAGTTTCTTAGTTAAGTAACCTAAAATTTGGTGATGGAGAAGAAGAAAAATATTGAAATTGTTTACATCTATTATAGCATACCATAATGTGAATATGGTGAACAAATAAACTATCGAGCCTAATTATATAATTTTAATTAATACCAATGTATATTAAATATATGTAATTAATTAATAGTCTTTTAACTTAGTTTCTTGGTGATGAAGTAATCTACATATTTCTGACAGAGAAGAAGAAAAATATTGAAATTGTTTACATCTATTATACCAAAATACCATATGAGTATGGTGAATAATTATACTATCGAGCCTCATTATATATTTTGAATTATTACCAATGTATATGAAATATGTGTCATTAATTAATAGTCTTTTAACTTAATTTCTTATTCAAGAAGTAACCTACAATTTGGTGATGGAGAAGAAGAAAAATATTAAAATTGTTTACATCTATTATACCATAAAAAATGTGATTATGGTGAACAAATAAACTATGGATCCATGTTATATAATTTTAATTATTACCAATGTATATGAAATATGTGTCATTAATTAATAGTCTTTTAACTTAGTTTCTTAGTGAAGAAGTAACCTCAAATTTTGTGATGAAGAAGAAGTAAAATATTGAAATTGTTTACATCTATTATACCATTATACAATGTGAATATGGTGAACAAATAAACTATCGAGCCTAATTATATAATTTTAATTATTACCAATGTATATGAAATATGTGTCATTAATTAATAGTCTTTTAACTTAGTTTCATAGTGATGAAGTAACCTAAAATTTTGTGACAGAGAATAAGAAAAATATTGAAATTTCTTATATCTATTATACCATAATACCATATGAGTATGATGAATAACTATACAATCGATCCTCATTATGTAATTTGAATTATTACCGGTGTATATGAAATATGTGTCATTAATTAATAGTCTTTTAACTTAGTTTTTTAGGGAAGAAGTAACCTAAAATTTGGTGATGAAGAATAAGTAAAACATTGAAACTGTTTACATCTATTATACCATTACACAATGTGAAAATGGTGAACAAATAAACTATCGAGCCTAATTATATAATTTTAATTATTACCAATGTATATGAAATATATGTAATTAATTAATAGTCTTTTAACTTAGTTTCTTACTGATGAAGTAACCTAAAACTTTGTGACAGAGAACAAGAAAAATTTTGAAATTGTTTATATCTATTATATCATAATACCATATGAGTATGGTGAATAAATATACTATCGATCCTCACTATATAATTTGAATTTTTGCCAATATATATGAAATATGTGTCAAAAATTAATAGTCTTTTAACTTAGTTTCTAAGTTAAGAAGTAACCTAAAATTTGGTGATGGAGAAGAAGAAAAATATTGAAACTGTTTACATCTATTATAGCATAACACAATGTGAATTTGGTGAACAAATAAACTATCGAGCCTAATTATATAATTTTAATTAATACCAATGTATATTAAATATATGTAATTAATTAATAGTCTTTTAACTTAGTTTCTTAGTGATGAAGTAATCTACATATTTCTGACAGAGAAGAAGAAACATATTGAAATTGTTTACATCTATTATACCAAAATACCATATGAGTATGGTGAATAATTATACTATCGAGCCTCATTATATATTTTGAATTATTACCAATGTATATGAAATATGGGTCATTAATTAATAGTCTTTTAACTTAATTTCTTATTCAAGAAGTAACCTACAATTTTGTGATGGAGAAGAAGAAAAATATTAAAATTGTTTACATCTATTATACCATAAAAAATGTGATTATGGTGAACAAATAAACTATGGAGCCATGTTATATAATTTTAATTATTACCAATGTATATGAAATATGTGTCATTAATTACTAGTCTTTTAACTTAGTTTCTTAGTGAAGAAGTAACCTAAAATTTTGTGATGAAGAAGAAGTAAAATATTGAAATTGTTTACATCTATTATACCATTATACAATGTGAATATGGTGAACAAATAAACTATCGAGCCTAATTATATAATTTTAATTATTACCAATGTATATGAAATATGTGTCATTAATTAATAGTCTTTAACTTAGTTTCATAGTGATAAAGTAACCTAAAATTTTGTGACAGAGAATAAGAAAAATATTTAAATTGTTTATATATATTATACCATAATACCATATGAGTATGATGAATAACTACACTATCGATCCTCATTATGTAATTTGAATTATTACCGATGTATATGAAATATGTGTCATTAATTAATAGTCTTTTAACTTCATTTTTTAGGGAAGAAGTAACCTAAAATTTGGTGATGAAGAATAAGTAAAACATTGAAACTGTTTACATCTATTATACCATTACACAATGTGAAAATGGTGAACAAATAAACTATCGAGCCTAATTATATAATTTTAATTATTACCAATGTATATGAAATATATGTCATTAATTAATAGTCTTTTAACTTAGTTTCTTAGTGATGAAGTAACCTAAAACTTTGTGACAGAGAAGAAGAAATATATTGAAATTGTTTATATCTATTATACCATAATACCATATGAGTATGGTGAATAAATATACTATCGATCCTCACTATATAATTTGAATTATTGCCAATATATATGAAATATGTGTCAAAAATTATTAGTCTTTTAACTTAGTTTCTTAGTTAAGAAGTAACCTAAAATTTGGTGATGGAGAAGAAGAAAAATATTGAAACTGTTTACATCTATTATAGCATAACACAATGTGAATATGGTGAACAAATAAACTATCGAGCCTAATTATATGATTTTAATTAATACCAATGTATATTAAATATATGTAATTAATGAATAGTCTTTTAACTTAGTTTCTTAGTGATGAAGTAATCTACATATTTGTGACAGAGAAGAAGAAAAATATTGAAATTGTTTACATCTATTATACCATAATACCATATGAGTATGGGGAATAAATATTATATCGAGCCTCATTAAATAATTTGAAGTATTACCAATTTTTATGTAATATGTGTAATTAAATAATAGTCTTTTAACTTAGTTTCATAGTGATGAAGTAACCTAAAATTTTGTGATAGAGAATTAGAAAAATATTGAAATTATTTATATCTATTATACCATAATACCATATGAGTATGATGAATAACTATTCTATCGATCCTCATTATATAATTTGAATTATTACAATGTATATGAAATATGTGTCATTAATTAATAGTCTTTTAACTTAGTTTCTTAGTGAAGAAGTAACCTAAAATTTGGTGATGGAGAAGAAGAAAAATACTAAAATTGTTTACATCTATTATACCATAACACAATGTGACTATGGTGAACAAATAAACTATCGAGCCTTGTTATATAAATTTAATTATTACCTATGTATATGAAATATGTTTCATTAATTAATAGTCTTTTAACTCAGTTTCTTAGTGATGAAGTAACCTAAAATTTTGTGACAGAGAAGAAGAAAAATATTGAAATTGTTTATATCTATTATACCATAATACCATATGAGTATGGTGAATAAATATACTATCGATCCTCATTATATAATTTGAATTATTAGCAATGTATATGAAATATGTGTCATTAATTAATAGTCTTTTAACTTAGTTTCTTAGTGAATAAGTAACCTAAAATTTGGTGATAAAGAAGAAGTAAAATATTGAAACTGTTTACATATATTATACCATTACACAATGTGAATATGGTGAACAAATAAACTATTGAGCCTAATTATATAATTTTAATTATTACCAATGTATATGAATTATGTGTCATTAATTAATAGTCTCTTAACTTAGTTTCTTAGTGATGAAGTAACCTAAAATTTTGTGATGGAGAATAAGAAAAATATTGAAATTGTTTATATCTATTATACCATAATACCATATGAGTATGGCGAATAAATACACTATCGATCCTCATTATATAATTTGAATTATTACCAATGTATATGAAATATGATTCATTAATTAATAGTCTTTTAACTTAGTTTCTTAGTGAAGAAGTAACCTAAAATTTGGTGATGAAGAAGAAGTAAAATATTAAAACTGTTTATATCTATTATACCATAATACCATATGAGTATGGTGAATAAATATACTATCGATCCTCACTATATAATTTGAATTATTTCCAATATATATGAAATATGTGTCAAAAATTAATAGTCTTTTAACTTAGTTTCTTAGTTAAAGAGTAACCTGAAATTTGGTGATGGAGAAGAAGAAAAATATTGAAACTGTTTACATCTATTATAGCATAACACAATGTGAATATGGTGAACAAGTAAACTATCGAGCCTAATTATATAATTTTAATTAATACCAATGTATATTAAATATATGTAATTAATTAATAGTCTTTTAACTTTGTTTCTTAGTGATGAAGAAATCTAAGTATTTGTGACAGAGAAGAAGAAAAATATTGAAATTGTTTACATCTATTATACCATAATACCATATGAGTATGGTGAATAAATACACTATCGATCCTCATTATATAATTTGAATTATTACCAATGTATATGAAATATGTTTCATTAATTAATAGTCTTTTAACTTAGTTTTTTAGGGAAGAAGTAACCTAAAATTTGGTGACGAAGAATAAGTAAAACATTGAAACTGTTTACATCTATTATACCATTACACAATGTGAAAATGGTAAACAAAAAACTATCGAGCCTAATTATATAATTTTAATTATTACCAATGTATATGAAATATATGTCATTAATGAATAGTCTTTTAACTTAGTTTCTTAGTGATGAAGTAACCTAAAACTTTGTGACAGAGAAGAAGAAAAATATTGAAATTGTTTATATCCATTATACCATAATACCATATGAATATGGTGAATAAATATACTATCGATCCTCATTATATAATTTGAATTATTACCAATGTATAAGAAATATGTTTCATTAATTAATAGTTCTTAACTTAGTTTTTTAGGGAAGAAGTAACCTAAAATTTGGTGATGAAGAATAAGTAAATCATTGAAACTGTTTACATCTATTATACCATTACACAATGTGAAAATGGTGAACAAATAAACTATCGAGCCTAATTATATAATTTTAATTATTACCAATGTATATTAAATATATGTCATTAATTAATAGTCTTTTACCATAGTTTCTTAGTGATGAAGTAACCTAAAACTTTGTGACAGAGAAGAAGAAAAATATTGAAATTGTTTATATCTATTATACCATAATACCATATGAGTATGGTGAATAAATATACTATCGATCCTCACTATATAATTTGAATTATTGCCAATATATATGAAATATGTGTAAAAAATTAATAGTCTTTTAACTTAGTTTCTTAGTTAAGAAGTAACCTAAAATTTGGTGATGGAGAAGAAGAAAAATATTGAAACTGTTTACATCTATTATAGCATAACACAATGTGAATATGGTGAAAAAATAAACTATCGCGCCTAATTATATAATTTTAATTAATACCAATGTATATTAAATATATGTAATTAATGAATAGTCTTTTAACTTAGTTTCTTAGTGATGTAGTAATCTACATATTTGTGACAGAGAAGAAGAAAAATATTGAAATTGTTTACATCTATTATACCAAAATACCATATGAGTTTGGTGAAAAATTATACTATCGAGCCTCATTATATATTTTGAATTATTACCAATGTATATGAAATATGTGTCATTAATTAATAGTCTTTTAACTTAGTTTCTTATTGAAGAAGTAACCTACAATTTGGTGATGGAGAAGAAGAAAAATATTAAAATTGTTTACATCTATTATACCATAAAAAATGTGATTATGGTGAACAAATAAACTATGAAGCCATGCTATATAATTCTAATTATTACCAATGTATATGAAATATGCGTCATTAATTAATAGTCTTTTAACTCGGTTTCTTAGTCATGAAGTAACCTAAAATTTTGTAACAGAGAAGAAGAAAAATATTGAAATTGTTTATATCTATTATACCATAATACCATAAGAGTATGGTGAATAAATATACTAGCGATCCTCATTATATAATTTGAATTATTAGCAATGTATATGAAATATGATTCATTAATTAATAGTCTTTTAACTTAGTTTCTTAGTGAAGAAGTAACCTAAAATTTGGTGATGAAGAAGAAGTAAAATATTGAAACTGTTTACATCTATTATACCATTACACAATGTGAATATGGTGAACAAATAAACTATCGAGCCTAATTATATAATTTTAATTATTACCAATGTATATGAAATATGTGTCATTAATTAATAGTCTTTTAACTTAGTTTCTTAGTGATGAAGTAACCTAAAACTTTGTGACAGAGAAGAAGAAAAATATTGAAATTGTTTATATCTATTATACCATAATACCATATGAGTATGGTGAATAAGTATACTATCGATACTCACTATATAATTTGAATTATTACCAATGTATATGAAATATGTGTCATTAATTAATAGTCTTTTAACTTAGTTTCTTATTGAAGAAGTAACCTACAATTTGGTGATGGAGAAAAAGAAAAATATTAAAATTGTTTACATCTATTATACCATAAAAAATGATATTATGGTGAACAAATAAACTATGGAGCCATGCTATATAATTATAATTATTACCAATGTATCTGAAATAACTGTCAATAATTAATAGTCTTTTAACTTAGTTTCCTTGTGATGAAGTAACCTAAACTTTGGTGACGGAGAAGAAGAAAAATATTGAAATTGTTTACATCTATTATACCATAATACCATATGAGTATGGGAAATAAATATTATATCGAGCCTCATTAAATAATTTGAAGTATTACCAATTTTTATGAAATATGTGTCATTTATTAATAGTCTTTTAACTTAGTTTCATAGTGATGAAGTAACCTAAAATTTTGTGATAGAGAATAAGAAAAATATTGAAATTGTTTAGATCTATTATACCATTACACATTGTGAAAATGGTGACCAAAAAAACTATCGAGCCTAATTAGATAATTTTAATTATTACCAATGTATATGAAATATATGTCATTAATGAATAGTCTTTTAACTTAGTTTCTTAGTGATGAAGTAGCCTAAAACTTTGTGACAGAGAAGAAGAAAAATATTGAAATTGTTTATATCCATTATACCATAATACCATTTGAGTATGGCGAATAAATATACTATCAATCCTCATTATATAGTTTGAATTATTACCAATGTATATGAAATATGTTTCATTAATTAATAGTCTTTTAACTTCGTTTTTTAGGGAAGAAGTAACCTAAAATTTGGTGATGAAGAATAAGTAAAACGTTGAAACTGTTTACATCTATTATACCATTTTAATTATTACAAATGTATATGAAATATATATCATTAATTAATAGTCTTTTAACTTAGTTTCTTAGGGATGAAGTAACATAAAACTTTGTGACAGAGAAGAAGAAAAATATTGAAATTGTTTATATCTATTATACCATAATACCATATGAGTATGGTGAATAAATATACTATTGATCCTCAATATATAATTTGAATTATTGCCAATATATATGAAATATGTGTCAAAAGTTAATAGTCTTTTAACTTAGTTTCTTAGTTAAATAGTAACCTAAAATTTGGTGACGGAGAAGAATAAAAACATTGAAACTGTTTACATCTATTATAGCATAACACAATGTGAATATGGTGAGCAAATAAACTATCGAGCCTAATTATATAATTTTAATTAATACCAATGTATATTAAATATATGTAATTCATTAATAGTCTTTAAACTTTGTTTCTTAGTGATGAAGTAATCTACATATTTTAGACAGAGAAGAAGAAAAATATTGAAATTGTTTACATCTATTATACCAAAATACCATATGAGTATGGTGAATAATTATACTATCGAGCCTCATTATATATTTTGAATTATTACCAATGTAATTGAAATATGTTTCATTAATTAATAGTCTTTTAACTTAGTTTCTTATTGAAGAAGTAATCTACAATTTGGTGATGGAGAAGAAGAAAAATATTAAAATTGTTTACATCTATTATACCATAAAAAATGTGATTAAGGTGAACAAATAAACTATGGAGCCATGTTATATAATTTTAGTTATTACCAATGTATATGAAATATGTGTCATTAATTAATAGTCTTTTAACTTAGTTTCTTAATGATAAAGTAACCTAGAACTTTGTGACAGAGAAAAAGAAAAATATTGAAAATGTTTATATCTATTATACCATAATACCATATGAGTATGGTAAATAAATATACTATCAATCCTCATTATATAATTTGAATTATTGCCAATATATATGAAATATGTGTCAAAAGTTAATAGTCTTTTAACTTAGTTTCTTAGTTAAATAGTAACCTAAAATTTGGTGATGGAGAAGAAGAAAAATATTGAAACTGTTTACATCTATTATAGCATAACACAATGTGAATATGGTGAACAAATAAACTATCGAGCCTAATTATATAATTTTAATTAATACCAATGTATATATATGTAATTAATTAATAGTCTTTTAACTTTGCTTCTTAGTAATGAAGTAATCTAAAAATTTGAGACAGAGAAGAAGAAAAATATTGAAATTGTTTACATCTATTATACCAAAATACCATATGAGTATGGTGAATAATTATACTATCGAGTCTCATTATATATTTTGAATTATTACCAATGTAATTGAAATATGTGTCATTAATTAAAAGTCTTTTAACTTAGTTTCTTATTGAAGAAGTAATCTACAATTTGGTGATGGAGAAGAAGAAAAATATTAAAATTGTTTACATCTATTATACCATAAAAAATGTGATTATGGTGAACAAATAAACTATGGAGCCATGTTATATAATTTTAATTATTACCAATGTATATGAAATATGTGTCATTAATTAATAGTCTTTTAACTTAGTTTCTTAGTGATAAAGTAACCTAAAATTTGGTGACTGAGAAGAAGAAAAATATTTAAATTGTTTATATCTATTATACCATAATACCATATGAGTATTGTGAATAAATACAATATCGATCCTCATTATATAATTTGAATTATTACCAATGTATATGAAATATGTTTCATTAATTAATAGTCTTTTAACTTAGTTTTTTAGGGAAGAAGTAACCTAAAATTTGGTGATGAAGAATAAGTAAAACATTGAAACTGTTTACATCTATTATACCATTACACAATGTGAAAATGGTGAACAAATAAACTATCGAGCCTAATTATATAATTTTAATTATTACCAATGTATATGAAATATATTTCATTAATGAATAGTCTTTTAACTTAGTTTCTTAGGGATGAAGTAACCTAAAACTTTGTGACAAAGAAGAAGAAAAATATTGAAATTGTTTATATCCATTATACCATAATACCATATGAGTATGGTGAATAAATATACTATCAATTCTCACTATATAATTTGAATTATTACCAATGTATATGAAATATGTGTCAAAAATTAATAGTCTTTTAACTTAGTTTCTTAGTTAAATAGTAACCTAAAATTTGGTGATGGAGAAGAAGAAAAATATTGAAACTTTTTACATCTATTATAGCATAACACAATGTGAATATGGTGAACAAATAAACTATCGAGCCTAATTATATAATTTTAATTAATACCAATGTATATTAAATATATGTAATTAATTAATAGTCTTTTAACTTAGTTTCTTAGTGATGAAGTAATCTAAATATTTGAGACAGAGAAGGAGAAAAATATTGAAATTGTTTATATCTATTATACCAAAATACCATATGAGTATGGTGAATAATTATACTATCGAGTCTCATTATATATTTTGAATTATTACCAATGTAATTGAAATATGTGTCATTAATTAAAAGTCTTTTAACTTAGTTTCTTATTGAAGAAGTAATCTACAATTTGGTGATGGAGAAGAAGAAAAATATTAAAATTGTTTACATCTATTATACCATAAAAAATGTGATTATGGTGAACAAATAAACTATGGAGCCATGTTATATAATTTTAATTATTACCAATGTATACGAAATATGTGTCATTAATTAATAGTCTTTTAACTTAGTTTCTTAGTGATAAAGTAACCTAAAATTTGGTGACTGAGAAGAAGAAAAATATTTAAATTGTTTATATCTATTATACCATAATAGCATATGAGTATTGTGAATAAATACAATATCGATCCTCATTATATAATTTGAATTATTACCAATGTATATGAAATATGTTTCATTAATTAATAGTCTTTTAACTTAGTTTTTTAGGGAAGAAGTAACCTAAAATTTGGTGATGAAGAATAAGTAAAACATTGAAACTGTTTACATCTATTATACCATTACACAATGTGAAAATGGTGAACAAATAAACTATCGAGCCTAATTATATAATTTTAATTATTACCAATGTATATGAAATATATTTCATTAATGAATAGTCTTTTAACTTAGTTTCTTAGGGATGAAGTAACCTAAAACTTTGTGACAGAGAAGAAGAAAAATATTGAAATTGTTTATATCCATTATACCATAATACCATATGAGTATGGTGAATAAATATACTATCAATTCTCACTATATAATTTGAATTATTACCAATGTATATGAAATATGTGTCAAAAATTAATAGTCTTTTAACTTAGTTTCTTAGTTAAATAATAACCTAAAATTTGGTGATGGAGAAGAAGAAAAATATTGAAACTGTTTACATCTATTATAGCATAACACAATGTTAATATGGTGAACAAATAAACTATCGAGCCTAATTATATAATTTTAATTATTACCAATGTATATTAAATATATGTAATTAATTTATAGTCGTTTAACTTAGTTTCTTAGTGATGAAGTAATCTACATATTTGTGACAGAGAAGGAGAAAAATATTGAAATTGTTTATATCTATTATACCAAAATACCATATGAGTATGCTGAATAATTATACTATCGAGTCTCATTATATATTTTTAATTATTACCAATGTAATTGAAATATGTGTCATTAAATAATAGTCTTTGAACTTAGTTTCTTATTGAAGAAGTAATCTACAATTTGGTGATGGAGAAGAAGAAAAATATTAAAATTGTTTACATCTATTATACCATAAAAAATGTGATTATGGTGAACAACTAAACTATGGAGCCATGTTATATAATTTTAATTATTACCAATGTATATGAAATATGCGTCATTAATTAATAGTCTTTTAACTTAGTTTCTTATTGATAAAGTAACCTAAAATTTGGTGACTGAGAAGAAGAAAAATATTGAAATTGTTTATATCTATTATACCATAATACCATATGAGTATGGTGAATAAATAAACTATCGATCCTCATTATATAATTTGAATTATTACCAATGTATATGAAATATGTTTCATTAATTAATAGTCTTTTAACTTAGTTTTTTAGGGAAGAAGTGCCTAAAATTTGGTGATGAAGAATAAGTAAAACATTGAAACTGTTTACATCTATTATACCATTACACAATGTGAAAATGGTGAACAAATAAACTATCGAGCCTAATTATATAATTTTAATTATTACCAATGTATATGAAATATATGTCATTAATGAATAGTCTTTTAACTTAGTTTCTTAGTGATGAAGTAACCTAAAACTTTGTGACAGAGAAGAAGAAAAATATTGAAATTGTTTATATCCATTATACCATAATACCATATGAGTATGGTGAATAAATATACTATCGATTCTCATTATATAATTTGAATTATTACCAATGTATATGAAATATGTGTCAAAAATTAATAGTCTTTTAACTTAGTTTCTTAGTTAAATAGTAACCTAAAATTTGGTGATGGAGAAGAAGAAAAATATTGAAACTGTTTACATCTATTATAGCATAACACAATGTGAATATGGTGAACAAATAAACTATCGAGCCTAATTATATAATTTTAATTAATAGCAATGTATATTAAATATATGTAATTAATTTATAGTCTTTTAACTTAGTTTCTTAGTGATGAAGTAATCTACATATTTGTGACAGAGAAGGAGAAAAATATTGAAATTGTTTATATCTATTATACCAAAATACCATATGAGTATGGTGAATAATTATACTATCGAGCCTCATTATATATTTTGAATTATTACCAATGTAATTGAAATATGTGTCATTAAATAATAGTCTTTGAACTTAGTTTCTTATTGAAGAAGTAATCTACAATTTGGTGATGGAGAAGAAGAAAAATATTAAAATTGTTTACATCTATTATACCATAAAAAATGTGATTATGGTGAACAAATAAACTATGAAGCCATGCTATATAATTCTAATTATTACCAATGTATATGAAATATGTTTCATTAATTAATAGTCTTTTAACTCAGTTTCTTAGTCATGAAGTATCCTAAAATTTTGTAACAGAGAAGAAGAAAAATATTGAAATTGTTTATATCTATTATACCATAATACCATAAGAGTATGGTGAATAAATATACTAGCGATCCTCATTATATAATTTGAATTATTAGCAATGTATATGAAATATGTGTCATTAATTAATAGTCTTTTAACTTAGTTTCTTAGTGAAGAAGTAACCTAAAATTTGGTGATGAAGAAGAAGTAAAATATTGAAACTGTTTACATCTATTATACCATTACACAATGTGAATATGGTGAACAAATAAACTATCGAGCCTAATTTTGTAATTTTAATTATTACCAATGTATATGAAATATGTGTCATTAATTAATAGTCTTTTAACTTAGTTTCTTAGTGATGAAGTAACCTAAAACTTTGTGACAGAGAAGAAGAAAAATATTGAAATTGTTTATATCTATTATACCATAATACCATATGAGTATGGTGAATAAGTATACTATCGATACTCACTATATAATTTGAATTATTACCAATGTATATGAAATATGTGTCATTAATTAATAGTCTTTTAACTTAGTTTCTTATTGAAGAAGTAACCTACAATTTGGTGATGGAGAAAAAGAAAAATATTAAAATTGTTTACATCTATTATACCATAAAAAATGATATTATGGTGAACAAATAAACTATGGAGCCATGCTATATAATTCTAATTGTTACCAATGTATATGAAATAACTGTCAATAATTAATAGTCTTTTAACTTAGTTTCCTTGTGATGAAGTAACCTAAACTTTGGTGACTGAGAAGAAGAAAAATATTGAAATTGTTTACATCTATTATACCATAATACCATATGAGTATGGGAAATAAATATTATATCGAGCCTCATTAAATAATTTGAAGTATTACCAATTTTTATGAAATATGTGTCATTTATTAATAGTCTTTTAACTTAGTTTCATAGTGATGAAGTAACCTAAAATTTTGTGATAGAGAATAAGAAAAATATTGAAATTGTTTAGATCTATTATACCATTACACATTGTGAAAATGGTGACCAAAAAAACTATCGAGCCTAATTATATAATTTTAATTATTACCAATGTATATGAAATATATGTCATTAATGAATAGTCTTTTAACTTAGTTTCTTAGTGATGAAGTAGCCTAAAACTTTGTGACAGAGAAGAAGAAAAATATTGAAATTGTTTATATCCATTATACCATAATACCATTTGAGTATGGCGAATAAATATACTATCAATCCTCATTATATAGTTTGAATTATTACCAATGTATATGAAATATGTTTCATTAATTAATAGTCTTTTAACTTAGTTTTTTAGGGAAGAAGTAACCTAAAATTTGGTGATGAAGAATAAGTAAAACATTGAAACTGTTTACATCTATTATACCATTACACAATGTGAAAATGGTGAACAAATAAACTATCGAGCCTAATTATATTATTTTAATTATTACAAATGTATATGAAATATATATCATTAATTAATAGTCTTTTAACTTAGTTTCTTAGGGATGAAGTAACATAAAACTTTGTGACAGAGAAGAAGAAAAATATTGAAATTGTTTATATCTATTATACCATAATACCATATGAGTATGGTGAATAAATATACTATTGATCCTCACTATATAATTTGAATTATTGCCAATATATATGAAATATGTGTCAAAAGTTAATAGTCTTTTAACTTAGTTTCTTAGTTAAATAGTAACCTAAAATTTGGTGACGGAGAAGAATAAAAACATTGAAACTGTTTACATCTGTTATAGCATAACACAATGTGAATATGGTGAACAAATAAACTATCGAGCCTAATTATATAATTTTAATTAATACCAATGTATATTAAATATATGTAATTCATTAATAGTCTTTTAACTTTGTTTCTTAGTGATGAAGTAATCTACATATTTTAGACAGAGAAGAAGAAAAATATTGAAATTGTTTACATCTATTATACCAAAATACCATATGAGTATGGTGAATAATTATACTATCGAGCCTCATTATATATTTTGAATTATTACCAATGTAATTGAAATATATTTCATTAATTAATAGTCTTTTAACTTAGTTTCTTATTGAAGAAGTAATCTACAATTTGGTGATGGAGAAGAAGAAAAATATTAAAATTGTTTACATCTATTATACCATACAAAATGTGATTATGGTGAACAAATAAACTATGGAGCCATGTTATATAATTTTAGTTATTACCAATGTATATGAAATATGTGTCATTAATTAATAGTCTTTTAACTTAGTTTCTTAATGATGAAGTAACCTAGAACTTTGTGACAGAGAAAAAGAAAAATATTGAAAATGTTTATATCTATTATACCATAATACCATATGAGTATGGTAAATAAATATACTATCGATCCTCACTATATAATTTGAATTATTTCCAATATATATGAAATATGTGTCAAAAGTTAATATTCTTTTAACTTAGTTTCTTAGTTAAATAGTAACCTAAAATTTGGTGATGGAGAAGAAGAAAAATATTGAAACTGTTTACATCTATTATAGCATAACACAATGTGAATATGGTGAACAAATAAACTATCGAGCCTAATTATATAATTTTAATTAATACCAATGTATATATATGTAATTAATTAATAGTCTTTTAACTTTGCTTCTTAGTAATGAAGTAATCTAAATATTTGAGACAGAGAAGAAGAAAATATTGAAATTGTTTACATCTATTATACCAAAATACCATATGAGTATGGTGAATAATTATACTATCGAGTCTCATTATATATTTTGAATTATTACCAATGTAATTGAAATATGTGTCATTAATTAAAAGTCTTTTAACTTAGTTTCTTATTGAAGAAGTAATCTACAATTTGGTGATGGAGAAGAAGAAAAATATTAAAATTGTTTACATCTATTATACCATAAAAAATGTGATTATGGTGAACAAATAAACTATGGAGCCATGTTATATAATTTTAATTATTACCAATGTATATGAAATATGTGTCATTAATTAATAGTCTTTTAACTTAGTTTCTTAGTGATAAAGTAACCTAAAATTTGGTGACTGAGAAGAAGAAAAATATTTAAATTGTTTATATCTATTATACCATAATAGCATATGAGTATTGTGAATAAATACAATATCGATCCTCATTATATAATTTGAATTATTACCAATGTATATGAAATATGTTTCATTAATTAATAGTCTTTTAACTTAGTTTTTTAGGGAAGAAGTAACCTAAAATTTGGTGATGAAGAATAAGTAAAACATTGAAACTGTTTACATCTATTATACCATTACACAATGTGAAAATGGTGAACAAATAAACTATCGAGCCTAATTATATAATTTTAATTATTACCAATGTATATGAAATATATTTCATTAATGAATAGTCTTTTAACTTAGTTTCTTAGGGATGAAGTAACCTAAAACTTTGTGACAAAGAAGAAGAAAAATATTGAAATTGTTTATATCCATTATACCATAATACCATATGAGTATGGTGAATAAATATACTATCAATTCTCACTATATAATTTAAATTATTACCAATGTATATGAAATATGTGTCAAAAATTAATAGTATTTTAACTTAGTTTCTTAGTTAAATAATAACCTAAAATTTGGTGATGGAGAAGAAGAAAAATATTGAAACTGTTTACATCTATTATAGCATAACACAATGTGAATATGGTGAACAAATAAACTATCGAGCCTAATTATATAATTTTAATTAATACCAATGTATATTAAATATATGTAATTAATTTATAGTCTTTTAACTTAGTTTCTTAGTGATGAAGTAATGTACATATTTGTGACAGAGAAGGAGAAAAATATTGAAATTGTTTATATCTATTATACCAAAATACCATATGAGTATGGTGAATAATTATACTATCGAGTCTCATTATATATTTTTAATTATTACCAATGTAATTGAAATATGTGTCATTAAATAATAGTCTTTGAACTTAGTTTCTTATTGAAGAAGTAATCTACAATTTGGTGATGGAGAAGAAGAAAAATATTAAAATTGTTTACATCTATTATACCATAAAAAATGTGATTATGGTGAACAAATAAACTATGGAGCCATGTTATATAATTTTAGTTATTACCAATGTATATGAAATATGCGTCAATAATTAATAGTCTTTTAACTTAGTTTCTTAGTGATAAAGTAACCTAAAATTTGGTGACTGAGAAGAAGAAAAATATTGAAATTCTTTATATCTATTATACCATAATACCATATGAGTATGGTGAATAAATAAACTATCGATCCTCATTATATAATTTGAATTATTACCAATGTATATGAAATATGTTTCATTAATTAATAGTCTTTTAACTTAGTTTTTTCAGGGAGGAAGTACCTAAAATTTGGTGATGAAGAATAAGTAAAACATTGAAACTGTTTGCATCTATTATACCATTACACAATGTGAAAATGGTGAACAAATAAACTATCGAGCCTAATTATATAATTTTAATTATTACCAATGTATATGAAATATATGTCATTAATGAATAGTCTTTTAACTTAGTTTCTTAGTGATGAAGTAATCTACATATTTGTGACAGAGAAGGAGAAAAATATTGAAATTGTTTATATCTATTATACCAAAATACCATATGAGTATGGTAAATAATTATACTATCGAGTCTCATTATATATTTTTAATTATTACCAATGTAATTGAAATATGTGTCATTAAATAATAGTCTTTGAACTTAGTTTCTTATTGAAGAAGTAATCTACAATTTGGTGATGGAGAAGAAGAAAAATATTAAAATTGTTTACATCTATTATACCATAAAAAATGTGATTATGGTGAACAAATAAACTATGGAGCCATGTTATATAATTTTAATTATTACCAATGTATATGAAATATGCGTCATTAATTAATAGTCTTTTAACTTAGTTTCTTAGTGATAAAGTAACCTAAAATTTGGTGACTGAGAAGAAGAAAAATATTGAAATTGTTTATATCTATTATACCATAATACCATATGAGTATGGTGAATAAATAAACTATCGATCCTCATTATATAATTTGAATTATTACCAATGTATATGAAATATGTTTCATTAATTAATAGTCTTTTAACTTAGTTTTTTAGGGAAGAAGTACCTAAAATTTGGTGATTAAGAATAAATAAAACATTGAAACTGTTTACATCTATTATACCATTACACAATGTGAAAATGGTGAACAAATAAACTATCGAGCCTAATTATATAATTTTAATTATTACCAATGTATATGAAATATATGTCATTAATGAATAGTCTTTTAACTTAGTTTCTTAGTGATGAAGTAACCTAAAACTTTGTGACAGAGAAGAAGAAAAATATTGAAATTGTTTATATCCATTATACCATAATACCATATGAGTATGGTGAATAAATATACTATCGATTCTCATTATATAATTTGAATTATTACCAATGTATATGAAATATGTGTCAAAAATTAATAGTCTTTTAACTTAGTTTCTTAGTTAAATAGTAACCTAAAATTTGGTGATGGAGAAGAAGAAAAATATTGAAACTCTTTACATCTATTATAGCATAACACAATGTGAATATGGTGAACAAATAAACTATCGAGCCTAATTATATAATTTTAATTAATACCAATGTATATTAAATATATGTAATTAATTTATAGTCTTTTAACTTAGTTTCTTAGTGATGAAGTAATCTACATATTTGTGACAGAGAAGGAGAAAAATATTGAAATTGTTTATATCTATTATACCAAAATACCATATGAGTATGGTGAATAATTATACTATCGAGCCTCATTATATATTTTGAATTATTACCAATGTAATTGAAATATGTGTCATTAAATAATAGTCTTTGAACTTAGTTTCTTATTGAAGAAGTAATCTACAATTTGGTGATGGAGAAGAAGAAAAATATTAAAATTGTTTACATCTATTATACCATAAAAAATGTGATTATGGTGAACAAATAAACTATGAAGCCATGCTATATAATTCTAATTATTACCAATGTATATGAAATATGTTTCATTAATTAATAGTCTTTTAACTCAGTTTCTTAGTCATGAAGTAACCTAAAATTTTGTAACAGAGAAGAAGAAAAATATTGAAATTGTTTATATCTATTATACCATAATACCATAAGAGTATGGTGAATAAATATACTAGCGATCCTCATTATATAATTTGAATTATTAGCAATGTATATGAAATATGTGTCATTAATTAATAGTCTTTTAACTTAGTTTCTTAGTGAATAAGTAACCTAAAATTTGGTGATGAAGAAGAAGTAAAATATTGAAACTGTTTACATCTATTATACCATTACACAATGTGAATATGGTGAACAAATAAACTATTGATCCTAATTATATAATTTTAGTTATTACCAATGTATATGAAATATGTGTCATTAATTAATAGTCTTTAAACTTAGTTTCTTAGTGATGAAGTAACCTAAAATTTTGTGACGGAGAAAAAGTAAAATATTGAAAATGTTTATATCTATTATACCATAATACCATATGAGTATGGCGAAAAAATACACTATCGATCCTCATTATATAATTTGAATTATTACCAATGTATATGAAATATGATTCATTAATTAATAGTCTTTTAACTTAGTTTCTTAGTGAAGAAGTAACCTAAAATTTGGTGATGAAGAAGAAGTTAAATATTGAAACTTGTTTACATCTATTATACCATTACACAATGTGAATATGGTGAACAAATAAACTATCGAGCCTAATTATATAATTTTAATTATTACCAATGTATATGAAATATGTGTCATTAATTAATAGTCTTTTAACTTAGTTTCTTAGTGATGAAGTAACCTAAAACTTTGTGACAGAGAAGAAGAAAAATATTGAAATTGTTTATATCTATTATACCATAATACCATATGAGTATGGTGAATAAGTATACTATCGATACTCACTATATAATTTGAATTATTACCAATGTATATGAAATATGTGTCATTAATTAATAGTCTTTTAACTTAGTTTCTTATTGAAGAAGTAAGCTACAATTTGGTGATGGAGAAAAAGAAAAATATTAAAATTGTTTATATCTATTATACCATAAAAAATGATATTATGGTGAACAAATAAACTATGGAGCCATGCTATATAATTCTAATTATTACCAATGTATATGAAATAACTGTCAATAATTAATAGTCTTTTAACTTAGTTTCCTTGTGATGAAGTAACCTAAACTTTGGTGACTGAGAAGAAGAAAAATATTGAAATTGTTTACATCTATTATACCATAATACAATATGAGTATGGGAAATAAATATTATATCGAGCCTCATTAAATAATTTGAAGTATTACCAATTTTTATGAAATATGTGTCATTTATTAATAGTCTTTTAACTTAGTTTCATAGTGATGAAGTAACCTAAAATTTTGTGATAGAAAATAAGAAAAATATTGAAATTGTTTAGATCTATTATACCATTACACATTGTGAAAATGGTGACCAAAAAAACTATCGAGCCTAATTATAAAATTTGAATTATTACCAATGTATATGAAATATATGTCATTAATGAATAGTCTTTTAACTTAGTTTCTTAGTGATGAAGTAGCCTAAAACTTTGTGACAGAGAAGAAGAAAAATATTGAAATTGTTTATATCCATTATACCATAATACCATTTGAGTATGGCGAATAAATATACTATCAATCCTCATTATATAGTTTAAATTATTACCAATGTATATGAAATATGTTTCATTAATTAATAGTCTTTTAACTTAGTTTTTTAGGGAAGAAGTAACCTAAAATTTGGTGATGAAGAATAAGTAAAACATTGAAACTGTTTACATCTATTATACCATTACACAATGTGAAAATGGTGAACAAATAAACTATCGAGCCTAATTATATTATTTTAATTATTACAAATGTATATGAAATATATATCATTAATTAATAGTCTTTTAACTTAGTTTCTTAGGGATGAAGTAACATAAAACTTTGTGACAGAGAAGAAGAAAAATATTGAAATTGTTTATATCTATTATACCATAATACCATATGAGTATGGTGAATAAATATACTATTGATCCTCACTATATAATTTGAATTATTGCCAATATATATGAAATATGTGTCAAAAGTTAATAGTCTTTTAATTTAGTTTCTTAGTTAAATAGTAACCTAAAATTTGGTGACGGAGAAGAATAAAAACATTGAAACTGTTTACATCTATTATAGCATAACACAATGTGAATATGGTGAACAAATAAACTATCGAGCCTAATTATATAATTTTAATTAATACCAATGTATATTAAATATATGTAATTCATTAATAGTCTTTTAACTTTGTTTCTTAGTGATGAAGTAATCTACATATTTTAGACAGAGAAGAAGAAAAATATTGAAATTGTTTACATCTATTATACCAAAATACCATATGAGTATGGTGAATAATTATACTATCGAGCCTCATTATATATTTTGAATTATTACCAATGTAATTGAAATATGTTTCATTAATTAATAGTCTTTTAACTTAGTTTCTTATTGAAGAAGTAATCTACAATTTGGTGATGGAGAAGAAGAAAAATATTAAAATTGTTTACATCTATTATACCATAAAAAATGTGATTATGGTGAACAAATAAACTATGGAGCCATGTTATATAATTTTAGTTATTACCAATGTATATGAAATATGTGTCATTAATTAATAGTCTTTTAACTTAGTTTCTTAATGATGAAGTAACCTAGAACTTTGTGACAGAGAAAAAGAAAAATATTGAAAATGTTTATATCTATTATACCATAATACCATATGAGTATGGTAAATAAATATACTATCGATCCTCACTATATAATTTGAATTATTGCCAATATATATGAAATATGTGTCAAAAGTTAATAGTCTTTTAACTTAGTTTCTTAGTTAAATAGTAACCTAAAATTTGGTGATGGAGAAGAAGAAAAATATTGAAACTGTTTACATCTATTATAACACAATGTGAATATGGTGAACAAATAAACTATCGAGCCTAATTATATAATTTTAATTAATACCAATGTATATTAAATATATGTAATTAATTTATAGTCTTTTAACTTAGTTTCTTAGTGATGAAGTAATCTACATATTTGTGACAGAGAAGGAGAAAAATATTGAAATTGTTTATATCTATTATACCAAAATACCGTATGAGTATGGTGAATAATTATACTATCGAGCCTCATTATATATTTTGAATTATTACCAATGTAATTGAAATATGTGTCATTAAATAATAGTCTTTTAACTTAGTTTCTTATTGAAGAAGTAATCTACAATTTGGTGATGGAGAAGAAGAAATATATTAAAATTGTTTACATCTATTATACCATAAAAAATGTGATTATGGTGAACAAATAAGTTCTGGAGCCATGTTATATAATTTTAATTATTACCAATGTATATGAAATATGTGTCATTAATTAATAGTCTTTTAACTTAGTTTCTTAGTGATAAAGTAACCTAAAATTTAGTGACTGAGAAGAAGAAAAATATTGAAATTGTTTATATCTATTATACCATAATACCATATGAGTATGGTGAATAAATACACTATCGATCCTCATTATATAATTTGAATTATTACCAATGTATATGAAATATGTTTCATTAATTAATAGTCTTTTAACTTAGTTTTTTAGGGAAGAAGTAACCTAAAATTTGGTGATGAAGAATAAGTAAAACATTGAAATTGTTTACATCTATTATACCATTACACAATGTGAAAATGGTGAACAAATAAACTATCGAGTCTAATTATATAATTTTAATTATTACCAATGTATATGAAATATATGTCATTAATGAATAGTTTTTTAACTTAGTTTCTTTGTGACGAAGTAACCTATAACTTTGTGACAGAGAAGAAGAAAAATATTGAAATTGTTTATATCCATTATACCATAATACCATATGAGTATGGTGAATAAATATACTATCGATTCTCATTATATAATTTGAATTATTACCAATGTATATGAAATATGTGTCAAAAATTAATAGTCTTTTAACTTAGTTTCTTAGTTAAATAGTAACCTAAAATTTGGTGATGGAGAAGAAGAAAAATATTGAAACTGTTTACATCTTTTATAGCATAACACAATGTGAATATGGTGAACAAATAAACTATCGAGCCTAATTATATAATTTTAATTAATACCAATGTATATTAAATATATGTAATTAATTAATAGTCTTTTAACTTTGTTTCTTAGTGATGAAGTAATCTAAATATTTGTGACAGAGAAGAAGAAAAATATTGAAATTGTTTACATCTATTATACCAAAATATCATATGAGTATGGTGAATAATTTTACCATCGAGCCTCATTATATATTTTGAATTATTACCAATGTAATTGAAATACGTGTCATTAATTAATAGTCTTTTAACTTAGTTTCTTATTGAAGAAGTAATCTACAATT
Organism: Vicia faba; assembly: GCA_948472305.1. NCBI lineage: Eukaryota > Viridiplantae > Streptophyta > Magnoliopsida > Fabales > Fabaceae > Vicia > Vicia faba. The sequence continues at coordinate 148,977,153 of OX451741.1, read as the reverse complement.
TGGTGATGGAGAAGAAGAAAAATATTAAAATTGTTTACATCTATTATACCATAAAAAATGTGATTATGGAGAACAAATAAACTATGGAGCCATGTTATATAATTTTAATTATTACCAATGTATATGAAATATGTGTCATTAATTAATAGTCTTTTAACTTAGTTTCTTAGTGATGAAGTAACCTAAAACTTCGTGACAGAGAAGAAGAAAAATATTGAAATTGTTTATATCCATTATACCATAATACCATATGAGTATGGTGAATAAATATACTATCAATTCTCACTATATAATTTGAATTATTACCAATGTATATGAAATATGTGTCAAAAATTAATAGTCTTTTAACTTAGTTTCTTACTGATGAAGTAACCTAAAACTTCGTGACAGAGAAGAAGAAAAATATTGAAATTGTTTATATCCATTATAACATAATACCATATGAGTATGGTGAATAAATATACTATCAATTCTCACTATATAATTTGAATTATTACCAATGTATATGAAATATGTGTCAAAAATTAATAGTCTTTTAACTTAGTTTTTTAGTTAAATAGTAACCTAAAATTTGGTGATGGAGAAGAAGAAAAATATTGAAACTGTTTACATCTATTATAGCATAACACAATGTGAATATGGTGAACAAATAAACTATCGAGCCTAATTATATAATTTTAATTAATACCAATGTATATTAAATATATGTAATTAATTTATAGTCTTTTAACTTAGTTTCTTAGTGATGAAGTAATCTACATATTTGTGACAGAGAAGGAGAAAAATATTGAAATTGTTTATATCTATTATACCAAAATACCGTATGAGTATGGTGAATAATTATACTATCGAGCCTCATTATATATTTTGAATTATTACCAATGTAATTGAAATATGTGTCATTAAATAATAGTCTTTTAACTTAGTTTCTTATTGAAGAAGTAATCTACAATTTGGTGATGGAGAAGAAGAAAAATATTAAAATTGTTTACATCTATTATACCATAAAAAATGTGATTATGGTGAACAAATAAACTCTGGAGCCATGTTATATAATTTTAATTATTACCAATGTATATGAAATATGTGTCATTAATTAATAGTCTTTTAACTTAGTTTCTTAGTGATAAAGTAACCTATAATTTGGTGACTGAGAAGAAGAAAAATATTGAAATTGTTTATATCCATTATACCATAATACCATATGAGTATGGTGAATAAATACACTATCGATCCTCATTATATAATTTGAATTATTACCAATGTATATGAAATATGTTTCATTAATTAATAGTCTTTTAACTTAGTTTCTTACTGATGAAGTAACCTAAAACTTCGTGACAGAGAAGAAGAAAAATATTGAAATTGTTTATATCCATTATACCATAATACCATATGAGTATGGTGAATAAATATACTATCAATTCTCACTATATAATTTGAATTATTACCAATGTATATGAAATATGTGTCAAAAATTAATAGTCTTTTAACTTAGTTTCTTAGTTAAATAGTAACCTAAAATTATGTGATGGAGAAGAAGAAAAATATTGAAATTGTTTACATCTATTATAGCATAACACAATGTGAATATGGTGAACAAATAAACTATCGAGCCTAATTATATAATTTTAATTAATACCAATGTATATTAAATATATGTAATTAATTTATAGTCTTTTAACTTAGTTTCTTAGTGATGAAGTAATCTACATATTTGTGAAAGAGAAGGAGAAAAATATTGAAATTGTTTACATCTATTATACCATAAAAAATGTGATTATGGTGAACAAATAAACTATGGAGCCATGTTATATAATTTTAATTATTACCAATGTATATGAAATATGTGTCATTAATTAATAGTATTTTAACTTAGTTTCTTAGTGATAAAGTAACCTAAAATTTGGTGACTGAGAAGAAGAAAAATATTGAAATTGTTTATATCTATTATACCATAATACCATATGAGTATGGTGAATAAATACACTATCGATCCTCATAATATAATTTGAATTATTACCAATGTATATGAAATATGTTTCATTAATTAATAGTCTTTTAACTTAGTTTTTTAGGGAAGAAGTAACCTAAAATTTGGTGATGAAGAATAAGTAAAACATTGAAACTGTTTACATCTATTATACCATTACACAATGTGAAAATGGTGAACAAATAAACTATCGAGCCTAATTATATAATTTTAATTATTACCAATGTATATGAAATATATGTCATTAATGAATAGTCTTTTAACTTAGTTTCTTAGTGATGAAGTAACCTAAAACTTTGTGACAGAGAAGAAGAAAAATATTGAAATTGTTTATATCCATTATACCATAATACCATATGAGTATGGTGAATAAATATACTATCGATTCTCATTATATAATTTGAATTATTACCAATGTATATGAAATATGTGTCAAAAATTAATAGTCTTTTAACTTAGTTTCTTAGTTAAATAGTAACCTAAAATTTGGTGATGGAGAAGAAGAAAAATATTGAAACTGTTAACATCTATTATAGCATAACACAATGTGAATATGGTGAACAAATAAACTATCGAGCCTAATTATATAATTTTAATTAATACCAATGTATATTAAATATATGTAATTAATTAATAGTCTTTTAACTTGGTTTCTTAGTGATGAAGTAATCTAAATATTTGTGACAGAGAAGAAGAAATATATTGAAATTGTTTACATCTATTATACCAAAATATCATATGAGTATGGTGAATAATTATACCATCGAGCCTCATTATATATTTTGAATTATTACCAATGTAATTGAAATATGTGTCATTAATTAATAGTCTTTTAACTTAGTTTCTTATAGAAGAAGTAACCTACAATTTGGTGATGGAGAAGAAGAAAAATATTAAAATTGTTTACATCTATTATACCATAAAAAATGTGATTATGGAGAACAAATAAACTATGGAGCCATGTTATATAATTTTAATTATTACCAATGTATATGAAATATGTGTCATTAATTAATAGTCTTTTAACTTAGTTTCTTAGTGATGAAGTAACCCAAAACTTTGTGACAGAGAAGAAGAAAAATATTGAAATTGTTTATATCCATTATACCATAATACCATATGAGTATGGTGAATAAATATACTATCGATTCTCATTATATAATTTGAATTATTACCAATGTATATGAAATATGTGTCAAAAATTAATAGTCTTTTAACTTAGTTTCTTAGTTAAATAGTAACCTAAAATTTGGTGATGGAGAAGAAGAAAAATATTGAAACTGTTTACATCTTTTATAGCATAACACAATGTGAATATGGTGAACAAATAAACTATCGAGCCTAATTATATAATTTTAATTAATACCAATGTATATTAAATATATGTAATTAATTTATAGTCTTTTAACTTAGTTTCTTAGTGATGAAGTAATCTACATATTTGTGAAAGAGAAGGAGAAAAATATTGAAATTGTTTATATCTATTATACCAAAATACCATATGAGTATGGTGAATAATTATACTATCGAGCCTCATTATATATTTTGAATTATTACCAATGTAATTGAAATATGTGTCATTAAATAATAGTCTTTTAACTTAGTTTCTTATTGAAGAAGTAATCTACAATTTGGTGATGGAGAAGAAGAAAAATATTAAAATTGTTTACATCTATTATACCATAAAAATTGTGATTATGGTGAACAAATAAACTATGGAGCCATGTTATATAATTTTAATTATTACCAATGTATATGAAATATGTGTCATTAATTAATAGTATTTTAACTTAGTTTCTTAGTGATAAAGTAACCTAAAATTTGGTGACTGAGAAGAAGAAAAATATTGAAATTGTTTATATCTATTATACCATAATACCATATGAGTATGGTGAATAAATACACTATCGATCCTCATAATATAATTTGAATTATTACCAATGTATATGAAATATGTTTCATTAATTAATAGTCTTTTAACTTAGTTTTTTAGGGAAGAAGTAACCTAAAATTTGGTGATGAAGAATAAGTAAAACATTGAAACTGTTTACATCTATTATACCATTACACAATGTGAAAATGGTGAACAAATAAACTATCGAGCCTAATTATATAATTTTAATTATTACCAATGTATATGAAATATATGTCATTAATGAATAGTCTTTTAACTTAGTTTCTTAGTGATGAAGTAACCTAAAACTTTGTGACAGAGAAGAAGAAAAATATTGAAATTGTTTATATCCATTATACCATAATACCATATGAGTATGGTGAATAAATATACTATCGATTCTCATTATATAATTTGAATTATTACCAATGTATATGAAATATGTGTCAAAAATTAATAGTCTTTTAACTTAGTTTCTTAGTTAAATAGTAACCTAAAATTTGGTGATGGAGAAGAAGAAAAATATTGAAACTGTTTACATCTATTATAGCATAACACAATGTGAATATGGTGAACAAATAAACTATCGAGCCTAATTATATAATTTTAATTAATACCAATGTATATTAAATATATGTAATTAATTAATAGTCTTTTAACTTGGTTTCTTAGTGATGAAGTAATCTTCATATTTGTGACAGAGAAGAAGAAATATATTGAAATTGTTTACATCTATTATACCAAAATATCATATGAGTATGGCGAATAATTATACCATCGAGCCTCATTATATATTTTGAATTATTACCAATGTAATTGAAATATGTGTCATTAATTAATAGTCTTTTAACTTAGTTTCTTATTGAAGAAGTAACGTACAATTCGGTGATGGAGAAGAAGAAAAATATTAAAATTCTTTACATGTATTATACCATAAAAAATGTGATTATGGTGAACAAATAAACTATGGAGCCATGTTATATAATTTTAATTATTACCAATGTATATGAAATATGTGTCATTAATTAATAGTCTTTTAACTTAGTTTCTTAGTGATAAAGTAACCTAAAATTTGGTGACTGAGAAGAAGAAAAATATTGAAATTGTTTATATCTATTATACCATAATACCATATGAGTATGGTGAATAAATACACTATCGATCCTCATAATATAATTTGAATTATTACCAATGTATATAAAATATGTTTCATTAATTAATAGTCTTTTAACTTAGTTTTTTAGGGAAGAAGTAACCTAAAATTTGGTGATGAAGAATAAGTAAAACATTGAAACTGTTTACATCTATTATACCATTACACAATGTGAAAACTATCGAGCCTAATTATATAATTTTAATTATTACCAATGTATATGAAATATATGTCATTAATGAATAGTCTTTTAACTTAGTTTCTTAGTGATGAAGTAACCTAAAACTTTGTGACAGAGAAGAAGAAAAATATTGAAATTGTTTATATCCATTATACCATAATACCATATGAGTATGGTGAATAAATATACTATCGATTCTCATTATATAATTTGAATTATTACCAATGTAATTGAAATATGTGTCATTAATTAATAGTCTTTTAACTTAGTTTCTTATTGAAGAAGTAACCTACAATTTGGTGATGGAGAAGAATAAAAATATTAAAATTGTTTATATCTATTATACCATAAAAAATTTGATTATGGAGAACAAATAAACTATGGAGCCATGTTATATAATTTTAATTATTACCAATGTATATGAAATATGTGTCATTAATTAATAGTCTTTTAACTTAGTTTCTTAGTGAAAAAGTAACCTAAAATTTTGTGACAGAGAAGAAGAAAAATATTGAAATTGTTTATATCTATTATACCATAATACCATATGAGTATGGTGAATAAATATACTATCGATCCTCATTATATAATTTGAATTATTAGCAATGTATATGAAATCTGTGTCATTAATTAATAGTCTTTTAAGTTAGTTTCCTAGTGAATAAGTAACCTAAAATTTGTGATGAAGAAGAAGTAAAATATTGAAACTGTTTACATCTATTATACCATTACACAACATGAATATGGTGAACAAATAAATTATTGAGCCCAATTATATAATTTTAATTATTACCAATGTATACGAAATATGTGTCATTAATTAAAAGTCTTTTAACTTAGTTTCTTAGTGATGAAGTAACCTAAAATTTTGTGACGGAGAATAAGAAAAATATTAAAATTGTTCATGTCTATTATACCATAATACTATATGAGTATGGCGAATAAATACAATATCGATCCTCATTATATAATTTGAATTATTACCAATGTATATGAAATATGTTTCATTAATTAATAGTCTTTTAACTTTGTTTCTTAGTGAAGAAGTAACCTAAAATTTGGTGATGAAGAAGAAGTAAAATATTGAAACTGTTTACATCTATTATACCATTACACAATGTGAATATGGTAAACAAATAAACTATCTAGCCTAATTATATAATTTTAATTATTACCAATGTATATGAAATATGTGTCATTAATTAATAGTATTTTAACTTAGTTTCTTAGTGATGAAGTAACCTAAAAATTTGTGACACAGAAGAAGAAAAATATTGAAATTGTTTATATCTATTATACCATAATACCATATGAGTATGATAAATAAATATACTATCGATCCTCACTATATAATTTGAATTATTTCCAATATATATGAAATATGTGTCAAAAATTAATAGTCTTTTAACTTAGTTTCTTAGTTAAATAGTAACCTAAAATTTGGTGATGGAGAAAAAGAAAAATATTGAAACTGTTTACATCTATTATAGCATAACACAATATGAATATGGTGAACAAATAAACTATCGAGCCTAATTATATAATTTTAATTAATACCAATGTATATTAAATATATGTAATTAATTAATAGTCTTTTAACTTTGTTTCTTTGTGATGAAGTATTCTAAATATTTGTGACAGAGAAGAAGAAAAATATTGAAATTGTTTACATCTATTATACCAAAATACCATATGAGTATGGTGAATAATTATACTATCGAGCCTCATTATATATTTTGAATTATTATCAATGTAATTGAAATATATGTCATTAATTAATAGTCTTTTAACTTAGTTTCTTATTGAAGAAGAAACCTACAATTTGGTGATGGAGAAGAAGAAAAATATTAAAATTGTTTACATCTATTATACCATAAAAAATGTGATTATGGTGAACAAATAAACTATGGAGCCATGTTATATAATTTTAATTATTACCAATATATAACAAATATGTGTCATTATTATTAGTCTTTTAACTTAGTTTCTTAGTGATGAAGTAACCTAAAATTTGGTGACTGAGAAGAAGAAAAATATTGAAATTGTTTATATCTATTATACCATAATACCATATGAGTATGGTGAATAAATACACTATCGATCCTCATTATATAATTTGAATTATTACCAATGTATATGAAATATGTTTCATTAATTAATAGTCTTTTAACTTAGTTTTTTAGGGAATAAGTAACCTGAAATTTAGTGATGAAGAATAAGTAAAACATTGAAACTGTTACATCTATTATACCATTACACAATGTGAAAATGGTGAACAAATAAACTATCGAGCCTAATTATATAATTTTAATTATTACCAATGTATATGAATTATATGTCATTAATTAATAGTATTTTAACTTAGTTTCTTAGTGATGAAGTAACATAAAACTTAGGGACAGAGAAGAAGAAAAATATTGAAATTGTTTATATCTATTATACCATAATACCATATGAGTATGGTGAATAAATATACTATCGATCCTCACTATATAATTTGAATTATTGCCAATATATTTGAAATATGTGTAAAAAATTAATAGTCTTTTAACTTAGTTTCTTAGTTAAATAGTAACCTAAAATTTGGTGATGAAGAAGAAAAATATTGAAACTGTTTACATCTATTATAGCATAACACAATGTGAATATGGTGAACAAATAAACTATCGAGCCTAATTATATAATTTTAATTAATACCAATGTATATTAAATATATGTAATTACTTAATAGTCTTTTAACTTTGTTTCTTAGTGATGAAGTAATCTAAATATTTGTGACAGCGAAGAAGAAAAATATTGAAATTGTTTACATCTATTATACCAAAATACCATATGAGTATGGTGAATAATTATACTATCGAGCCTCATTATATATTTTGAATTATTACCAATGTAATTGAAATATGTGTCGTTAATTAATAGTCTTTTAACTTAGTTTCTTATTGAAGAAGTAACCTACAATTTGGTTCTGGAGAAGAAGAAAAATATTAAAATTATTTACATCTATTATACCATAAAAAATGTGATTATGGTGAACAAATAAACTATGGAGCCATGTTATATAATTTTAATTATTACCAATATATATGAAATATGTGTCATTAATTAATAGTCTTTTTACTTAGTTTCTTAGTGTTAAAGTAACCTAAAATTTGGTGACTGAGAAGAAGAAAAATATTGAAATTGTTTATATCTATTATACCATAATACCATATAAGTATGGTGAATAAATACACTATCGATCCTCATTATATAATTTGAATTATTACCAATGTATAAGAAATATGTGTCATTAATTAATAGTCTTTTAACTTAGTTTCTTAGTGAAGAAGTAACCTAAAATTTGGTGATGAAGAAGAAGTAAAATATTTAAATTGTTTTCATCTATGATACCACTACACAATGTGAATATGGTGAACAAATAAACTATCGAGCCTAATTATATAATTTTAATTATTACTAATGTATATGAAATATATGTCATTAATTAATAGTCTTTTAACTTAGTTTCTTAGTGATGAAGTAACCTAAAACTTTGTGACAAAGAAGAAGAAAAATATTGAAATTGTTTATATCTATATTACCATAATACCATATGAGTATGGTGAATAAATATACTATCGATCCTAACTATATAATTTGAATTATTTCCAATATATATGAAATATGTGTCAAAAATTAATAGTCTTTTAACTTAGTTTCTTAGTGAAGAAGTAACCTAAAATTTGGTGATGAAGAAGAAGTAAAATATTGAAATTGTTTACATCTATGATACCATTACACAATGTGAATATGGTGAACAAATAAACTATCGAGCCTAATTATATAATTTTAATTATTACCAATGTATATGAAATATGTGTCATTAAGTAATAGTCTTTTAACTTAGTTTCATAGTGATGAAGTAACCTAAGATTTTGTGAGAGAGAATAAGAAAAATATTTAAATTGTTTATATCTATTATACGATAATACCATATGAGTATGGTGAATAAATATACTATCGATCCTCATTATATAATTTTAATTATTCCATGTATATGAAATATGTGTCATTAATTAATAGTCTTTTAACTTAATTTCTTAGTGAAGAAGTAACCTAAAATTTTGTGATGAAGAAGAAGTAAAATATTGAAACTGTTTACATCTATTATACCATAACACAATGTGAAACTGGTGAACAAATAAACTATCGAGCCTAATCATATAATTTTAATTATTACCAATGTATATGAAATATATGTCATTAATTAATAGTCTTTTAACTTAGTTTCTTAGTGATGAAGTAACCTAAAACTTTGTGACAAAGAAGAAGAAAAATATTGAAATTGTTTATATCTATTATACCATAATACCATATGAGTATGGTGAATAAATATACTATCGATCCTCACTATATAATTTGAATTATTGCCAATATATATGAAATATGTGTCAAAAATTAATAGTCTTTTAACTTAGTTTCTTAGTCAAGAAGTAACCTAAAATTTGGTGATGAAGAAGAAGTAAAATATTGAAATTGTTTACATCTATGATACCATTACACAATGTGAATATGGTGAACAAATAAACTATCGAGCCTAATTATATAATTTTAATTATTACCAATGTATATCAAATATGTGTCATTAATTAATAGTCTTTTAACTTAGTTTCATAGTGATGAAGTAACCTAAGATTTTGTTGCAGAGAATAAGAAAAATATTTAAATTGTTTATATCTATTATATGATAATACCATATGAGTATGGTGAATAAATATACTATCGATCCTCATTATATAATTTTAATTATTACCAATGTATATGAAATATGTGTCATTACTTAATAGTCTTTTAACTTAGTTTCTTAGTGAAGAAGTAACCTAAAATTTGGTGATGAAGAAGAAGTAAAATATTGAAACTGTTTACATCTATTATACCATAACACAATGTGAAAATGGTGAACAAATAAACTATCGAGCCTAATTATATAATTTTAATTATTACCAATGTATATGAAATATATGTCATTAATTAATAGTCTTTTAACTTAGTTTCTTAGTGATGAAGTAACCTAAAACTTTGTGACAGAGAAGAAGAAAAATATTGAAATTGTTTATATCTATTATACCATAATACCATATGAGTATGGTGAATAAATATATTATCGATCCTCACTATATAATTTGAATTATTGCCAATATATATGAAATATGTGTCAAAAATTAATAGTCTTTTAACTTAGTTTCTTAGTTAAGAAGTAACCTAAAATTTGGTGATGGAGAAGAAGAAAAATATTGAAATTGTTTACATCTATTATAGCATAACACAATGTGAATATGGTGAACAAATAAACTATCGAGCCTAATTATATAATTTTAATTAATACCAATGTATATTAAATATATGTAATTAATTAATAGTCTTTTAACTTAGTTTCTTAGTGATGAAGTAATCTACATATTTGTGACAGAGAAGGAGAGAAATATTGAAATTGTTTACATCTATTATACCAAAATACCATATGAGTATGGTGAATAATTATACTATCGAGTCTCATTATATATTTTGAATTATTATCAATGTATATGAAATATGTGTCATTAATTAATACTCTTTTAACTTAGTTTCTTATTGAAGAAGTAACCTACAATTTGGTGATGGAGAAGAAGAAAAATATTAAAATTGTTTACATCTATTATATCATAAAAAATGTGATTATGGTGAACAAATAAACTATGGAGCCATGTTATATAATTTTATTTATTACCAATGTATATGAAATATGTGTCATTAATTAATAGTCTTTTAACTTAGTTTCTTAGTGATGAAGTAACCTAAAATTTGGTGACTGAGAAGAAGAAAAATATTGAAATTGTTTACATCTATTATACCATAATACCATATGAGTATGGGGAATAAATATTATATCGAGCCTCATTAAATAATTTGAAGTATTACCAATAAATATGTGTCATTAATTAATAGTCTTTTAACGTAGTTTCTTAGTTAAGAAGTAACCTAAAATTTGGTGATGGAAAAGAAGAAAAATACTAAAATTGTTTACATCTATTATACCATAACACAAAATGAATATGGTGAACAAATAAACTATCGAGCCTTGTTATATAATTTTAATTATTACCTTTTATATGAAATATGTTTCATTAATTAATAGTCTTTTAAATTAATTTCTTAGTGATGAAGTAACCTAAAATTGTGTTACAAAGAAGAAGATAAATATTGAAATTGTTTATATCTATTATACCATAATACCATATGAGTATGGTGAATAAATATACTATCGATTCTCATTATATAATTTGAATTATTATCAATGTATATGAATTATGTGTCATTAATTAATAGTCTTTTAACTTAGTTTCTTAGTGAAGAAGTAACCTAAAATTTTGTGATGAACAAGAAGTAAAATTTTGAACTTGTTTACATCTATTATACCATTACACAATGTGAATATAGTGAACAAATAAACTATCGAGCCTAATTATATAATTTTATTTATTACCAATGTATATGAAATATGTGTCATTAATTAATAGTCTTTTAATTTAGTTTCATAGTGATGAAGTAACCTAAAATTTTGTGACAGAGAATAAGAAAAATATTGAAATTGTAAATATCTATTATACCATAATACCATATGAGTATGATGAAAAAATATACTATCGATCCTTATTAAATAATTTGAATTGTTACCAATGTATATGAAATATGTGTCATTAACTAATAGTCTTTTAACTTCGTTTGTTATTGAAGAAGTAACCTAAAATTTGGTGATGAAGAAGAAGTAAAATATTGAAACTGTTTACATCTATTATACCATAACACAATGTAAATATGGTGAACAAATAATCTATCGAGCGTAATTAGAAAATTTTAATGATTACCAATGTATATGAAATATGTGCCATTAACTAATAGTCTTTTAACTTAGTTTCTTAGTGATGAAGTAACCTAAAATTTGATGACTGAGAAGAAGAAAAATATCGAAATTGTTTACATCTATTATACCATAACACCATATGAGTTAGTTGTGTAATCTTCTGATTATGGATAGATTTAGAGGTTAGAAGCCTGTAAAGTAAGATTCATGCAGCATGGGTGTGGATTGGATCAAATGTTCGTCATGAAAATGACTTGAAAAACAAGTTTGAAACCCTAACTTCTTGCCTTCGATTCTCTTAGCTCAAGCATGATCTCAATGAGTTCTTGGACATTTTGGAAAGCTTGTAACATCCTCTACAACCTATATGTTGGACATTTTTGAAAACTCCTTTTTGGAACTATGTGAAAAATTGCCTTGAAGTTAGGTAAAAATCCTGCCTAAACTAGGGCAAAATTTCACTAAGTTTCCAAGTTTCATGAACATGTATTCACAAAATCATAACTTGAAATCCATGCATTTCTAGGAGAAGTTGGGTTCTAAAATGTTTTTGATATCATTGATATCTACGACTTTCATGTTGTAAGATTCCTTTGAATCATCTTGCATCATGGTAAAAAATTGGCTCAAAGTTGTGAAAAAATATGAAGTTTTCAACACTTAGAAAAATTTCTAAGTTTAGAAATTTTGACTTTTTAAAATGAAATCTTGACTTTTTGATTTCTTGATGAACAAGTTTCATATTTTTACATGTTTTGATGAATTTTGATCTTTGACACTTGATTTTGACTAAAAATTCAAAGTTTGACTTTTCAGTGTACAATTGACTTTTGATCAGTTGATTGAAAATTTATCTGTCAATCAATTGATCTTGAGGAATGTTTTGAGCCATGTCATTAGGTAAAAATGAATAAATTGAATCCTTAAGATCATGTCTCAAACCAATCAACCATTTTCTATGTCAAAAATCAGAAATTGCACTTTCTCAGTCAAAACCCTAATTTTGATGATTTGATCAAATTTCTTGAGGAATTGGGATCCAAACTTGATCAAATGACATTTGTGAGTTCATATTGTTGATATGGATCAAAAATTATGAAGTTTGACTGTAAATTGACCACAGTTGACTTTTTCCCCAAAACAGCTGATTTTAGGTCAATTGTTCAATTGACTGAGCAAAAATGTGATCCAATTGAAACTTGACATGAGCAATCTTGAGAGTCCAACATGATACATGAAATTAATATGAGACACTAAAAGTTCAATTGTCCTTGTGCAATCTCAAACCTTAATTTTCAGTCATCAGTGCTTGAGGAGATGTCTTGAGCTGATCAACCCTTGTGCAGTCTTGAACCCAAGGAGATCTTATGAGAGATTATTTGAGAAATGAGAGGTAAAATTTTGGGGTACAACAGCAATGATGTTCGAAACCAAAACCTAGTTCATTGCATAATATAACACCCCTTCTAAAATACCCCGAATAATATTAATTATATCAATGATTAAAGACATATTCCATCAGAGTTAACACGGAACAAGGGATGTCACAATTATGAAATAAATAAAACTTCCAATAAAACAGCAGTCGTGCTACACTGAGGGTCATTATTCAAATAATTCAATCAAATTAAGACCATGTCTTACACAGCGGAAAAATACCATAACCAAAACGGAATAAACCAAAACATAATTATTCCCAATGAAATTCAAAGAAACAATTGAATAATAACTAATTCCTCAACTAAACGTTCCCCAGTGTTACAACCTATCAGAGCACGACACTGACACGCGGACTTAAAGTAACATAGCTCTAGAGCCATCCTCACCAACTCCTGAGCTGCTAACTTTAATCTGAAATTGTTAAAGTAAGGGTGAGATTTCTCATAATTAACATGCATTATAAGCTTCTCAATCAACATTATATCACAAGCATATTATTTCACCCATTTTAGCATAAATTCAGATTCAACACGCAGTTCCAATCATACAAGTCATTATGCACAAATCAATAATCAACCAAATAATTGTAACACTGGAAGACATCCTAACATGTTACAATTCCATGCAAACACAAATGCAGACACAATGCATGTGGTACCAATACGTGACCAAGTCACCCAACACTGATCCATCATCAACCGGATACAGCAACCATCGATTCGTCCATAAACACCCGGACACGAATCCAGCCTAACCACCCATCATCACCCGGGTATCGGTTAACGGAAATACAAGTCAAATTCCACACAATGGGAATTAACTTCACCAAAACAATGCATATGCACGCACATTACTAGCATGCAACATCAAATCAGTCTATGAAATACATCAATTTATCATAATTGAACCAAAACCAAAAACATGATATCTCAACGATCATGCACACCATCATTAGCAACATAAACATGCATTTCATTCACACAATACTAATACATCCATCCATCACAAGTTCACTGCTACATACACACCCATGTGCGTTAGCCAATAATCACTTATTCCGGGATTTGACTCATTTTCAAAATAATTTCAGGTTTTAGGAAATCTTTTCATTTTATAAAATAGAGCATTAAATTTAAGAAATAACGTCCAAAACGGCACTCAAAACGGACTTACGGTTTGAAAGTTATGAATTTTCAAAGTTTAATATTTTCAAAAAGTTAAAGCAGAACCCGGTTCCTACATATGCAGGAACCGGTTCCTGCGAAGTTCAAAAATCACGCTTCTGGAAAATGTATGGGAACCTGGTTCCTACCTATACAGGAACCGATTCCTACGTTGAAAAATGCCCAATTTTTGAAAATTTGAACTGGGAACCCGGTTCCTCCCCAGGAGTAACCGGTTCCCACGACTTGCAGAACCCAAAACTGCTATTTTTGACAACATTATGTATCTCAATCCATTCCTTTTCATTCCCATACGAATTATAACATTAGGAATACCAAAATGCAACCAATACACATCAATACAACATCATAAATCATGTTTCCATCATTCCTATTAATTATTTATCACATTAATGATTCCAATTCCTATAATCCGACACAATTAGGGATAATCCTACAAACCTAGAATTATCTAATTCAAGTTTCCTAACATACCCAATCATTCAATTGTATCTCAAAACCCATAAGGCATATTAACTAAATGAAATCACCCCTTACCTCGCGATGATCCTTCGAATTCACGGCGTTTGGCTTTTTCCTCTCTTCTCTTCTCCAATTTTACGTATAATGACTTTTCCAAATAACCTTCTTTTTCTTTTCCTTTTTATCCTTCTTTTTATATTCCTTTTATTATCTGCCAAATAATAGTAGTAAATTAGTTATTATTTAGTAGAGCTTTTTACTTCACACACCTCTAATTCAACCTTACACCACCGGTCTTCCTTTTCAAATTCCATAATTAATTCATCCATTTAATCCAAAATATTATTAATTAAGCCTTTAATTAATTTAATAATTAAATTCCTAATTATTTAACACTTGAATTAATTTGGGGTGTCACAACTCTCCCCTACTAAAAGAGTTTTCGTCATCAAAAACATACCTTAGACGAAAAGTTCGGGATACGAGTCCTTCATCTGACTCTCCAGCTCCCAAGTGACATTTCCATCTTCTGGTCCTCCCCAAGCCACTCTTACCAATGCGATCTCCTTGCCTCGCAACTGTTCCAACTTCCGATCCTCAATTCTTGCAGGTACCGCTTCCACAGTCAAATTCTCTCGTACCTGTATATCGTCTACCCGAATCTCATGAGACGGGTCAGCAATGTACTTCCTTAGCTGAGATACATGAAAAACATCATGCAAATTTGCAAGTGACGGCGGCAAAGCAATCTGATAAGCAACTTTCCCAACTCTCTTGGTAATCTGAAACGGACCAATAAAACGTGGAGTCAACTTCTTTGACTTCAAAGCTCGACCAATACCAGTCATCGGAGTAACTCGCATAAAAACATGTTCTCCTTCGCTAAACTCAAGATCTTTCCTCCTCTTATCGTGATAACTTTTCTGACGACTCTGAGAAGTCCTCATCTTCTCCTGAATCATCTTAATCTTTTCCGAAGTTTGTTGGACAATTTTTGGTCCAATCACAGCACTCTCTCCAGATTCATACCAACACAACGGTGTCCAACACCTCATACCATACAATGCCTCAAACGGAGCCATACCAATGCTCGAATGAAAACTATTGTTATAGGTAAACTCAATCAATGGTAGATAACTATCCCAAGCTCCACCTTTCTCCAACACACAAGCTCTTAACAAATCTTCCAACGACTAAATCGTTCTCTCCGTCTGACCATCTGTCTGTGGATGATAAGCGGAACTCAAACGCAACTTAGTACCCAAAGCTTCTTGCAATCCCGTCCAGAATTTAGATGTAAACCTCGGATCTCGATCCGACACAATACTAGAAGGAATACCGTGCAAACTCACAATCTTCTCAACATACAATTCTGCCAACCTTTCCATCGGATAATCCATTCTTATCGGAATAAAGTGAGCAGATTTCGTCAACCGATCAACAATAACCCAGATAGAATCACAATTCTTCGATGTCCTTGGAAAACCAGACACAAAATCCATAGAGATTCCATCCCATTTCCATTCCGGAACAAACAACGGTTCCATCAATCCTGACAGTTTCTGATGCTCAATCTTCAACTTCTGACAAACTAAACAAGCATACACAAACTCAGCAATTTCCTTTTTCATTCCCGGCCACCAAAACAACTTCTTCAAATCATGGTACATTTTAGTAGCACCAGGATGAATACTCAATCCACTACGATGTCCTTCTTCCAAAATACTCTTCCTAATCTCTGCAACATCCGGAACACACACCCTATTACCAAATCTCATAACACCATTCTCATCAATCCGGAACTCGCCTCCTTGACCTTGGTTGATCAATGTCAATTTATCAACTAACCCAACATCGGACTTCTGTCCATTCCAAATTTCTTCCAAAATACCACTAGTCAGTTTCAACATACCCAATTTCACACTATTCGGAGTAGTTTCACATACCAAACTTAAATTTCTGAACTGCTCAACCAAATCTAACTCACGGACAATTAACATCGACATATGCAAGGACTTCCTACTCAAGGCATCCGCAACAACGTTTGCCTTACCAGGATGGTAATTCAAACCGAAATCATAATCCTTTAGAAATTCTAACCATCTCCTCTGCCTCATATTCAACTCTTTCTGATCAAAGAGATACCTCATACTTTTGTGATCACTGAACACCTCAAACCGAGAACCATATAAATAATGCCTCCACAACTTCAAAACAAACACAACAGCTGCCAACTCCAAATCATGAGTCGGATAATTCCTTTCATGTACTTTCAATTGTCTCGAAGCATAAGCCACCACCTGCTTATCTTGCATCAACACACCACCTAATCCCATTAATGATGCGTCACAATACACAACAAAAGACTTAGTCGGATTTGGCAAAATCAAGATCGGAGCACTTGTCAACCTCCTCATCAGCTCTTGAAATCCTTTCTCACATTCAACATCCCAAACAAACATCTGAACCTTCCTGGTCAACTTAGTCAACGATAACGCTAATTTGGAAAATCCTTCTATAAACTTCCTGTAATAACCTGCAAGACCCAGAAAACTACGAATCTCAGAAGCATTCTTCGGCGCTTCCCACTGAGATACTGCTTCTACCTTCGTAGGATCCACAGCAATTCCATTCCTGGAAATTACATGGCCAAGAAAACTTACTTCACTTAACCAGAATTCACACTTGGATAACTTCGCATAAAGCTTCTTCTCTTTCAACAATTCCAACACAACTCTGAGATGTTATGCATGCTCTTCATTGATCTTCGAATAAATTAGAATATCATCAACGAACACCACCACAAACTTATCAAGATATGGATGAAATATCCTGTTCATATACTCCATGAAAACACCATGTGCATTAGTAATTCCAAACGGCATAACATAATACTCGTAATGTCCATACCTCGTTCTAAATGCAGTTTTCTGAATATCTTCTGACTTCACACGAATCTGATGATATCCAGATCTCAGATCAATCTTACTAAATACACAAGCTCCAACTAGTTGATCCATCAAATCATCGATCCTCGGCAAAGGATACCGATTCTTGATTGTAACTTTATTCAGCTGTCTATAATCAACACATAATCTCATTGAACCTTCTTTCTTCTTAACCAACAACACCGGAGCACCCCACAGCGAAACACTCGGGCGAATAAACTTCTTCTCAAGTAACTCCTCCAACTGTTTCTTTAACTCCGCTAATTCAGATGCCGACATACGGTAAGGCGCCATCGACACCGGACTAGTTCCAGGAATCAAATCTATAGTAAATTCTACCTCCCTCTCAGGTGGCAATTCACTAACGTCTTCCAGAAACACCTCTGGAAATTCATTCACCACTGGAAATCTATCACTCTTTGCTTTTCCCTCCGCTTCTATTGCAGAATACAACATAAATACCACAACACCATCTTTCACAGCTAGGTTCATTTGTTTAACCGACATAGTCACATCTTCGACACCAACCTCTTCAGGAAAAATAACCGTCTTCGCAAAACAGTTGATATGAACCTGGTTGAATTCCAACTAGTTCATTCCAAGGATGATATCAAGTTGTTCTAACGGTAGGCACACTAAATCCATACCGAAACCCCTACCAAAAATCACAATAGGACAATTCCTACAAACATACGAAGTAGTCACTGAACCCGACGCAGGAGTATCAATAACCATACTTCCATCCATATTAGAAATTTCCAAATTCAATCTTTTAGCA
The DNA here is from genome assembly GCA_948472305.1 of Vicia faba. NCBI lineage: Eukaryota > Viridiplantae > Streptophyta > Magnoliopsida > Fabales > Fabaceae > Vicia > Vicia faba. The sequence continues at coordinate 148,958,237 of OX451741.1, read as the reverse complement.
CAATCCAAAGCAATAAAATAATGCGTAGCTCCAGTATCAATAATCACGATCAAAGGTTTGTCATTAATAAAACATGTACCTTTAATCAGCCGATCATCTGGCTTAGTCTCTGACCCAGACAATGCAAACACTTTACCACCAGCTTGCTCCTTCTTGGCTTTTGTACACTGAGGACGAGTATGACCTTCTTCACCACAGTTGTAACAAGTCACCACTCTTACTCTGCAATCATTGGGCACATGGCCGAGTTTCCCACACTTGAAACACTTCTTATCATTACTTTTGACCATACAATGTCCTGTCTCACCACACTTGTAGCACTTAATGGAAGAACTAGAATCTCCTCCACCAAACTTCTTCCAACCACCGGGTCTCTGATTACTTCTATCATAAGGCTTACCACGATCCATCTGTTGCTTACCCTTCCTATCAACATACCCTCGAGCATTCGACTTAGTGCTAGCAAGATCCTCCTCTAAAATCCTACTACAGTCAACCAGATCAAGAAATCTTCGGATACGCTGATACCGAATACCCTGCTTAATCTCATCACGAAGACCATTCTCAAACTTGATACATTTGGAAAATTCTCCATCTGCATCGTTAGTATAATGAGCATAATACTTCGCTAACTCAGTAAACTTCGAAGCATACTCACTGACAGTCTTGTTACCCTGCTTGAGTTCCAGAAACTCAATCTCCTTCTTGCCTCTGATGTCCTCAGGAAAGTACCTCCTCAGAAAATCCCTCCTGAACACAGCCCAAGTCAACGCAATACCATCTTCTTCCATTTCAGTTCTGGTAGCAACCCACCAGTCATCAGCTTCCTCTGCTAACATGTGAGTTCCGTATCTCACCTTCAGCCCTTCAGCACAGTCAATTACTCTGAAGATCCTCTCGATCTCCTTCAACCACTTCTGAGCACCTTCGGGATCATGTGCACCCTTGAACAACGGAGGATTATTCCTCTGAAAATTCCCCAATTGTCGGTCAGCACCAATCACAGCTCCCTGCTGGTTCCCTCCGAGTACTCCAGCCAACATTCCCAATGCTTCAACAATAGCATCGTCGTTTCTTCCGTTACCTCTTCCGGCCATTGTTCTGTAACATTACAAAACAACCTCATCAGTACACAAGTATCGACAGTGTCATCTTACACCAGTCGCATACAAAAGGGATAACGACACAAGACAAGACCGACTATGCTCTGATACTACTATTGTAACACCCCTTCTAAAATACCCCAAATAATATTAATTATATCAATGATTAAAGACATATTCCATCAGATTTAACACGGAACAAGGGATGTCACAATTATGAAATAAATAAAACTTCCAATAAAACAGTAGTCATGCTACACTGAGGGTCATTATTCAAATAATTCAATCAAATTAAGACCATGTCTTACACAGCGGAAAAATACCATAACCAAAACGGAATAAACCAAAACATAATTATTCCCAATGAAATTCAAAGAAACAATTGAATAATAACTAATTCCTCAACTAAACGTTCCCCAGTGTTACAACCTATCAGAGCACGACACTGACACGCGAACTTAAAGTAACATAGCTCTAAAGCCATCCTCACCAACTCCTGAGCTGCTAACTTTAATTTGAAATTGTTAAAGTAAGGGTGAGATTTCTCATAATTAACATGCATTATAAGCTTCTCAATCAACATTATATCACAAGCATATTATTTCACCCATTTTAGCATAAATTCATATTCAACACGCAGTTCCAATCATACAAGTCATTATGCACAAATCAATAATCAACCCAAGAATTGTAACACTGGAAGACATCCTAACATGTTACAATTCCATGCAAACACCAATGCAGACACAATGCATGTGGTACCAACACGTGACCAAGTCACCCAACACTGATCCATCATCAACCGGATACAGCAACCATCGATTCGTCCATAAACACCCGGACACGAATCCATACTAACCACCCATCATCACCCGGGTATCGGTTAACGGCAATACAAGTCAAATTCCATACAATGGGAATTAACTTCACCAAAACAATGCATATGCACGCACATCACTAGCATGCAACATCAAATCAGTCTATGAAATACATCAATTTATCATAACTGAACCAAAACCAAAAACATGATATCTCAACGATCATGCACACCATCATTAGCAACATAAACATGCCTTTCATTCACACAATACTAATACATCCATCCATCACAGGTTCACTGCTACATACACACCCATGTGCGTTAGCCAATAATCACTTATTCCGGGATTTGACTCATTTTCAAAATAATTTCAGGTTTTAGGAAATCTTTTAATTTTATAAAATAGAGCATTAAATTTAAGAAATAACGTCCAAAACGGCACTCAAAACGGACTTACGGTTTGAAAGTTATGAATTTTCAAAGTTTAATATTTTTCAAAAAGTTACAGCAGAACCCGGTTCCTACATATGCAGGAACCGGTTCCTGCGAAGTTCAAAAATCACGCTTCTGGAAAATGTATGGGAACCCGGTTCCTACCTATACAGGAACCGGTTCCTACGTTAAAAAATGCCCAATTTTTGAAAATTTGAACTGGGAACCCGGTTCCTCCCCAGGAGTAACCGGTTCCCACGACTTGCAGAACCCAAAACTGCTATTTTTGACAGCATTATGTATCTCAATCCATTCCTTTTCATTCCCATATGAATTATAACATTAGGAATACCAAAATGAAACTAATACACATCAATACAACATCATAAATCATGTTTCCATCATTCCTATTAATTATTTATCACATTAATGATTCCAATTCCTATAATTCGACACAATTAGGGATAATCCTACAAACCTAGAATTATCTAATTCAAGTTTCCTAACATACCCAATCATTCAATTGTATCTCAAAACCCATAAGGCATATTAACTAAATGAAATCACCCCTTACCTCGCGATGATCCTTCGAATTCACGGCGTTTGGCTTTTTCCTCTCTTCTCTTCTCTTCTCCAATTTCACGTATAATGACTTTTCCAAATAACCTTCTTTTTCTTTTCCTTTTTATCCTTCTTTTTATATTCCTTTTATTATCTGCCAAATAATAGTAGTAAATTAGTTATTATTTAGTAGAGCTTTTTACTTCACACACCTCTAATTCAACCTTACACCCCCCGGTCTTCCTTTTCAAATTCCATAATTAATTCATCCATTTAATCCAAAATATTATTAATTAAGCCTTTAATTAATTTAATAATTAAATTCCTAATTATTTAACACTTGAATTAATTTGGGGTGTCACACATAAGACCGCGGGCAACAGTGCAACCTAACCCACTACCTAAGACGTCCTGCAGCAGTGCGGTTCCTTGTTACATATTAAAGACCATTACCTAAGACGTCGTGCAGCAATGTGTTTCTTTATTCTCTAACACATACCATCTCCTAAGACTCCACGCAGTGATGTGTTCATCCCATCACCTAAGCCTTCATGCAGTGATGTGTTCCTTACAACGTAGAATTACCTAAGTCTCCATGCAGTAATGTGCAAAACCCATTACATTACCTAAGACTCCATGCCGCAATGTCTGAAAGCCAAATAAGATATGTAACCTAAGACTCCATGCAGTGATGTGTTTAACCCATCACCTAAGACTCCACGCAGTGATGTTTTCCCTCTACAATGTAGTTCATTACCTAAGACTCCATATAGTAATGTACGAAGCTAGGTAGATTGCCTAAGACTCCATGCAGCAATGTATTCCCCTCATCTTACCCATTACCTAAGACCCTAGGCAGTAATGCGCAAAACTTAGTTCATTGCCTAAGACTCCAGGTAGCAGTGCAACATAACCTATTGTCTAAGACTCCATGCAACGAAGTGTTTCCCTCTCTTCACCCATTACCTAAGACTCCATGCAGTAATTTGTGACACTCCCCAATATAGATCATTGCCTAAGATTTCATGTTGCAGTGTTCGAAATCTAATCCTAGCTCGTCGCCTCAGACTCCACGTAGCGATTCATGAACATAACCCATTGCCCCAGTCTCAAGCAACCATGCGTTATCAAGTGTTGTCTTATTCATCCCCCAAATGGATGAATAATCAAAATCAATTCAAGACGTACCATACTATCCTCTCAAGATTTAAACCATTTTCCTCGTCGTCAAACCCAGGTAAGCGATATATCATCAACTTTGCCTACTTCCTCAAGACTCGTAAGGGTACGCTATATCAGCGTAACCTTATGTTGTCGGACAAATTTTGCGGTATTCCAAATATTTAATAAACTCCCAATCAGAATGCGTAAGACTTGTGCATTCTCACGCTATTCGATTGGAAGATAATTGAATAGGGGGAAGCTGTTGTACCCCAAATTTGCCCTACCTCGATGATCATATTTTCAAGATTAAAAATACAAGAGAAATGTTTTAATTAAGGATGGTCCAGCAATATCTGATGGATCATTCTTAAATCCAAGACAACCAGTGGGTGTATTTTAATTCAAGGGAATGGGGTTTTCTAAATCAGAAAGACCCATATACTCATAGGTCCATTTACGAAGCATGTTGGCCAATGGCCCATGAGATTCGAATATGGAAAATTATTTCAGAATAAATTATTAATAAGGCCTATTTAAGTATTATTACTGTTAGTAAAAAGAGGGTGCTACTTCGAATTTAAAGTCCATTAGAATTAGGTCCATTTCGTAATTAAATAGCGAAAGGAGGGGTATGATTACACATTGCAGGCCTATTGGGTTTTTTTTTAAATCGGTCCATTTGTCATTTTTGTTACTGATTTATTTTAGAAAATTATTATAAAACGTTTGATGTTATTATTACTTTTCTAAGAAAATTCTTCTTTATAATTTGTCAAAAGAAATTTATTTCACTTATTTCAAAAAAAGAGGTAAATTGTTTTATTAAATAATATTTATAAAAGTTATTTGTTTTGTTTTGAATTAAACTACCGGCCCATCAAGTTTCTAGCCCATTTAACGTGTTACTGTAGGGAAAAATCATTATTTCATTAAAAACTATTTGTTATCTTCCTAAAAAATATATCTTCTATTATTGAAGACCTTTTTATTTATTTATTATAACAATGGTTTCATTACATAAATTTTTTATTTATTAAGATTTGTTGTTTTGGAAAAAAGATTTGTTGGATAATTTTGATTTCAGATTAGGCCCATTTGGTATTGAAAAAATGTAAGTTGGATGGAGCAAATAAAATTAGCGCGAGGCCCATGATCAATTAACAATTATTGTGCCAATCAACATAAAAAACACACGTTTTTGTTACAAACTAATACTATAGAAATAAAAAACAAATTAAATCTCCAGCAAATTTAAATAAACTCAATCAAATCAGTTACAATTGAAATAAAATATCCAGAATCATTACAAAAGCCCAGAAATCTTCTATTACAATCAAATCTAAAATTATACAAACAAAATTCAATCAAATCTGTTACAGTAAAATGAAATCAAATATATTACAACTTGAATCAATTACACAAATTTTCAAATCCCTAATTTTGTTCTAAAATCCCTAATCTAAGTCAAACGAATTAGTAACGGCAATCAAAGACCTAACCCTATAAATACAGAACAAAAATATGGTACAGGGGGTCGAAGAACTACGAATTGAAGAATACAGAAGAGGGAGGCGAAGAACGGAAACAGAAGAGATATACAGAGACGGGGAATTTGGAGGAGCAAAAACAAGAATATTCGAGGGGAGAAAACTAAGAACCAATACACATTGTTGAAGAAGGGAGAAGACAGTTAGGGTTTCAACATATGAAACCCTAACTGTTGCTGACAGCATCCATGCCCGACCGTCGTTGCTCCACTTCCACACCCTTAAGTATCGTCGTTGACCTGCACAATCAAATAAGAAGAAGGATTAGCAACAAAGATTGAAGAACTCATAATCAAAAATCGCTCAAAAGGGGTAAAAATACACTCAACATTCTTTTTTGTTTGAATTTCGATTGAGGGTTTTGTGGGTTGGTTAGCGCTTAGGAAGGGATTACGGATACAAAAGGGTCTAAGGTGTAGACACCGCTGCCTCGATTTTGTTTTAGGGTTAGGAAAAAGAAAGGGGAAAGAGTAGTGAGAAAGAGGATAGTTGCTGTAAGTGAAACAAGAAAATGAAAATAAAGAACATTGTTTGTTATCCGTTCTGATCCTGTACATCGCGTCCATGTTAGTTATTATACTCCCTCAATCTTGTCCGCCTGATAACGATCAAACGACCGTTAGGCCAACTTCTATGGTGAGACCGAGCTCTGCGTCACATACGATCCGGCCGGACCTCCTACCAAGCGTGTTGGGTCTAAGCCCACTACTGTCCACACCCCCTTTACTGAATATTGTTAAAATCCAAAATAGTTCACACCCCCCGCCCAGAAAATATATTTGGGCCCAGCTTACCAATGCTTTTATCACCCCTCCTCTTTTACTTGCTTACTAGAAAACGCTCCCCCTTGGTAATTATTTATTTTTTTACATTTTTTTATATAATTATTATATTCTATTTTTTATTACTATTATATTATATTTTCATAATAATTATTATTCAATCTATAATTATTATTATTATTATAAATTGTTATATTATTATTATATTTGATTTACTATATATTTTTTATATAATAGTTATTAATAATATTTATTATCATATTATTATTATTATTATCACCAAATTATTTTTATTCAAAACTCATGTGTATATTTTCTTATATTATTTGCACTAAAATATATTTTAGTCATGCATTAATTAAGATTTTTGCAATTAATACGACTAAAAAACACTCAACAAATCTCAAACTATTTTTCGCAATCAACTAAGCTAATCAATTGTTTTTTGCAAAAGGGTTTCAAACGGATTTTGAATTACCGCACATTTAGCCAAAATCTCCGCAATCACTACTCTCGGTCAAAATCCGAGGTGATTCCAAATACATTTGCAACCCCTAAAAAACATCAACACATACGAACTACGAATTGGGACTTTGATTCTTCATAAGAGGATACGTAGGCATACGATTAAAAATCGTGGCGAGTTCCCCTATAAAAAATTCAAACTCTTTCCCTTATTAAAATTTAAAACCCTATTTTACCCAAACCTAAACCTAAAACCTAGTATCCTTATGAACAAGGTAGATGAAAGGTGCCTAACACCTTTCTTTCGTCTAATAGAGTCTTAAACCTAGAATCTCTGTCTGCGAATTAGGATTTCTGTTAGATTCCCTTCCTTAGGATAAAAATTAATAGTGGAGACTCTGATTTAAAAACCAGTCGCAACACTTCTCCTTGGCCGTTTGCAATGTGGGGCATCAATATGATTGGAGATATTATGCCTACCACTTCATCCTCGTCATTATTAATTACTTTACGAAGTGGGTAGAAGCAGCCTCATTTTCCTCCGTTACCAAGAATGTTGTAGCCTGGTTCATTAAGCATAACCTTATATGTCGATATGGCACCCTCAGAAGGATTATCATAGAAAATGGTACTAATCTTAACAACACTATGATCACGAAACTCTGCATGCAGTTCAAGATCAAGCACCGTGATTCTTCTTCGTATGGACTGAAGATGAATAGCACAGTGGAAGCCTCCAATAAGAACATCAAGAATGTATATATAGAAGATGACAATGACATATAAAGATTTGCATAAGATGTTACCATTTTCTCTTCAAGGCTATCACACTTCAGTATGGACATCAACTGGGGAAACCACATTCTCTCTAGTCTACTATATGGAAGTTGTCTTACCTGTTGAAGTTCAGATCCATTCTCTAAGGATTATGAAAGATGCAGGTTTGGATAAAGACGAGTGGATTCAAACTAGGCTGTACCCGATAAGTTTGATCAACGAGAAAAGGCTTGCAGTTGTTTGTCATGGGCAGATGTATCAGAAGCGCGTGATCAAAGCCTTCAACAAGAAAGTCAAACATCGAGCATATTAGGCTGGTGACTTGGTGATAAAGCACATTATCCGACCACAGAGCGATCCTAGGGGCAAATGGACTCCCACTTACGAAGGGTCATCAGTATTCAAGAAGATATTTTCTGGTGGTGCTATGATACTAACCACCATGGACGGTGAAGATTTCCCGCACCATGTGAATGCGGACATAGTCAAAAAGTACTACACATGAAAGAGACCCGCTAGGTTGACTAGACTAGGAAAAAATAAGGGCATCCCGGAGAACCAAAAGGGTTCGGGAAAAAATTAGAGATATATATAAAGATTGTACACCCGGCAAGTCGAAAACCAGAAAATGTGGCTTGGACAAAAAAGGGTATCCCGGTGGACCGAAAACCTGAAAGGGCGGTCCAGGAAAAAGTTAGGGATTAAAGTGTACGATTATGTCCTATTGGATCACCTGCATACATCAATCTTTATTACCAACATCGAATTTGAATGGTATAGATCAATTTAGTCAACTTCTTCCGACATCGAGGGATGAGATGCTCGAAGACATAGGGGCAATAACATACTTGAAACACGATGGGATCACTTCCGCATAGCTGTTTTTCCTTGTATTTTTCTTTTCATTTTACGACGATTTCCTCTTACTAGGATTTATGTCTTGTTGTACAAAACGGTTGTTTATAGGCAATCTTTCAATACAAAATCAATTTCAAAATCCAAATTCATTTTACTTTCTCTGTTTTGTTTGCAAAAACGTTCAATGACTAATTTGAATGAACATATGCATATGAATATGATTATTGTTAAAAAATATGTGCATAAAAATAGGAATAAGAATTTACTAAAGACTCTATGAGTTGGGATAGCGTTCAAGTCATCCATAAATCCCCAAATAGAAATCCCCGCAGAACCACCTGCACAAGGTCATCCCCAACAGAGATACACTTCCCTAACAAGCCAAATATGCCTTCAGACGGGAATTGAGGCATCTTCTAGCAGTTCATATGATCATCTCCCCCAATAGGTCCCGTAGCATACAAGGAAGTTTTATCATCTCCCCAACATATAGTGTAAATTTTCTCCGCACAGCCTACAGAGTTCCAATTCCCATCAGAAATGATTCTCTCACCACCGTTCACAGGAATTTAATTCTCCAACGGAGTTTATTTCTCCAACATTGTAAAATCCCCTACATAATTCTTTTCTCTAGGAGGGTTTGTTTCCCCAACGGGGTTTATTAACCCAACAAAGTTCATTTCTCCAATTATTGCAAATCCCCTGTAGAATTCTATCCTCCAGCAAAGTATAGTCAAGTTTGCTATCCCCAGAGAGTTGCTACAGAATCTAAAAATTTGGACAAATATCATTTAACTTTGCCCTCCCTAAAAGAGTTGTTATCCATAGCAGAAACTCGATCAGACAACACCTTAGAAGGTTATCCATCTCTTTTATCCCCAAGTCAGGGTATATAAGAACTAAATTCCCCATTAGAGCGATGAACGACCAATGTTCCTGAACTCTTCTATCCCTAAGCAGACGTCAAACATTCCCAATAGAGTATCCTCAAACAAAAAGTAGGAATCCCCAGCACAAACATTCTAAACAAGATTGAAGATTCATATTCTTCATCCCCAACAACAGTCAGGGATTTATTTCCCCCAGCCAATGATGTTACATGAAGCTACCAATACGCTTAAACGACATATCATATCAATACATCATTTACAAAACATCATAACATATGCATACAAAACGCATATAGCATTCTCATTTACTTTAAGAACATCATTATGCAATGTATTACATACATCATGACATTGCATAAAGACTAACTCTGTCTTTTCAGGTAAATTCTATAAATAGATGAATATCATCAGATATTTCCAAGAAGGTCAAAGATTAATTCCCGAAACAGGACGGAGCAACTATCTATATGACCAGTTCAGAGATTAATTCCCGAAACAAGACGGGGAAACTATCTATACGACTAGGCAATATGAATTCCCGAAACAAGACGGGTTTACCAATAAAAATAGGCCAAAGATTAATTCTCGAAACAAGACAGGGCAATTATCTATACAGCTGATAAAAAGCATGTCCCAGATTAATTCCCGAAACAAGACGGGGCAACTATCTGCATGACCAAGCCCATATTAACTCCCAAAACAGGACGGGGAAACTATCTATATAACTAGGAAACTATTAAATTTTGAAACAAGATGGGAAAACTATCAACATGACTAGGTGGTATGAATTCCCGAAACAGGACAGGTTTACCAACAAAAACAGACTATAGATCAATTCCTGAAGCAGGACATGGCGACTATCTACATGAAGAGCATTTACCTCAGAGACTAAATTTGACAAGCATTTCCTTGAGATACTAAATCTGACAAGCAGCTACTTAAGCACTTTCCCCAGAGAGTCATCCTAAAAAGCAATCTTCAGGTTCAGTCAAGCGTCGACTCAATATGATACTCTCACCAACAATTACTTTGGATGGAATCTATAAGCCCATCTCCGACGACACTTTGTCATCTCTCTGAATGGAATCTTTTAATCCCATTCAAGAAATATTATCAACCATGTGTTACTCTGTGCACATACGAGTGCAAATTTAGGGGCACTTAAGTGTCTAATCCTCCTCTACCTTCAAATCACGGATGAAAGATATGCAAATCTAACTTTTCAGGTTTAAGAAGATTGAACAGGGGAAGTTGTTGTACCCAAAAACTTTCCCTCCCATTTTCTTCAAGACACCTCCTCATGCTCCCATGGTTTTAAATTGTTCAAGGTTACTCAATGTTTGATCAAACAAATTCTCCTCCTAAGCAGTTGACCTACAACTAGGATTTCACTTTTCTCAAGGAAGATCAGGTTTCTAAGGCTCAAGTGGATTTCATGGTTTCTTATATGTATCCATGAATTCTCATACCAAGTTTCAAGCCTTGCATTACAAGTTTTCTCAGTTAATTGCTCAAATGGCTGAAAATCAATTGTATTGGATAAAAATTCAATTGTTGTCAACATACAATCAAACCTCAATATTTTTGGTCAACGTCAAGGTTTTAAAGTCACATTCATCATTTTATCAATGGTTTATCATGATTCATTAAGAAAAAACTCTCAAATCAACAAAAGTCAAAAGTTGTCAAATTAGGGTTTTCTTTAGGAGAAGTCAACTGAACTTTGACCAAGCACAACTTTCACATGCTTCATCCGATTTTCCTTAACCAAAGATTATTTTGAAGGAAATTCAATTCTCTACAACTTTGACTCTCTAAGGTCAAGTCTAAAACATGCTTCATTTGAGAGATATGGGCCAATAATTGTAGGTCATTTCAAAAGTCAACAAAAAGACACTTTTTGTCAACGTAACTTACATTAAGATAAATATTCAAATGTAAAAATGATTAAAAAAATAGAGATTGTAGAGGACATCTCGAGATTTCCAAAAAGTCCCAGATCACCTTTAAATAATAAAAATTGAGAGAGTTATGATTGGTGCAAGTTGGAAAATTTTGAGCAAATGCATGAAACCAAAAGTGACCAAACTTGTAATTTTGGGCTATTGGGCTTGTGATTCAAATTCCTTGCGTGTTTTATACCTCATTGTGAACCTCAGAGCTTACTCATACACCCCCTTTTGTTTTTATTATATTTATTTTTTATTTTTATTAATTTAAGGTCAAAATTAAAAAAGATAAAACAAGGTTTCTTACAAGGTCCAAGCCCACAACCTTTGACCTAATTCATCCTTATATATTCTCCTCAATTCAGATAAGCATGCACACGAAATCCTTGCACAAAAATCACATTTCAAAACCTCAAAAATTCTCAAAACTAGGTCAAACTTCCAACCTTAGTTGCAGCCACTTTCAAAGCCTATCAACCCTTCAAATGATTTCTGAGGTGGTATAGGGTAAGAATGCATCATCCTTGAAGATCAAAAACGCACGAAAATAGAATACTTGCACTATCGTTTTTAATCATTGCATGAATTTTTATATTTTTGTTTTCTTTGAGTTTTAATGTGTGCTGACCATGCTAATGTGTTTGTGAGGTATCAATATGCAGTAAAAACCCCTCGTGGGAGCCCCATGATGATCGAACAATGAATTTCCATGCCCACACCATTTTGAAAAATTTTCATCGTATCTCTTTTTACAGTGTGACTCAGCCTAAAATAACACTTCTATTGAACTTGCAAGGCCTAATTTAGGGGGGTAGGGTACCCTTGGATCATTAACAATGTTTGTTTTGTAGGAACAAAGAAAAGGGTCATCGGAGAAAACGATCGGAGCTAGGGCACCGGCGCTTCTCCGATCCAAGAAATCCTGTTTATTTTATATTTATTTTTGTTAGCTGATGATAATGGATGTATCACCACCCCAGTGGTAGAAGCACGCACGGTAAGACCTTACTATGCCATGGAGTGGGTTTGATCCCTGCCTTTTGGTATTTTGGGGTTTTTCTTACATTTTTCATATTTTGTAGATTGTTAACATACAGTGCGCGTTGATTCCATTCCTTTCACACCAAAGCACACTTGGATTAGTGGCAAGGCTTGTAAGAGGAAAGGCTAAGGGTGTGGGTTCAACACCCACCCCTGGTATTATATGTTTTTTTTCTATCTTCATCAATTTTTACCTTAAAAACCCTAAATTCATTTAACCATAAACCATAAAACCTTTTCTTTTACAAACCCTAAAAATAATTAGGTTTTAGGTTTTCATCATTAACTTTTTTTAATTAATTAATTTAATTAATCAATTAATTTTAATTAAAATTAATTAGACTTTTTTTAGGTTCATTTAATTAATCGTCAAAAACCTTTTTCATCAAAAATCACCCAAAAACATTTTTGTTTTCCTTTTTCTTATACTTATATTTCTTTTTTGTATAGCTTATTCTTCTCTCATTTTTCTGGATTATATAACTGATTACGGTTTGTAATAGCTTAGGTTTTCTTTACTTTCCACACTCTACTATTATGTAACTGCCCTGAAGCGATGTAATAGTTTCTGGTTTACTTTCTGCCTTTATGCATTTTAAATTTTTGTATGCTATAATTGCCATATTGTTGTTAGCAATTAGGGTTTGTATGAAAAGAATAAAACGAATTGTTAGAAAACCCTAATTCAAGATAAAAATAACTGAATTGAATCCCTATTCACACATGCACCTCTAGGGTAACCTCCCTTGTTGCCTTCGGAAAACAGTCATGTCCCTCGAAAGAGGGGACTCTTTAGCAAAGTCCCTTCGAATAAAGATCATAGTCCCTTGATGACCCTTTTGACGTCCCCTTTCGGTAAATGATCTAGTCCCTCAAGAAAATTGCTAACACATCCTTACTAGTTGCTTTCGATGACTGTACGATGACCCTCGCTTGTCCCTTCACATCCAACGACAGGGCTTCCTACTAACTAATGGTACGGATAGCACTATCTAAAGGAGGAGGAAAATACAAGAACAACCTTGAGTGGGTATATACTCCTAATCGCTCGCTCACAAAGCTCTTTAAAACAAAAAAATTCCTCACAATCACACTTTTCAATAATTATTTTCAAACAAACACTTTGTACGCATTCTCGAGGACAAATACGAGAATCATTACAAAGTTTCACCTTACATTGGCAACTTTTCAAAATATTTTTTTCAAACACACAACACAAAGAAATTTTCAAAAGTGAGCTAGCGATTAAGATCCCATTGATAACTATAGATGAAAAGAGTGCTAACACCTTCCCTTTTCATAATCTACCCCCCGAACTCAAAATCTTAAAAGGTCTTTCCTGTTATTTTCACCCTTTCCTTGTTGGATAAAAGAAAAGTCAGTGGTAACTCTTGTTATCCACAACATTTGCGTTAAAATGCAAAACCATGTCAGTTCTCCCACTGTATTACACTTGCGTCGAATTGCTTAAAGACTTCTTCTCGAAAATTGTTAGACATGTTTGGACGGGTTCTTATGAGCTTTTGTCTAACTGGAGAACAACCTTCCTTGAGAGATAGTCTATGCGCCACAATACATGTATCCAATCTTGGCATGTCTCTGCAAGACCAGGCAAATATATCCATATATTCGTGTAACAATTTGATTTGTGTTTCTTTGACACTTTCCTCCAATGTTGCCCCTAGATTGATCTCTTTCGGATCCTCCTATGTGCTGAGGTTAATGGTATCAATTGATTCTTGATATGGCTATATATTGTCATCTTTTTGCTCTATCTCCCTTGCCAATTCTTCAGATAGTTCAAGATCTTCATCATATTACTCTTTCACTTGGTTGATGGGTGCATCAAAATTATATCGAATAGCAGCAATGACGTTATCGGTGGTTTTAGGCACGGATATGCACATTTATCATGATTTGGTGCAGTTTTAGTATGTGAATTTGGAAAATGCATATGAAGAAAAGAATTATGATTTTTAAATATAAGAAATAAATGCAAGATAAAGACATGGATCTTAATTGAATGTGAAATATAACTTTTATTAATTGTGAATACTTCCTGAAGCAAATCAGGGGACCCTTACAAGCTACCCCTATGCCTCGGGCTAGACATAGGTTCTTTCAAAAACAAGAAAAAATTACTTTGAAAGAAAAGATCTCTGGAATCTCCATTATTGTCCAATTCTTGAGCTCTTCGCCTGGAGCACATTCAAGAATGAAGGAAAATACTCTATTGGTGTTGTTCTTGTTAGATATCATCACCACTTACCCACCATGCTTCGTCCCTTTGTTGATGACATTTTCCTGGATAGGAGGAAATTGCGCCTTGCCTTTCAGGGTGTTGTACCCTAAATTTGCCCTACCTCGACAATTATATTTTTAAGAATAAAGAATAGAAGAAATATTAAAGATGGTACAACAGTATCTGATGGCCCATATTTACTCAAGACGATCAGGGGGTATACTTTAAATTCAGGAGAGTCGGGCTTTCTAAATCAGAAAGACTCGTGTATCCGTGAATCCATTCGTGTAGCATGTTGGCCAATGGCCCATGCAATTCGTAAATAGAAATTTATTTCAAATAATTATTAAAAATTATTTATTACAAAGCCATTTAAGAATTGTTGTCATTTGTAAAAAGAAAGGGTGAGATTACAAGTTAGAAGCCCAATAAAATTCACGCTAGTCCATTTTCATTTTTAGAAGGAGGTTTGCTTATAAACTTACAGGCCTGTTAAGATATTCTAACCAGCCCTTTTAACGGTTCTGTTTTATTCTAAAACTCTTTTTTTTCTCTTTTGATTGATAAGAGATTCAGTATTATTATTTAAGGAAATGTTCTTAAACTGATTTATTAGACTTAAGTTATTAAGATTTTTGGGTTTTTTGAGAAAAGATGATGTTGGATAAAACTACAAAAGTTAGTTGGGCCCAGTCGGGTTTAAAGGAAATGTTTGATGTAAAAAAAAGAGTGTTGATGGACACTGCAATAAAAGCCCAATTCAGAAATTAACGGTTACTAATTCAAGGCCCAATTCAAATAGGAAATTCAGAGCCCAACTCAATTCTAACGCAGGCCCAAAACGTAATTAACAACATCTGTTCCAATCAAGCCCAATTTAGCGCATATTTTCCTCCATTAACATATACTGTAGAAATTCACAGAAAATCAAATCTTACTAAAAAATAATTTATAGTCCAAATGTTTTATGAAGAACGAACTAAACCAAATCTTCAAACTCAATGAAATCTGGAAATCTTTATTACAGCAAATTAAGAATAGAAATCAATCTATTGCAAGAATCTGAAAATCTCTATTAACACTAAATTAAACACAATATAAATCTTTCAAAATCAATCAAATCCCTAATTTATTTCTAAACCCTAAATCAAAGCAAACCATATGTAACGACAAATTCATAAAACCCTAAAACTAAAGTTATAAATACAAAAGGAAATTGAAGAATAGGAGAGGGACGGATATACAGAAGAGGGGGAGAACGTGAAGAACCAAGATTTGTTGTTGAAGACGCCGATAGAGGAGAATTGGGGTTTCAACATCCGAAACCCTAATCGCTAGCTGTGTGATCCTCGCCGCTGCGCCACTGTTACTCTGTCCCCATCACCACCATCTTCAACCTCTCACTCCATCGTCACCTGTCAAACACAGAGAGAAGAAGATCAGAAGAAGGAGAAGCCAATCAGACGTATTTGAAGAACGCATAAGATAGAATCGAAAGAGGTAAAAACCAATTTAGGTTCCTTAATTTTTTTTTGTTTGTTCTGGTTGTTGGGATGGGTTACAGAGAAGAAGGTTGGGCTAGAGCCGCCGCCATGGATTTTGTCTTACGGTTAGGGAAAAGGGTAGGAAGAAGAATGTGAGAGGCGTCAAAGAGAAAGAGTTTTGCTGTAACGAAAAAACAGAAAATGAATATTAAAAACATATTATAATTCGTTCCAATTCCATACACGTTGGCTCATAGTAATAATCATGTTCCCTCAAATCCAACCGCGTGATCTTGATCGGACGATCGTAAGACCGAGTCCCATGGTAAACTCATACTCCCTCGGAGCACACGGGCAAACCGGCCTCTCCAATTCACATGTGGGCCTAAGCCCAACTTCTTTTCACGCCCCTTTCGCCCTAATTACTAAACACCAAGACGAACTACACCCCCATGTCCCGAAATATGTTTGGGCCTAGCCCAGACTATTATTAGCACCCTCCTTCTTTTTTCTTATTAACTGAAAACGAACCCTCCGTGATTTAATTAAATTATTGTTTTTTTTTAATTTTTATTATTTCTTATATATTGTATTGTTTAGCTATTTTATATATTAAAATATTCTTATTATTATTATTATTATTATTTATAATTATTATTATTTATAACAATTATTATTATTAATATTTTTTTAATCATATTTTATTATTTATTTATCATGTAAATAAATTATTTTTATCTAAAACTCATGAATATATTATTTTCTTATATATTGCATTAAATATTTTGTAATCATGCATTAATAAGATTTTTTGCAATTAATACGACTAAAAAATACTAACAAACATCAAACTATTTTTCGCAACAAACTAATCTAAACAACTGTTTTTGCAAAAGGGTTTCAAATGGATTTTGAATAATCGCGTCTTTAGCCAAAATCTCCTCAATCACTACAACCGGTCAAAATGTGAAGTGATTCAAAATACATTTGCAACACCTAAAAAACACAAACCCATACCAACTATGAATTGGGACTCTGAATCGTCCTAATAGAATACGTAGGCATACGATCAAAAATCATGGTGAGTTCCCTTAATTGAAAATTAAACCCCTTTTTCCTCCCTATTAAAATTTAAAACCCTATTTTACCCAAACCTAAACCTAAAACCTAGTATCCTTGTGAACAAGGTAGATGAAAGGTGCCTAACACCTTCCTTTCGTCTAATAAGAGTCTGAAACCTAGAATCTCTGTCTACGAATTAGGGTTTCCTATTAGATGCCATTCCTTAGGATAAAAACTAATAGTGGCGACTCTTGATTAAAAAACCAGTCGCAACAGCTGGCGACTCTGGTGGGGACTCTCGTTAACCCTAGGTTTTAGGTTTTTTTGGGTTTATTTTTATTCACTTTATTTATTTATTGCATTTATCTACTGCGTGGCGGGAACTTTTATCTCAAAAATATTCCCAATAAACCCTTAGAAAGAAGGTTCGTCTATTAGCTTAGGGGATATATCATCCCTGCGAGTTTATCTGACGACTTCGCCTAGAGTCGGTGGACTTCCAAAAAGGAATAATTATTGAGAGATATCCTCTTGATGAGTATGACTTTGGAAGGACACCCATGACTCTTTGTAACGACCTTAACCTAAAATCTCATGACGAGACCTTTCACGACTTTGAGACGAAAGTTTCGGTCCGTAAAGAGGCTCCACCTAAGGGAGGCCTTTATGCCTTTTCCCTCTGGTGTTATTCATGACACCCTTAAGGAAGCCACCTTTTGGGAGGGTAAACCAACCGTAGGTCAAATTTAAGGAGCCTACCTTCTAAGGGTACTTATCACAAAAACCCCGTCACTGAACCATACATCGCTACCTTATAGGGGTACTTATCACAAAAATCTCGTCACTTAACCTTACACCTATGCATTCATACATTTCATATATTCATCATACATTTCATATATTTGTCACCCGTTTCTTTTTATTTGTCTTATTCACAGGGGGTACAAAAAATAATAATAAACTCAAGATTTTTTGTGACTGTCCTTAAAAATGGATACCAAAGGAAACAACTTGTCCACGTCAATGCGCCAAACATGTCTGAAGTCAAAGCCACGAAAGAGAAATAATCTACTGAAGAATTTCTCAATCTTTGTCAAGCAAAGGCGGATGGTTTCAAGAGCAGATATCCGTAGGCGCACCTAGAAGACTTATTTCCCTTTGCTTGACTTCACGCAAATAAAGTTTTAGTTTAAGATTGTAATATTTTTCAATATCTGAATTATGTTACCTTCAATAAAGGCATTTTGGTTCCACATCTTGTTTGCGTATCTATTTTCAAGCTGATCACCGAATAACAATAATAAGCAAAAGACAAATACATACCCAAATGAACAATACATTTAAAACAAGTAACCATTTCATATTCATACATATTCATTCGCATGCATACATTCATAAACACCTTCATATCATATCAAAACTCATTTTTTCCAAAAATAATATCTCCAGTTAAACCATTGGTAGAAGAAGATCTCCACCTCCTTGGCCTCCATATCAAACAAGGGCCTATCAACAATGAACCCTGGAACAGATCGAGGTAAACCAGACTGCGTTTAAGGAAGATCTAGACCAAGTCAAAGGTGATGTGAGTTCGATGAAAGGAGATCTGAGTCAAGTTCTCCTAGCCCTAAAGAACTTCAATGACAAACAAGACCTGATTCCCAGGGAAGCTTTCGAAGAAGCATCTCAAACGATTGGTGCATCAAGCGGTCACCGACTAAGAAAAGAGCCAGAAGCAGGACCCCACAATCTAAAAAGGCCCACTTCAGACTCCCCAAAAAGACAAGAGGTAGAAATTAATGTTGTAGCCTCACAACCAAGGCACCGTAATAGTTAATGATCCCATAAGGACAGCAACAAGGCAGAAGGCCGCAAAGAAATTTTGATCCACTTCCGATGCCACCTAGTCAGTTATTACAACACCTGGTAAAGGCATCCTTAGTGGAACTCAAGCCTCTGGCTCCCCCAGTCGGGCCGCTCCCACGAAAGTACTGTGCCAATGCCAGATGTGAGTATCATGCTAACTCTCTGGGGCACACCATATAACGATGTTGGCCATTCAAGCATAAGGTCCAAGATTTGTTAGAATCTCAAGACATTACTTTTTAGAAACCTAACATCAAATCAAATCCTATGCCTCTGCACGATGGGCCGACAATAAATGAAATTGAAGTAGTCACTAACTTTGGGGCAACCAGACAAGCAAAAACCTCAATCAACTTATTGAAGGAGTATCTGCTCGAATGTGGATTTCTGTTGGAATATAATGAAGCCTTCGAGAGAACGCTACAAAATCTAGTGTACTAGGGGATAGTCCAATTCGGACCATACCATGAAGAAAAATTTAAAGCTACTCTGAAGGGTGAAGCACGAGACCTTTCTAGAGCATGGCGGGCATGTGGCGAATATATCCAATAAAGTCAACACCAAAGTGGCAACTAACTTCATCCGAGAATGCACCCCAAAAGAAGAACTCAAAAGATGGACTGCCATGGAGATTCCTGAGATATTTTTCTTTCCTAAATAATTTTTCTTGTTTTAAAAAAAAACTATTTCAAGCCTGAGGCATAGGGGTTGCTTGTAAGGGTTCCCCGTTTTGTTTCAGACAATATTTACAATTAATAAATGTTATATTTTGTTTTCAATTAAGATCCCTATCTTTTTCTTGCATTTATCTCTTAAATTTCAAAATGGAAATACTTTCTTTGCATATGCATTTTCAAAAGTTCATGTACTAAAATATGCACCAAAACATAATAAAGGTGCAAATTCATGCCCAAAACCACCGATAATTTACTATTGTGACCCAATATAATTTTGATGCTCCCATCAACTAAGCTGAAGAGGACGATGATAAAGATCTTGAACTCTCTGAGGAAATGGCAAGGGAAATAAAATGAAAGGCTGATGATATACAACCGTATCAAGAGACTATTAAGACCATTAATATAGGCACAAAGGAAGAATTGAAAGAAATCAAGCTAGGGGCAATGTTAGAGCAGAACATCAAAGAAAGGACAATCAAGCTATTATCTAACTCACCAACCACTTCCAGAATATCAACCTATAAATTTCGGCTATCTAGATGATGGTGTCATGGTTATAAGTGACTATGAAATACCAAGACCTGACGAAGAACCTAAGCCAGGGGCATGTTGGACACTCACGTTCGACGGGGCTTCAAAATCACTGGGGTGCGCTATAGGGGCAGTTTTGACTTCTCCAAAGAATTATCACAAGCCCTATACTACAATATTGTGATTGACTACACCAACAATAACGCCGAGTACGAAGCTTGTATACCAGGACGAGAAGCTGCCATTAATCTGAGAATAAAGCATCTTGAAGTATTTGGGGACTCCGCATTAGTCATATACTAAGTCAACAACGAATGGAATGCTAAACATCCTAAATTGATTCCATATTGGGATCATGTTTTAAAATTAGTTGCGGAATTCACGGAGATCACTTTCAGTCACATCCCACGAAAATAAAATCAAATGGCAGATGCTTTGGAAACCATATCAGTTATGTTAAAAGTAACTTGGTCAAACCACGCATCACAATTAGACGCTTCGAAAATCCCGCACATTGTCTTGTTATCAAAGAAATACCAGATGACAAGCCTTGGATTTATGACATCAAGAAATACCTCGTAAAACAAGAATATCCAGAAGATGCCTCTATCATTGACAAACAAACTCTACGGAAATTAGCCTCAAAATTCTTTCGGAGTAACGGTGTACAGCACAAGAGGAACTACAACATGGTCTAGTACTCAAGAATATTCTGCTACCTCGCCTCGATTCATGTGTTAAATGGACACCCGAATACGAAGGTCCATACGTAGTCAAAACAGCATTCTCCGGTGGTGGTATATTCCTCACAATAACGGATGGGGAAGAACTACCGCATTCGGCGAACTCAGACGCAGTAAAAAAATACTATGTATAGAAAGCTCGGTAATCTCGAACCCTAAAAGGGAGAATTAGGCAAAAAGGAGCGTCCCGATGGATTGAAAACCCTAAAGGGCGATCCATGCAAAAATTAGGGGCATATAAATAAAAACATTATCCCGGTGGGTTGAAAACCCGAAAGGGTAATCCAGGTAAAAATTAGGGATCATTCAAAAATAAATAAAGAACAAAAAGACTGCGATCTAAGAACTACGACTATGAACCAGGAAGGGAGCGATAGATCTGAATTATAAAACTCAGAAGTGAAGGAGATAAGGGCTATTAAAAGGATATTGGGGAACAGCAGTAACAATTATCATTTTTCATTACCATTTACAATTTTGAAACTTTCTGTAATTACCTCTTTCTAGGAATTGCATCCTATACATTCGCCTATTCAGAGGCATAATCAATAAAACATTTCACTTTTTCTTTTCATCTTTCAAATTGTGATTTTTTCTTTTCCCAGACTTGTTTACAAAATACTACGAACATTACTTATGAATATTGTCTTGAAATCATTTCGGGGGAATTAACAAATAAAAGAATTTGACAAAACATTAAAAAAACATTTTGGTTAGAAAAACATCAAAAGAAAATCCACGACCGTGTCCATGCACACTTCTACGCGTACGTCTACGCCCACAACACAAGAATCCGTACACATGTCTATGCATATGTCTACGCAGGCAACATAAAGTATACATCCGCACATGCGTCTACGCCTATGCCTGCACTTACAACATAAAAGTCTATACATATGATAATACATGCGTCTACGTCTACGCTCGCGCTTACAATACAAAAAATCAATGTTCAAAATCTTGCTAACACTTTTTCGCCGCATTTAAATCAAATTCAACGATGCCACGACATTACAACGTACAACGCCAGGGAATTGGTAATTCAAAACCAATAGTTTAAAGGAGAGAATGCCATAAATAGTCTTCATAACATTTCAAGGCATACATGCATTTTACACATATTTCATACATATATTTTCCATATCAATATCAAACATCACACATTTTGCATACATACAAAAATTCAACACACATACACCTAGGGTTCTATCTCAATATTAGACAGCATATGCCTGTATCACACAGCAAACAAACAACCTCACCATCGATTCAATCATCTAAGGGTCAATCAACAAAACACTTCTCCTACGATTCAACCTGTCACCTAAGTCTCCATGCCGTGACGCGTTCATCCCATCACCTAAGTCTCCATGCAGTGATGATTTCCTTACAAAGTAGTCCATTACCTAAGTCTCTATGCAGTAATTTACGAAGCTCAGTACATTACCTCCATGCCGCAATATATTCTCCTCAACATAACCCCCTGCCTAAGACATAGTGCAGCAATACGGTCCCTTGCACCGTAATAAAGACCATTGCCTAAGACGTCGTGCAGTAATGTGCTTCTTTATTCCGCAACCTAGACACCGCCTAAGACGACATGCAACGATGTTCGGAAACAAAACCTAGTTCATTTCCTAAGACCGCAGGCAACAATGCAACTTAACCCACTGCCTAAGACGTCGTGCAGTAGTGTGGTTCCTTGTTCGGTAATATAGACCATTGCCTAAGACATCATGCAGCAATGTGCTTCTTTATTCTGCAATGCATACATCACCTAAGACGACATGCAGGGATGTTCGGAAACAAAACCTAGTTGATTGCCTAAGACCGCGGGCAGTAATGCAACTTAACCCACTGCCTAAGACATTGTGCAACAGTGTGGTTCCTTTTTCGGTGATATAGACCATTGCCTAAGACGTCGTGCAGAAATGGGCTTCTTTATTCCGCAAAGCAGACTATCGCCTAAGACGACATGCAGCGATGTTCGAAACCAAAGCCTGGTTCATTTCCTAAGACCGCGAGCATCAGTGCAACTTAACCCACTGCCTAAGACGTCGTGCAGCAGTGCGGTTCCTTGTTACATATTAAAGACCATTGCCTAAGACGTCGTGCATAAATGTGTTTCTTTATTTTGTAACACAGATCATCGCCTCATACTTCATGCAGCGATGCTCGGAAACCAAAATCTAGCATATCGGCTCAGACTTCACGCAGTGATTTGCGAGCATAACCCATGGCCTCAGTCATCAAGCAGTTGTGAACCATAAATTGTTATTTTATTCATCCTCCAAATGGGTGAATCATCAAAACCAAACCAAGACATACAAAATTGTGCTCTCAAAACTCAAGACCATTTGCCTCGGCATCAAACCCTGGTAAGTGATATATCATCAACTTTGCCTACTTTCTCAAGATTCGTAAGGGTATGCTATATCAGTGTGACCTTATGATTTGTCAGACAAATTTTTGGGTATTCCAAGTATTCAATAAACTCCCAATCAAAATGCACAAGACTCATGTATTCTCACACAATTCAATTGGAAGATAATTGAATAGGGGCAACTGTCGTACCCCAAATTTTCCCTACCTCGACGATTATATTTTTAAGAATAAAGAATAGTAGAAACATTAAAGATGGTACAACAGTATCTGATGGCCCATCTTTACTCAAGACAATCAGGGGGTGTACTTTAAATTCAGGAGAGTGGGACTTTCTAAATCAGAAAGACTCGTGTATCCATGAATCTATTCGCGTAGCATATTGGCCAATGGCCCATGCGATTCGTAAATAGAAAATTATTTCAAATGATTATTAAAAATTATTTATTACAAAGCCATTTAAGAATTGTTGTCATTAGTAAAAATAAAGGGTGAGATTACAAACTAGTAGCCCATTAAAATTCACGCTAGTCCATTTTCATTTTTAGAAGGGGGTTTGCTTATAAACTTATAGGTCTGTTAAGATATTCTAACCAACCCTTTTAACGGTTCTGTTTTATTCTAAAACTCTTATTTTTCTCTTTTGATTAATAAGATATTTAGATTTATTATTTAAGGAAAAGTTCTTAAACTGATTTATTAGACTTAAGTTATTAAGAGTTTTTGGTTTTTTTTAGATAAGATGTTGTTGGATCAAACTACAAAAGTTAGTTGGGCCTAGTCGGGTTTAAAGGAAATGTTTGATGTAAAAAAAGAGCGTTGATGGACACTGCAGTAAAAGCCCAATTAAGAAATTAACGGTTACTAATTCAAGGCCCAATTCAAATAGGCAATTCAGAGCCCAACTCAATACAAACGCAGGCCCAAAACATAATAAACAACAACTGTTCCAATCAAGCCCAATTTAGCGCACGTTTTTCTCCATTAACATATACTGTAGAAATTGACAGAAAATAGAATCTTACTAAAAAATAATTTACAGTCCAAATCTTTTATGAAGAACGAACTAAATCAACTCCTTAAACTCAATGAAATCTTGAAATGTTTATTAGAGCAAATCAAGAACATAAATCAATCTATTACAAGAATCCAAAAATCTCTATTAACACTAAATCAAACACAGTATAAATCTTACTAAACCAATCAAATCCCTAATTTATTTCTAAACCCTAAATCAAAGTAAACTATCTGTAACGACAAATTCATAAAACCCTAAAACTAAAGCTATAAATACAAAAGGAAATTGAAGTACAGGAGAGGGACGTATATATAGAAGATAGGGAGAACGTGAAGAACCAAAATTTGCTGTTGAGGACGCCGAGAGAGGGGCGATTGGGATTTCAACATCTGAAACCCTAATCACTAGCCGTGTGAACCTCCTTGCAGCGCTGCTATTACTTCGTCACCGTCGACCACCATCTTCAACCTCTCACTCCATTTTCACATGTCAAACACAAAGAGAAGAAGATCATAAGAAGGAGAAGCCAATCAGATGTATTTAAAGAATGCAGAAGCTAGAATCGAAAGGGGTAAAAACCAATTTAGTTTCCTTAATTTTTTGTTGTTTGTTCTGATTTTTGGGAAGGGTTACAGTGAAGAAGGTTAGGTTAGAGCCACCGCCGAGGATTTTGTCTTAGGGTTATGGAAAATGGTAGGAAGAAGAAAGTGAGAGGCGTAAAAGAGAAAGAGTTTTGATGTAACAAAAAATAGAAAATGAATATTAAAAACATATTATAATTCTTTCCAATTCCATATGCGTTGGCTCATAGTAATAATCATGTTCTCTTAAATCCAACCGCGTGATCTTGATCGGACGGCCGTAAGGCCAAGTCCCATGGTAAACTCATACTCCCCCGCGGCACACGAGCAAACCGGCCTCTCCAATTCACTTGTGAGCCTAAGCCCAACTTCTTTTCACGCCCCCTTTCTCCCTAATTACTAAACACCAAGACGAATTACACCCCCTGTCCCGAAATATGTTTGGGCCTAGCCCAGACTACTATTAGCACCCTCCTTCTTTTTTGCTTATTAATTGAAAACGAACCCCCCCTGATTTAATTAAAATATTGTTTTTTTTTTAATTTTCATTATTTCTTATATATTATAGTGTTTAGCTGTTTTATATATTACAATATTCTTGTTATTATTATTTATAATTATCATTATTATTAATATTTTTTTAATCATATTTATTATTCATTCATCATGTAAATAACTTATTTTTATCTAAAAGTCATGAATATATTATTTTCTTATATATTGCATTAAATATTTCGTAATCATGCATTAATAATATTTTTTTGCAATTAATACGACTAAAAATACTAACAAACATCAAACTATATTTCGCAAGAAACTAATCTAAACAATTGTCTTTGCAAAAAGGTTTCAAACGAATTATGAATAATCGCGCATTTAGCCAAAATCTCTGCAATCACTACAACCGGTCAAAATGCGAGGTGATTCAAAATGCATTTGCAACCCCTAAAAAGAACAAACCCATACGAACTACGAACTAGGACTCTGATTCCTCATAAGAGGATACGTAAGCATACGATCAAAAATCGTGGCGAGTTCCCTTAATTAAAAATTAAAACCCTTTTTCCTCCCTATTAAAATTTAAAACCCTATTTTACCCAAACTAAACCTAAAACCTAGTATCCTTGTCAACAAGCAATATGAAATGTGACTAACACATTCCTTTCTTCTAATAAGAGTCCAAAACCTAGAATCTCTATCTGCGAATTAGGGTTTCCTTTTAGATGCCCTTCCTTAGGATAAAAATTAATAGTGGTGACTCTTGATTAAAAAACCAGTCGCAACACAGGGTAGCCTTTGCTGATTCGTAGCCCAAACCAAAACGATTATTCTTTTCAGGTATATCCACAAGTTCACCCCAACCCTTTGATGTACCATCTTCAACAGCTGTTTGTAAGTCTCTCCTCGAAGTCACAATAGGTTTCTTGATTTTCTCCACTAGTAGGGTTACCATTGAAGCAACCTCTAAGACTTGAAACAGTATTGCTATACAATTTTCATCAGCACTAATATATATGTAGGACTCTATGTGACTTACAAAGATTTCATCTTCACCGTCGATTATAACCAATTGTCTTTCAACGAAGAACTTCCGTTTCTGATGAAGGGTTGAAGTAACAGCTCCTACTTTATGAATCCAAGGTCGTCCGAGTAAACCTGTATATGCTGGCTCTATATTCATGACTTGAAAAGTTATATAAAACATATGCGGGCTGATCTTGACAGGAAGATCCACTTCTCTAAATAATGTACTTTGAGAACTGTCAAAAGCTTTTACTATCATAGAACTTGGCCTTATTACAACACCATCCAATGTTAACTTCATCAAGTTAGATTTCAGTATTACATTGAGAGTAGAACCAATATCGGTGAGTATTCTGGAAAACCTTGTAGTACCTATCTGAAGAGAAATGTGCAACACCTTATTGTAAGCTCAACCTCTTAGAGGCAACTCACTATCATTAAAACCTAGATATGATCTAGTTGTTAGATTTTCTATGACATTATCAAATTGATTCACCGTAGTCTCTTCTGCAACAAGAGAAGAACTTAGACCCTTCATTAGAGAGCCTCAATGAGCTTCTGAGTTGAGGAGCAACGAGAGTATTGAAATCTTAGCCGGAGTTTGATGTAGCTGATCTACTACCCTATAATCGTTTCTCTTGATCATTTTCAAAAATTCTTCTGCTTCTTAGTTATTAAATTTTTTGCTTGGAGGCTCTTGCTCTTGTCATGCCTCCACCGCAGCTTTCCCCTTATCCTTAATTATAGAATCATTTTTCTTTTGTTGTTTGGGACCATAGATTTTGCCACTGCGAGTCATGCCCTTTGTTCCTGCTATATTTGTGATCGCAGGTGCTTGACTTGATGATGGCTTGCATTCTTACTTTAAACCATTGGCATAAACAGTTGAATCATAACTCTATGGTACCGCCTTTTTTCTTTCATAAGGGGTAGGATATGGCCTCTTAATCACCATTGTAGTCTTTGGAACTACTACAATTCTCAGTATCTAGCGTGGCATCACCACTAGTGCTTCTGTTGACTCTCCCCATGGAATCACAGGAGTCTTTTTATTAAGGTTTGGCTCTTGGCATTGGATTACCAATGGATTCTTTGTATTTCCATCAATCACAACTACATATTCTTCCTTAGTGTGTTTCCCAAATTGGAATATCCCCTATTCCACTAATTTTTGTAATGTCTTCTCAAAAGATTCATTATGTTCCGAGAAGAACCCACATTCCAACAAATATTCTTTCAAAAGATTTATTGGGGCCTTCACTTCTCTAGCCTCCCCAAAGTTAGTGACCACTTCAATTTCATTTACCGCTAGTCCATCATGCAGGGGCATAGGATTTATCTTGATATTCGGCTTATCAAAAGTGATATCTTGGGAATCCAACAAATCTTGAACCTTATGTTTGAAGGTCCAACATTTTTCTATAGTATACACCGGAGAATTGGCATGATACTCGCACTTGGCATTTGCATTGTACTTCGGTGGGAGTTCACCAATTGGAGGAGCTAGGGTTTTAGCTCTACCAAAGATGCCTTGACTAAGTGTTGTAATAATTGACTGTGTGGTATGGGGAGAGGATCAAATCTCCTTGGCGGCCTTTCAAACCTGTTATGTTGTTGTTATCATGGAATTATTAATGGTTATTGTGTTCTTGGATGCGATGCTATAACATTAATTTCTTCTTCCTTCTTTTTTGAGAAGTTAGGAACATGTATTTTTGCATTGTAAGGGGAACCAGATGGTGCCCCTTGCATCTTCCCGCTTTTTACACCAGCTTCAATTCTTTAACCAATAGTTACCAAATCTGAAAATCCGGAAGAGACTCTTCCCACCATCTTATTGTGTACAAACCTTGTAAAGTACCCATGAACATATATACTAATTCTTTTTCCAAGAGGGGTGGTTATACACAAGCTGCCATTTCCACCCACCTTTTAGCATATTCTTTGAAGGAATCCTCCTTCTTCTGAGACAAGTTTTGGAGTTACATGCGGTTAGGCGCCATGTCCAAGTTTTAATTGTACTGTCTCAAGAAAGCATTGGCAAGATCTGCCCATGTCTAGATATGAACCCGCTCTAATTGCATGTACCAATCTAAGGATGCCCCACTCAAACTATCTTGGAAGCAATGGATCATCAGCTTTTGGTCTTGAGCATATGCATGCATCTTTCTCTAATACATGCGTAGATGGTTCCTTGGGCATGTGAGTCCCTTATATTTCCCAAATTCAGGCACTTTGAATTTTAGAGGGATCACCACATCAGGAACTAGACCCGTTTCGAGGGCGTCGACATCGAAAGCTTCGTAACCCTCCACAACCTTTAACCTTTCTTCAAGAGCTTTGTACTAGTTGAGTGCCAAGGGATTTTCAGTGATATGAGTGTGGGTTGTTATTTGAGGTGCTTGATTGACATCTTCTAGGTCATGGTCTCCATATTGCAGGTCTATGTAGTTGTCCGCGTTGTTGACAAAAATTTGTAAGGTATGAGATTCCCCTACCTTTGGTGGAGGTGGGACAAACCCTTCAGCATCAACTTATCTGACCTCTTATTAAGCCATAGTGAACTTCTGAGGTCCTGATTTTGTTTCTCTTCTTGGTTTGTGACCGCTCGATGCACCAATAGTCTGGGCTACTTCCTCAAAGGCTACCGTAGGAATCTGTTCTTACCTCTCGATGATGTTTTTCAAGGATAGAATAACTTGACTCATATCTCCTTTCATTAAGACCATGTTACCTTTTACTTGATCCAAGTCTTCCCTGAATGCGGCTTGGTTCTCTTTGATATGTTCTAACACTTTCCTTTGATGGGCCCTTGTTTGATATGATGGATGGAGAGGTGGTGATTTTCTACCAATGGCTTAACTGGAGATGATTTTGAAAATTTATGAGTTTTTTGTTTTTGGTATGACATGTGAAATGATGTGATGTTTGCGAATGCATGGATGTGTATGAATATGCTAAGAATTTTTGTTTTTGAATGTCTTATTCACTTGGATTTTCCATATATTTTATCTTTTTGTTTTTTTTCCAGGTTTTTCTTTTTATTGGTGAGTATCTAAAAAATAAATACACAACCAAAATATGAAAACAAAATAATTTTATTGAAAGTACCATTGTCTTTAAAAATGAGAATACAATTCATATATTGAAAAATATTCAAACTTAAAACATCAAAACTTGTTGAAAGAAATAACAAAGGGAAACAAAATATTTTAAGCACGCCTACGGATTTGTGCTCTAAATCCATCAATCATTGTCCTATAAAGTTTGATGAAGTCTTAGCATCTTCCGGGAGGGGACCATCACATTTTCCGCATCTCTCAAACTTCTAGCGATGTCGCCAATAAGATTGTTGGCTAATAAGGTGAGTCTTGCATGCTTGTCTTTGTAGAATCGGTATTCTTGGTAGAGATTCGAAATTATCTTATGATTATTCTCTCTTGCCTTAGAGATCTTTGCATACTGCTCTTCCCAATATAGTTTTTCAGCCCTCATCTCCGTATAGAGTTTTTGTTGTATTAGGAAATTCTTTCAGAGGTCTTATAACTCAAGACATACTCGCTCGTATTCATCAGTCTTTTGGGCGAGAAATCTTTCTTCCATCATCCTCTTGAGGCGTTCCCCTACCTCCAATTCTTGGGTATCTTGGAGTCTCGTGGTAAGATACTTAATTTGTTCTTCTTGATCTAAAGAAGCTTGCGCCAAACTTTGAATTTGAGCTCTCAAATCTTCTTCCATCTCCTTTTTGTCTATCATTGCCTTTTTGTACCACCTACTTAGTTTCCCGATCTCGGTAGCATCATCCTCCAAACGTTGGATGTGGGAATCCAAGTTGAAAGGAACTCAATAACCCTTCAGTCACTTAAGACTCTCATTTTCAAATGCCTCACGATCTTTCTGAATCTATTGATCTTTTGATTCAAGTATGCGTTGCATTTGTCTTTTCTACTTAGCTAAGTTATGAAGGTTAAGCTCCAATTTCTTCTTTCTCCTTTTGAGCTTGTTTCAAAGCTTTCTTCAAGTTGTCTATTTCTTCTAAGGACACAGGAAGAAGATCTGGGACATCTCGCTTGTACTCAGGATCAATGTCAAAATGTAGCTTAACAACCTGTATCCTATCCAAAACCCATAAAGTGTAAGGTTCTTTTTCCAAAACATTCTTCCTTTCGGCCTTTCTTTTATTAACCCTACTCCAGGCTCAGATGATCTTGTTGAGAAACTCTCGGTCATTTTTTCCCATGTCATGAATTATTAATTATCGAAGTTTTTCATCGAAGGGTTTATCCTTCAAAGGGTACCCTAGTTGTCGCATAGCCCAAGTAAGATTGTAGTTGATGTAACCACGTGATCCAATCAATGGGACATTCGGAAATTCTCCACAACTATAGATGAGATCTCCAATGTCTAGCTTCCTCGCATACCACAACACAAAATTATCAGTAAGAGACCTTAATTTTTGAGGCCACTCGTATCTCGTCAGATTTGGAACCATATAATCTTCCTTACAGAGATGAGTTATAAAATGAGAATATAAGAGTGGGGTGCAACAATTTAGAGTACCCCTCCCGTTTTCATACCGAGTATGAAGTGCATAATAAATGTTAGCAAGTAAAGAAGAAGTTAGGTCCACATTCAAAGCTTTTTGTAATACGGTGGGAGAACTGACTTGGTTTTGCATTTTATTGCAAATGTTGCAGATAGCAAGAGTCGCCACCAACTTTTCTTTTATCCAATAAGGAAAGGATGAAAAGAACAGGAAAGACCTTCGAGATTTTATTGAGTTCGTAGGGTAAGTTATGAAAAGGGAAGGTGTTAGCACCCTTTTCATTTGTAGTTATCTACGGGCTTTTAATCGCTAGTTCACTTTGAAAATGCTTTTTGTACGTGTTTGTTTGAAAAATATTTTGAAAAATGCCCAAGTGAGGAAACTTTGTAATGATTCTTGTATAAGTTAAGAATGCGTACAAAGGGTTCGTTTTTGAAAATATTTTAGAGAAAAGTTTTTTGTGTAAAAGATGTTTTGTTTTTGTGAGAAAGCGATTACGAGCTACCTACCTACTCCAAAGTATTTCGTCTTATTTTCCTCCTCCTTAGATAATTCTATCCTACCATTAGTTAGTAGGAATCACTATCGTTAGATGCAAAGGGACAGTCGCGGGTAATCGTACAGTCATAAGGGCAACTCGTAGGGGCGCTTTAGCAATTTATTGTAAGGGACTAAGATCGCTTACCGAAGGCAGCATCGTGAGGGTCATCGAGGGACTATGATCTTTTGTATTGGAGGGACTTTGCTAAAGCGTCCCCACGTTCGAGGGACATGACTATTTTTATTCAAAGGCAACAAATGGGATTACCCTAGAGGTGAGTGTGTGAAAAGTGGTTCAATTCAGTTATTTATCTTGTAATTAGGGTAATCTAACGATTGGTTTTAGATCTTGCCATACATGCCTAGTTATAGTACAGTAATAAGGAAAGCGTTAAATTGCGGAAAGTAAAGGTCCCACGCTATTACAAAGCTTTGGGGAAGGGGGTACAAAACCATAAAATCGGGGAAAAATAAAGTAAACCCTAATTAACTATTACATATTGTAACAGATACATAAATGGGAAAAACTAATGCGAAAGTAATAAAGTGCGTGAAGATTGTAAAACAAAGAGGGAAAGAAGTTGAAAATCGTTTTGTGATTGTTTGATGATTAATCTAAAAAAAACTCTAATTGATTTTAATTTAGAAAAATGATTAATTGATTAAAAATAATTGATTAATTAAATTAGAAATCTAAAATCAAATTAGAAACCTAAAATAAAATTAAGAAACTAAAAATAAAATTAGGGTTTTATTGATTAAAAACCTAAAATTAAGCTAAAACCTAAAATAAAATTATAAATCTAAAATTAAATTAGAAACCTAAAATAAAATTAAAAACCTAAAAATAAAATTAGGGTTTGTGTTAAAAAAGGTTTTAAAAAATGTTTGGTGAAAGAATAGAAAAAAGAAGGAAGAAAATAGTGAGAAACATAGAATTGGAAAAAGAAATAACCAAATGACTAGGGGTGGGTATTGAAACCACGCCCTCAGCAGTTTTACGCAGCAAGCATACCACCAGGCCAAGCGTGCCTTGGTGTTAGGATATGCCTCCAATGTGTTTTATAACAAACTTGCAAAAATAATGAAAACATAAAAGAATTTGGAAAAATTGGGGATCGAACCCGTGACCTGGGAGAGGAGTGACTTAGCGCGTGCGTTTTTACCACTGGAGTGGCTATACATTTGTTTATATAAATCAAACAATTAATATATAATATAAACGTGTAAGAGGCAAACCACCACCTTCGGTGGTCAACTCTTTCTTCTCCAGCTAGGCTATTTGCGAAACCTACAAAATCAAGGAAAAGTAAGAATAAAAACATCCTTGTACATTAATTGAGGCCTCACGAATCTAATGGCAACGTCTGTTTTGATTAAAATATCCTGTAACTAGCGTTTCAAGAATTCACGAGCTCGGTGCCCTAACAATGGCACTTTGTCATTCTCGCATTAGATCTCACGTGTTATGTGTCCAATATGTTCTAATGATGGGTATAAACACATCCAAATACACTAAGATAATTAATAATGCATAAATTGTAAGTTTTACATTTGAAAAATTATACCAAATCGGTGAGGATGGAACGCAGCCTTCCTGCATGCTTTTGGCTTCAACAAGGGTAGGGATGATCTCGTTGGAATTGCTTTACAAGGGCTGGAGATGAGTGTTTGACTTTGCAATAATTCTTTGAAAATTTTAAGAATTTGCTAGGGGCTTTTGAGGCAGATTGCAGGTGTGTTGTTGGTCTGGTCTTGTTAGATATATATAGGACAATCAAATTAGGTTAATAATTGTGATGGAAATCTTGCATTAAGAGGTGAAAATTTTATTTGGAAATTTGCATGGAAACTTGTTATTTTTTACTCAATCTTGCACCAATCACTCTTTGCACAAAATTTCCAGCTTGTATATGCAATCTTGGGCATCCAATATGACTGAAACAAAAGCCTTGCACCCTGACTCATTAACCTTGCATTTTATTTGATTTTATTTTGAATTTAAATGAATAAAAATAAAAATAAAAAGAAATAAAAAAATGCATGAATGGACTTATAGGTCCTTAGATATGTCATGAACATGTTTGGATCTAAAAACTCAGGCCCAATAGCTCAAAATTACAAATTTTCTCAATTTGGGATTCATGCATTTGCCCAAAATATCCCAACTTGCAATAGTCATAACTCTCTCAATTTTCATCTTTTGAAAGTGATCTTGGACTTTTTAGAAATCTAAAGATGTCCTTTACAGCCTCTATGTTGATCATTTTTGCTTTTAAAGATATTATCTTGATGTAAGTTGCCTTGACAAAAACTGTCTTTTTGTTGACTTTTGAAATGACCTGTAATGTATAGGCTTATATCTCTTAAATAATGCATTTTTTTACTTGAACTTAGAGAGATCAAGTTGTATAGAATTGAATATCCTTTAAAATTAGCTTTGGTTAGGGAAAAGCTGATGAAACATGTGAAAGTTATGCTTGGTCAAAGTTCAGTTGACTTCTCCTTAAGAAACCCTAACTTGGCAACTTTTGAATTTTGATGATTTGAGGCCTTTCCTTGAAGAATCATGATCAACCCTTAATGAAATTATAAATATCACTTAAAAATGTTAATGTTGACCAAAAATCTTGAAGTTTGACTGTATGTTGACCATAATTGACTTTTCACCCAATACAGTTGGTTTTTAGTCATCTGAGCAATTGATTGAGCAAACTTATGATGCAAGAATTGAAACTTGATATGAGCATCCTTGAATACATATGAGGACCCATTAAGTAACATTGTTGATTGATTGTATCGGGAATGGGCTTAAATATTCCATTTGGAGAGGTTGCAGAGAGTCGTCGGAGATGGGCTTATAGATGCCATGCAGAGTAACTGTTGATAGGAGTATTAGAATAAGTTTATGCCTGACTTGTCTTAGAAGATATATTTGGAATGAGTCTACAATCGAATTTGTCCAAAAGAATATCATAGTGAATCTATGCTTGATTTTATCTGAATGATGTACTAGAATGAGTCTACGCTCGACTTTGTCTAAAAGATACGTTTGGAATGATTCTACGCCCGACTTTTCGCAAAAAGAATATCAGAATAAATCTACGCTTGATTTTATCTGAATGATGTAATAGAATGAGTCTATGCTTGACTTTGTCTAGAAGATTGTTTGGAATGAGTCTACGCCCGACTTTGTCCAAAAAGAATATCAGAATAAATCTACGCTTGATTTTATTCGAATGATATACTAGAATGAGTCTACGCTTGACTTTGTCTAGAAGATATGTTTGGAATGAGTTTATGTCGGACCATGTCCAAAAGATTTTGAGGGAATCTACGCTTGATTTCATCTGAACTAGAAGATGTCTATGCCCGACTTCAACTAGAAGAGGTATTGGAAATAGTCTGCGCCTGACTTTTTCCAAAAAGAGTTTCAGAAGGAATCTACACTCGACTTCATCTGAATGATATACTAAAAGATGTTTATGAATGACTTCATCTAGAAGAGATATTTTTCAGAATGACTCTCTAGAGAAAGTGCTTAAGTAGCTACTTGTCAGATTTAGTCTCTGAGGGAAATGCTTGTCAGAATTCAGTTTCTGAAGGAAATTGTCTGGTAATGTAGATAGTCGCCCCGTCCTGTTTCAGGAAACTACTCTGCGGCTATTAGAAAATTATTGATGATGTTCGTCTGTTTGTGAACTTTACCTGAAAAGATAGAGTTAATATTTATGCAATGTCGGGATGTATGTAGTGCATTGCATAATAATTTTCTTAAAGCAAATGAGAGTGTGTTGTATGCATTTCATATGCATATGCTATGATAAATTATGTATGCATGTGAGATGTCGTTGAACTATATCGGTAGCTTTGTAGAATATTTTTTTTGGGAAAATAAATCTCAGACTACTGCTGTGGATGGCGACAATAATTTTTCAATCTTGTTTAGAATATCTCTACTGGGGACTCATGCTTGCTGTTTGAGGAAACTCCACTGGGGAATGTTGATTTCTATTTGGGGATAAGAGTTTAAGAACATTGGTAGTTCATTGCTCTAATGGGGAATTGAATTCTTATATATCCTGACTAGGGATAAAAGAGATGGATAACCTTACGAGGTGCTGTCTGACTGATGCGTCATTTTCTTAAGTACACGAAATGCGTCAGAGTAATATAACAGATTATCGATCCCACAGAGACCAAACGTCAATCTATCGATTTCTATTGTTATGATGTTTATCTAAGGTAAAACAATTCAGAGGTTTATGAGTACACAGTGAAAGTAAACGTTGTACCCCAAAATTTTCCCTCCCATATTCTTCAAGGTTTGCTAAGATCATGCTTCAAAATCTCCCAAGGGTTGCATAGTCCAATGGCCTCCTAACAGTCAAAAACTAGGGTTTTGGTTCTGGCAAAGAAATTGAAGTTTCCAAGGGTCCAATCAAGTCCCACATGCCTACATACATTGTCAAGCATCCATATGTCAAGTTTCAAGACTCACAGCATCAAATTGCACAATCAAAAACCCTAATTGCTTCACAGTCAACTGCAAATTGACCAAGGCATAACTTCCAAATGGTTTATCATAAAAATTCCATCCAAAGCTCATTTTGAAGAGAATGACATTTCCTACAACTCCTCTTCACACTTCAAGTCCAAGAAATGCCCTCACAAAAAGTTATCAATCTCAACATTATAGGTCATTTTCAAAAGTCAACAAAAAGGCACTTTAAGTCAAAGACCATAACTTGAGATTGGTAAATCAAAATGACATGGGACCAAAGGAATTGGTTAGAGGACTTCAAGACCTTTCCAAAATGTCCAAGAACATGATCAAAGCTTAAAAATTGAGCAAGATATGCCTTGTGGAAGTTGGGAAATTTTTAGGAATTTTGAAAAGTCAACTTTGCTTCAAATGCCTCAAAATTGCTAATGGGCCTCAATTTCTTCCATGAATCATCACCCAAAGGCTATGCACGACCCATTGACATCCAAGGGAGTTATTGTATCATTTTTAATTAATTATTTGAATTCTTATTATTATTAATTCACTTAATTAAAATTAAATATGAAAAAATAGCAAATCACACCTTTCAAATCTTTTTATGCAACATTTTCATCCATCATGACCTCAAGATTTCGTGCACATTCAAAAAGGAAAGATTCTATGCAATTGGCAATGGTTTCATGGAAAAAAAAGATTGAAAAAGATCATGGAAAATCAAATATTGAAAAGCATTAAAACAATGGATTTTGGGCTGACTTTTAACCTAATTCTATTCACACATATATGCACAACTGAAACCTAGGCAAGAGAAGACAGAGGCTGCGCTGAGAATAGGAGAACAAACTTGCATTTTTTCATAAAAAAAGTCAAAACTGTTTTCATAGCTAGAGGGTGATTCAAAGCTCAAAAAGTATTCCACAAGCTTGCCAAGACTACCAGGAAGCTTTTGCAATCGAAACCAATCGTCCATACTCAAGGAGTTGGTATAACCGAGTCACCCTGTTCATAAAATATTTGATATTCGTATTTGAATTTACATACATTATTCATGCGTTTTTAATGTTGATTTATACTAACATGGACCTTCTGAAGCTAATGACATAACTCAATTGGATTAATATTGCTTGTATCACGATTCACCATTAACGATTGCTAGGGTTGCAGAAGCTTTGAATTGGGGCTTTCCTCATCTAGAAAAATTAGGCCACGAAACCTGTACCACTGGATTCAGAACGTCCAAACGAATCAATTCCCCCCATCGCGCCCAATTTCTATTGCTCTATGTGCTAATCGCTATTATTTGGCATTTGTTTTTGTGGGGGTTTAAAACCCCCGCTAACTGATTATGTTACAGGTAAAACGATGAAGATGATGCTGGCGTGTCTGGACAGGACTGGGCAATTCAAACATTCGCGCGTGTTTTTTTGTGTGCTACCAATAGCTTTTATTCTCTTTCATAATAATCACGTTCCATATTAACA
Source organism: Vicia faba (assembly GCA_948472305.1). NCBI lineage: Eukaryota > Viridiplantae > Streptophyta > Magnoliopsida > Fabales > Fabaceae > Vicia > Vicia faba. Next base: position 148,920,661 of record OX451741.1, on the reverse strand, counting down.
TCAGATAAACGTGTTTGGCTTGGTGGAAGATGACTTGTCATGCAGGTATTGGGACCTGGGTTCGATTCCCAGGTCCCCCATATTCTCAATATTTTTTCTTGTAACGTGTTCAGGTACACTTTCCCTCCAGTGGTCCACCATGTACGCGCATACTTGAGCTTGCCACATGTCCAGCAACTTCAATCTAATGGCCAGAATGGGAAGATCACCATACACGCTGGTCAATGGACCCACACACAATCTCTGAAAGTCAACCAGGCCTCACTCTGATGGGCCAAAATACTTCCAAGACACCTCCACAAAGGGGCAACACCCCCATGGTTTGCATCACTTTTTCTTTTTCTTTTTCTTTCCTTCTTTTTGTTTTAATTGTTTTTCTTTTGTTTTATTTAATTCACAAAACTATAATTTTCACAATAATAAAATCAGAAATCAAAACTAAAAAATATGTTAATTAATTTAACGCATTAATATTTTTGTAAATAAATTTAATAATCAAATTAGTAAACTAGGTTTCATTTTAATGTTTTTTTTTCTTAAATAACTAAAAAATGTAGAAATTAGGTTTTAGCATTTTTATTCCTTTTCTTAATAAATAACCTTTTTATTTCTTATCATTATTAATTATTAATTATTTTTGTAAATACTCATGTAACTAAATAATTAGTAAATTAGGTCAAAACTTAAATATTTTCTTTAATAATTAAAAACAATTTAGAATTAGGGTTTTATTTAATTTCTAATTTTAATCAATTTTCTTTATTTTCATAAATACCAAAAACCACAAAAAAATAACCTTTTTTCTTTCTTTAATCATTAATTAATTTATTAATTTCATTTAATTTCTTTAAAGGGTCCAACGCCCTCGCACTCGATTCTAATTTCTTTTCGCACGTTTATTTTTATTTCCTTTTTAAATATAATGTATTTGCCCCAAAGCCTTGTAATAGTAATTAGGACATTTACTTTCCGCACTTTTATTCAAAATCGGGTCTTTGTTAATTTGGCGATGTATAGACCCGCGCCTTGTAATAGCGTAGGACTTTTATTTTCCGCATTTTAATTTCCGCACCTTTTAACTGCTAATCACATGAAAGAATGAATAGCCCAAATAAAATCAAAGCGTAGCTCACCCAATGCATGATCAAGATAAAACATAACTGAAAATGACACACAATTCACACACCACTCCTAGGGTACGCCTCACTGTTGCCTTGCCCCTCGAAACGTGGTCGTCGAGTGTGGGACGTCTTAGTGAGTCCTTATGTTCCATTAATCTAGTTGCCTCGGAACGGTTGCCTCGGAATAGTTGCCTCGGAATAAAAAGATCAATGGCATAAGGGTAGCTTATAAGGTGTCTTGTCGTTGCTCGGTGACCACACTGTCCCTACAAACTCGAATTGACCCGAACACCTCCAACGGTGGTGCTACCTACCTCTCAATGGTGGGATGGCACTACCTTAAGGACTTCTACACAACTTAATTCCTTAGGGTAGGTAGATGACTCATAGATACTTGCTCTAATTCAAAACAAATCAAAAACTCTTTTCACACCGACACTTTTCAAAAAGCTTTCAAAAACAACTTTTCAAACACTCTTGAGGACTGATACAAGAGTCGATCTAAAACTTTAAACGAAACTTTTTTCAAACTCACTCACAATTGAAAAGAAAACACATTTTGAAAACACAAATGAGCAAGTATCTAAGAGCCCATGGATAACCATGGATAGAAAGGGTGCTAACACCTTCCCTTTCTATAAATCTACCTCCCGAACCGAGGGCTAATCTCATAAGGAATTTTTCTGTGCTTTTGTCCTTTCCTTGTTGGAGAAAATAAAAGACGGTGGCGACTCTTGCTTACCGCGACATTTCGCGAACCAGCGTTAAACAGTCAGTTCCAGATCCACCGATCACAGTAAAGTACGAAGATATAAATTTAGATACAAACAACAGGCTTGAATGTAATTCACACAGTCTGATAATATTCCAAATGCTTCTAAATAGAACTACTTATAGGGAAATATTTTCTACTCATGAAAAGAACTAATTTAACAGGAATTGTCGCTTTCACGTATTCAGAACCGAGTTTATTCTTTAATCAATCCCTCTTATTGTCACTTATAATAAGGCGTACATTGTGTTAAAGTAATAAACCTATTTTTAAGAAATATAGTTTCTTGACTTAGTTGAAAAGTAATTTTAACTTGGAACTTCTAACCAAAAGAGGACTTGACCTTTAAGCCCGTAAAAGCGTCCGAAAAGAGTTTTGAAATTATTTTTATAAAAGTGTTAAAAGATTCCTACTTAATTGAACAAAGCGCTTTCACTTACTTTGAACAACTAAGACTACGCAAGTTTAACTAAAGGTTGGAAGACTTTTGATCTTACCTAACAAAAATAAAGTGTAGAAAACTTGTGTTAAAAACCAAAACAACCCTTAAGTATTTCTACAGAAACATTATATGGAATATCACTTTAACTATGATCCTTACATTCTAACCTTTCAAATTTAGCCAGACAAGGAAATGTAAACAGGCATGTTAAATAAGTGCAAGACAAGGAAATAAACACAGTAAAGCGAGTGCAAGGAAATAAATAAATTAAAGCGAGTGTGATGAAATAAATAAAGTAAAGCGAGTGCGATGAAATAAATAAAGTAAAGTGAGTGCGATGAAATAAATAAAGTAAAGCGAGACTTGTAAATAAAAACCTGCTCCAAATCAGAGGCTTTAAATCAGGTACAACTGGAAATAAATGCGACTGGAAATGAAAATAGCGGCAGGATTAACTTCTACCAAAGTTCTCCAAACTCGATTACAAACTCTATCAATGGTGTGATAACTCTTCGATATGAAAGGATCATCACTTACAAAATCTGACAATATATGGCTTAAGTTTGTAACTAAGCTTGGATGAAAAGAAAATGAAACTAGAACCTCATATTTATAGAAAAACAACATTCCATGGAATTACCAAGGTGCCCCCAACTCCTTTTGGGCGGGACACCATTTAACAAAGGTTGCGCCCTCCATGCCCCTTTGGCGCCCGCCATGTGTACAAGGGTGGGAAGTTGAGGAGAACATGGAAGTTGAAGGCAGTTGAAACCAATCCATGTCATGGCCTACCCTATGGCGGGCGTCATGCTGCATGCCATGAGTACAATTTGCTAAAAAAACTTGATTTCTTGCTCGTTTTTCTTCATTTCTTCAAGAGGGGTTGTAGATAATCAAAATACTTGAAAACAAAACAAAAACAAGCATAACATAAAGAAATGACAATAAAAAACCTAACAAACATGTGCAATCTGAGTCAAATATGCATTGTGTTTTAGTGTTATCAAATTCTCCCACACTTAAACCTTTGCTTATCCTCAAGCAAAAACTCTTATTGCTCATGAAAAAACAACATCAACAAACGATTTGGACTAAAAAGGCTTCTAAGTTCAAAACATGATGTATTTGATAGGTATTAACTGAATGAACCAAGGGTATCATAACAACACTTTCCGCGGACGGACATAAACTTAGTTCTTATACAAACCAATCCATATCATGCCACTATACCTAGGCCTAGCTTTTCATCTCTTTCGAATCCTCTTTCATTCAGTGCAATCACATTAAGACTGTTATCCTTACATACTCATAGTAGAGTGACCGGTTAGTGACTTTGATCTCAAGCATGGGGTTCTGGTATATAAGTTGGTGTAACCCCTTTTCTAGACCTAATTGCAGTTGTGGGGGATCAGATCATAATCTGCCCTACCAAGTCCAACACAAGATACCTCTGAACAAACCAACAAGGGGAAAACTTTATCTCATTATTCTTTTTGAAAGTTTTTACAACATTTTGGGTTAAATGGCTGTGTGAGGGTCACCTAGCTCGGTGCTGCAGTTCGCCTTTTCAAAATCACAAAAAAGAAGGATCATTCACTTATTTTCATCGGTCCCCTACGTAGAGCATGCTTAAGCCAGAGCTGACTGCTAGGATAAACTACTAAAGGGCTTATTTTTGGATGATAATTAAGGCCATGGCATATGGGGTATCTCAATTGATTCCTATAATCACGAAGCTTATGGTGTTAAGACGATACCGATGTTTCAAAAAGATTTCCCAAGTCGCCCATATAATACCCCAAACCTGTTTTAAAGCCCAAAATTTTCAAAACATACTGTTTTCTTTTGTCAAAGAAATTTTTGGTAAGGCTAAAGAGATAGGGAAGTAAATATACACCACACAGATGACTCATCAAGCACATGAATTTATTAAAATATAACTAATATAATAAGATAAATAAACTAGAAAGCAAAAAAAAAAGGTAAAAATAAAGAAAAAGAAAAGCAATAAAATATTTTCCCACACTTAAATCGAACATTGTCCTCAATGTTTCGAAATAAGATAAGGAAAGAGTAACCTGGATAAATTATGGTTGGTGACTGGTACCCTCGCCTCCCTGGTCTGAATGCCTAGGATGACGGGATCTGCTGCTGTGACGACCATTATCACTCTGCAGCTGCCGAAAATGACCTAGTATGGAGCCTTGAGTGGGTTTTAATGGAGGCGTGAAATGGGTAAAAATGGGGGTTTAGAGGTTGAAAGAGGAAAAAATGGAGTTTTGGAGCATTCTGGCCCGAGTAATACCCAGACCCCATGGCGAGCGCCTAGGTCTAGGTGGCGGGCGCCATGTGTGTAATTAGGCTGGGCCGAAAAATTTTCTTATTAGTTTGGGCCTCTTACTCCTTTCTTGGATGGTGCAAATAGTATTTCTTCATGTTTTGTTTAAAGTGTTGGTACAAGCATGATATTTTGTTAGATCATAACAAATAAATATATAAAACAAATAAATAAAATGACATAAAATGCATGTATATTTATATAGAATCAAATTGCCAAAGTATATCCTAAACAAATAAAAGGTAAATCAAATGCGAGAATGCAAGAGCTATATATATATATATATATATATATATATATATATATATATATATATATATATATATATATATATATATATATATATATATATATATATATATATATATATATATATATATATATATATATATATATATATATATATATATATATATATATGTGTGTGTGTGTGTGTGTGTGTGTATGCGTGTGTGCGTGTGTGTGTGTGTGTGTGTGTGTGTGTGTGTGTGTGTGTGTGTGTTTGAAAACAGAAATAAGAAATAATAAGGAATGCATAAAATGAGAACGACGTCATCAGGGAGCTGGAGGCTCCTTGGTCTGATCAGAACCTCGTGTTGCGGCTAACTCACAGCGAAGATCTGCGATCTCTTTATACAAGCAGTCGGCCTCTGTCACGTGAGTCAAATCGGATACCCGGACCTGCAAGGAAATATCAGTAACCTCCTGTCGAAGTCTGGAAGTCGCCATACAAAGCTCATCTAGCTGTGTGTACACGTCTGGGCGCTGTAGAGAAAGATTATTTGAAAACACTGTGGTCCTGGGTGAAGGTGGTGAAGGGGTATAGTCTGCCGCCGGAGGAGGTCTAGGCTCCTCAACTATATCTCCAAGGCTCTTCAAAGCATAAGTCTAATTAGCAGGATCATGGACACTAGTCATCATAGGATCAGGAAAAGTGAAGTAATAGATGGTCTCATTGTCAATCAAGAGCTTGAACTGGTTAGGGTTGAAGGAAACCCTCCTAATCAGTCCACGGTCTAAGCAGAAGTTGATACCCATCGTGGTATACCCACAGTAGGAAGTCAGGTGAAGTAGCTTACTAGTAAGACCCAAGGCAGAAACAATCTGAGTTATCGTTCCTCCCACATGGATGATGCCTTTAAAGGACTTGGCGATGAGGCTAAGATTCCAAAGCAGAAAGTTCCCACAAGCCATATGACGCGACTGGTTCGCACAAAATAGGAAAAATATCTCCACCTCACTAACATGGACATCAGCATTAGCCTTTCTAAGGAAAGTATGGGCAAGGATCATCTGGAAGTACCTGAGAGTCGGGTTATGGATAATGTGGGACAACTGGGTGGAAGGATCACGGCTCCTCCACCTGTAATATCACTCTATAAATTCTTGATATCTCTACTCATAAAGTAACCCATAGGTAGCTCAGGAATGGCATCAGGTGTAGTCTAGAAGCCTAGCAAATCACTAAAGTCCTTCTGGGTAAAAGAGTACTCTGTCCCAAACAATCTGAAGATGACGCATCCGTCCTGACCAACATATGGCTCAAAGTCAAATGAACATAGGAATTCCAGGGTGAGGTTTCTGTAGGTCATATTCAAGTCAACAGAATACTCATCCTAATGGAGTTGGCCACACAGAAACTTTATGCTAGGATCGAGGCCTAAAGCTTCCATGCAATCTTGGTCATGGTATCAGGTAGGTGCCATGGGATGCTGAGAAAGGACCTCATAATGTTGTTTTTGTGTATCATCTCTAAAAGTGACGTGCATGTCGTTCAAGCTTTGCATCCTGAAAAATAAATGGTTAAAGAGGAATGCTATCGAGGTGGGACCTGAAAACACAAACCTTGTAAAAGTTATTCTAAATAAGTAAAACTAAAATTCAATTTAAAAATAAATAAATTCCAGGAATGAAAAGATAAACCCATGGGTTGCCTCCCATGCAGCGCTTGTTTAAGGTCGTTAGATTGACGAGTAGAACTCATATATCTGAGGTAGGTACTGGTGGATCGATCAGAGTATGGATGGAGTAGTCGATGGGGATGTCACCTCCTTTGTAGTGTTTTCACCTCTGCCCATTGACAGTGAATGGATTACAAGAGTTGTTCCTGATCTCAACAACTCCAGATTTTAGGATTTTAGACACCTCAAAAGGACCAGTCCATCTTGAACGCAATTTTCCAGGAAAAAATCGCAACCTGGAATTAAAAAGGAGAACAGGATAGCCTATATTGAAGTTTTTCTTTACAATTGTTTCATCATGCCAAGCTTTGGTTCTTATTTACATATTATGGAATTTTCATAGGCAGACTGGTAGAGTTCTTCTAGTTTATGAATGTCTAGGATGCACTTTTCACCAACAGTCAAATAATATAGGTTTAAGGTTTTAATGGCCCAATAGGCTTTGTGTTTTAGTTCAAAGGGTAAGTGACAAGACTTTCCATAGACCAATTGGTAAGGAGTTATTCTGATAGGGGTTTTAAAAGCAGTTTTGTAGGCCCATAGTGCTTCTTGTAGCTTCTGAGACCAATCTTTTCTAGATATTGAAACGGTTTTTTCTAAGATTTGTTTAATCTCCATATTAGATACTTCTACTTGGCCAGTAGACTACAGATGGTAGGGTGTTTCTACTCTATGCTTAACTCCCTATTTACTTAAACTTTTGTCAAAAATCCTTGATATGAAGTGTGATCCACCATCGCTTATAACAAGACGGGGTATTCCGAATCTAGGGAATATATAATTCTTAAATAGCTTTATCACCACTCGTGTGTCGTTTGTGGGTGAGGCTATAGGTTCAATCCATTTAGACATGTAGTCAACAGCTACTAAGATATACTTATTTCCTAGTGAGGATTGAAATGGCCCCATAAAATCAATACCCCATACATCGAAAAGTTCTACTTCCTGACTGTTCCTTAAAGGTATTTCGTCACGTCTTGAGATGTTTCCAGTTTGCTGACATATGTCACATCTGACAATGTAAGCATGAACATCACGCCATATAGTAGGTCAGAAGAGGCCAACTTGAAGAATGTTAGCGTATGTCTTAGAAGTGCTTGCATGTCCTCCATAGGATGCAAAATGACAGTGTTTTATGATATTTCTTACTTCTTTTTTTGGAACAAAACGATGAAAAATACCGCCAGTACCTCTTTTGAAAAGAAGTGGCTCGTCCCAATAAAAATTCCTTACATCATTGATGAACTTCTTTTTCTGTTGATAGTTTAGGTCAGGAGATACTATATCAGCAGCTACGTAGTTAATAAAGTCAGCGTACCAAGGTACATTGCTAACTGTTAAATCTTCCTCAGAGTTCTTATAAGGATCCAGGTTATCTTCTCCAATGGTGTCTATTTTATCTATTAGTTTTTCATAGGCGAAATCATCATCTATGGGAATTAAATCTGATTTTAGGTATTCAAGCCTAGAAAGTTGATCAGCAACTACATTTTCTATTCCTTTCTTGTCTCGAATATCTAGATCAAACTCTTGTAGTAAAATTTCCATCGAAGTAACCTAGGCTTAGCACCCTTTTTGCTTAATAGGTAACGAATAGCAGCATGATCTGTATAGACTATAATTTTAGCTTTTACAAGATATGATCAAAATTTATCGATGGTGAAAACTACAGCTAGGAGTTCCTTTTCGGTTGTTGCATAATTAAGTTGGGAAATGTTGTACCCCAAAATTTTCCCTCCCATTTTACTCAAAACATACTCATTGAAGTCCTCAACTTGCCCAAGGATGCTTGAGGATTGACCAGACAAATCCTCCTCCTAAGACATTGAGCCTCAAACAAGGGTTTCCATTTTCATCAATATTTTTGAGTTCCAAGGGACTCAAATCTTTTCCATGGTCTTAATATGTTCTCAATATCATCCATGTCAAGTTTCATGCCTTGCACAAGAAGTTTGCTCAGCTAACTGCTCAAATGCCTGAAAATCAACTATATTAGGTCAAAAGTCAACTGTGACCCACATATAGTCAAACTTTAAGATTTTTGGTCAACATCAACATTTTGAAGTGATATCCATAATTTTATCAAGGGTTGATCATGATTCCTCAAGGAATGCCCCAAATTCATCAAAAACTCAAAAGTTGCTAAATTAGGGTTTCTATAGGAAAAGTCAACCAAACTTTGACCAGGCATAACATTCCCATACTTTATCAGAAATTTCCCATTCAAGGATCATTTAGAAGAGGATGCAATTCCCTACAACTCATATTCATCCCTCAAGCTCAAAAAGTGCACTCATGAAAAGATATGAATTCAGACATTACAGGTCATTTCAAAAAGTCAACAAAAACACCTTTTAGGTCAAACCTTCTTACATGAACATGGAAGATCCAATTGAGGTGAAACCAAAATGGTTTCTTAGAGGACATCTTAAGATTTCTAAAAAGTCCAAGAACACCCTCTTAGGGTCAAAATTGAGAGAGATGTGCATTGTCAAAGTTGGCCCTTTTTGGAAATTTGCACAAAGTCAACCATGCTCAAAATGATTTTTTCTTCAAATGGGCCCAATTTTTTTATGCTTGTATCTTGTTCCTAACATGGTCCACGACCCATGAACCACTCCATGCCTAATTAATTTATTTATTTAATTTATTGTGATTTTATTCATTTAAAATTCAAATAAAATCAAATAAAATCAAAATAAATCATATAAATTGCTTTTGGAATGATTTTGGCATTGAATGAAGATGATATATGCTGGCATATCAAGATCAAATCATGCAAGGGGTGATTGGAGCAAGAATGGCATGATTTGGCTTATTTTGGAAACAAATGATGAAAGGAACAAATCAAATCTTCTCTTCATAATTGTGCAAGATTTAATCTGTTTTTGTTAACCTAATACGTTCCAATACATATATACAAGGAGGCCAGACCTAGAGGACACGAAAAGACTGCCTCAATAAGAAGAACAAAACTCAATTTTTTTGACAAAAAGTGTGGTTCGAATTTTGAGTTACAGGGCATTTCAAGCTGATTCAAAGCCAGCAATCTATTCCTGGGCGTGTAGTGAAGCTATTCCAGTTGCTCTCAAGTCATAAAGCCTCTAAAATCGTAAGATACAGATCACGGTTTACCCCCTTTTGCTTTCAATTCATTTTCTTGGTTTTACATGTTTTAAATCAAATTCGTTTGCATTAATGTGTTTATAATCATGCTTGGAATCTGTTTGAAGGCTTGGGTTTGAGTTTTAGTGCAGGAACAGACTTACGCCATTGCTAGGGTTTGAAAGCTTCAAATTAGGGATTCTCTGTAGAGGAAAAATTAGACCAAATCGTGGGTACAATTGAACTCAGGGCACGATTTGCAATTGATCTACGCCTTTGGTTTTGATTTATCTTGCTGGTATTTTAGTTTTGAATCTTGCAGGGATGTAGCTACGGAGAAAAACAGTCACTATAGCCTTTAACGATGGTTTTTTCCGTAGGTAAAAGGCTGATACCTAAAACAACAGTTCTGAGGAAGAAGGTGATCACGTGACTGACTCCCACTGGCCGGTTTGAATTCTGGCGTGCTTCCTGAGGCATAGCACTTTATTTATTTTATATTGTATTTGTTTGATTATGCTAACAGATGAGCCATCCAACCCAGACGGTAAAGCAAGCAAGTGTGTAAGGGGAAGGACTTGGGTTCGGTCCCAGGTCCATACATTTTATTATTTTCCTAACAAGTGTTGCAGGATTCCATACTCCACGCAACCAAGTGCCTATCATGCACCACAAGATCCATGCCATTGGACCAATCTCCTCCCAGATCCAATGTCTCATGCAGGCAAGGTCCATGATGCACCCTCAGGCGTGGCCCTCACTGGATTCAAGCAATTGATTGGGCCAAAGGATTTGGGCTCAGCGAAAATCAGTAATACACCCCCTGGTTACTCAACAATACCAGGCCCAAATCATTCTTTTTTTTATTTCTCTTGTTTTATTTGTTTGCTTAATCATATTATTTTTTTTATAAAATCAAAAATCACAAAAAATATAGAGTTAGGTTTTCTTATTATTTAAATAAATTTTATTGAACATAACTTAGTTTAATTAGATTAACTTAATCGCTTTTTCCTATTAATTAAAATTAACTATAAATTAGGTTTAATTTGCAATTACATTATTTTCTCAATAAAAAATACACAAAAATATTTTTTAATTAATTAGATTTGTAGTCTTCTAATTTATTCGTGTATTTAATTCGTCTCGTGCGCCTTTACTTCTTTTAATTCAAATTATTGTAACTGTTCCAAGTTTTTAATAGATTAATTAGGATTTTAATTTCCGCATCTTTATTTTAAGTCAAATATTTATGTATCTTCCCAAAAGCCTTGTAATAGTTACGACTTTAATTTCTCGCACTTTTAATCTCTGTAACTATAAAACTGCCTAGATGTATGGATATTAGGATTGTATGCGAAAGACAAATGAAATTAAAACCGTAGAAAACCCTAATTGTGCAAAGATAATTAATTAAAAAAAGCACACTTGCACATGCTCACTCCTAGGGTTTTCCCCACTCTGGTTGCCTTCAGTAAATGGTCATGAAGCATAGGGAATTTTAGTGGTCATCCTCTAGTTCCAAAAGATCAAAAATGACCCATTTGGATGTTGCCTCGGAAAGATCTTTAGGACTTTAGAATAATCATTAAATTTTCCTAACCATTGCTTTTGTGACCGTACTGGTCCCTTCGAATGTCCCTTAAAAACTCCAATGATGGGGCTATCTACTCCTTAATAGTAGGATAGCGCTGTCTAAAGGAAACGAGAATGAACAGTCTTTTTTCGAGTAGGTAGAAAATCTTAAGTACTTGCTTAAAACAACAAAAAAAATTCACAAACACTTTTCAAAACAATTTTCAAAAACGACTTTGTCACACTCTTGAGGACAAATACAAGGGTTATCACGAAGTTAAATAAAAACTTTTCAAAACACGCACAAGCAATTTCAAAAATGAGCAAGTACCTAAGAGCCCGTGGAAATCCACGGATAGAAGGGATTCTAACACCTTCCCTTTCTATAATCTACCCGTCGTACTCAGAAACTCTCAAAAAAGGTTTTTTCTGTTCTTTTTCCTTTTCCTTTGTTGGATGAAATAAAAGTCGGTGGTGACTCTTGCTTACCGCGACATTTGCGAATACAAAATGCAAACCAGTATAATAGTCGGTTCTGCCACCGTATCACAAGAAGTATATAGGGATCTACTTGCATAGTAAATCACATGTAATTTCTTATCTTTTCTTTGACCTAGAACAAATCCCACAGCGAAATCACTAGCATCACACATGATTTTAAAAGGTTTGGTCCAATCTGGGGGTTGCATAACAGGTGCCGAAATTAGTGCTTGTTTCAAAAGGTTAAAGGCCTCAATACACTTTTCATTAAAGATAAATTCAACGTTTTTCTTCAAAATACTAGTTAGAGGTTTGGCTATTTTAGAGAAGTACTTGATTAAGCGTCGGTAAAAACCGGCATGTCCAAGAAAACTCTAGACTTCCATAATGGTCTTAGGTGGTTTTAGGTTTTCTATAACTTCTATTTTTGTCCAATAAACTTCAATACTTTTTTCAGAGACTATGTGTCCTAAAACTATACCTTCGGTAACCATGAAATGACACTTCTCCCAGTTTAACACAAGGTTTAATTCTACATATCTCTCTAGAATTTTCTCAAGGTTAGTGATATAGTTCCTAAAATCGAACCCGCATATCGAGAAGTCAACCATAAATACTTCCATAATCCCATCAAGATAATCTGCAAAGATTCACATCATGCAATGCTGGAAAGTAGCTAGAGCATTACAGAGTCCGAATGGAATTCTTCTATAGGCAAAGGTTTCGTAAGGGCATGTAAAGGTTTTTTTTTCTTGATCTTCAGGGTGAATAGGAATTTGGAAGAATCCAGAATACCCATCTAAATAACAAAAGTAAGAATGTCTAGCCAAATGTTCCAGCATTTCGTCTATAAATGGTAAGGGAAAATGATCCTTCCTAGTTGCCTTATTTAGCTTTCTATAATCTATGCACATACGTCAACCTCCTTCTATCCGCTTTGCTACATGTTCGCCTTTCTCGTTTAACTCAACTATGATGCCTCCCTTTTTAGGTACTACATGCACAAGGCTCACCCACTTACTATCAGAGATTTGATAAATTATACCTGCCTCTAGCAACTTAAGAACTTCTTTCTTAAAAACATCACTCATTATAGGATTTGTCCTTCTATGATGTTCTCTGGAGGGTTTTGAATCTTCCTCAAGTAAAATCGTATGCATATATATGGATGGACTTATACCTTTCAGATAAGAGATATTATATCCTAAAGATGAGGGACATTTTTTTAAAACATCTAAGAGTTGGTTTGTTTCTTCTTGGTTTAAGGCAGCACTAACTATAACTGGATAACTCATTCCTTCATCTAGAAAATCATATCTTAGATTCTAGGATAGTTATTTAAGTTCTAACGTAGGTTTTTCAGGGCATGGTATAGGATCTGGAGTAAGGGCTAAACATTCGTGAAGGTTATCATCTATGTAGGGTTCCATATTTTCAAATCCATCATCTCCCCTTATGAGGGTTAAAGGTAGCTTGATTGTTTCTGTGGGTTCTTCTTGATCTAATTCCCTAACGCATTCATCAATGATGTCTATGGCATAACATGCATCTCCTATTACTGGTGCCATAAGAAATTTCGAAAGAATAAATTCTATCGTTTCATCACCTACTTAAAAAGTTAACTTTCCTCTCTTGATATCTATTATGGCTCCTGTAGTTGATAAGAATGGTCTACCTAAGAGGATTGGGATATCGTCATCTTCTTTTATGTCCATGACAACAAAATAAGTGGGGATATACAATTATCTGATCCTAACCAAGACATCTTCTGATATACCGATTGGATATTTAACAGATCTATCGGCTAATTGAAGAGACATCTTAGTAGGTTGCAATTCTCCTAAGTTTAATCTCTCACAAATTTCCAGAGGCTTTAAGCTCACACTAGCTCCTAAGTCCAGGAATTCTTTGTTGACCATGTGATTTCCTAAAATACAAGGTATGGAAAAGTTTCCAGGGTCTTTCTCTTTCTTAGCAAGTTTATTTTCGGAAATAGAATTGCATTCCAAGGGTTTGGGATCATCAAGCCTATGTTTTTTAGTTATGATGTTTTTGAGGAGTTTAGCATATGATGGTATCTGGGTGATGGATTCAATAAAAGGAATCTCTACATGGAGTTTCTATATTATTTTTATGAATTTTTTATATTGGTTGTTAATTTTAGTTCGCTTAAGTCTTTGCGGATATGGTATTGGTGGTTTGTATGGAGGGGGTGGTACATAAGTTTATCTATGGCTTCTCCTTTATCTTTATCTTTCTATTTTTCAGATTCCACGGGTTCCTCTACTTCGTCCGTAGGCACAACACATTTCTTAGAAGTTTTAGATTCATTCAATGCTAGGTTGACAAGTTCATCGTAAGTAGTCCCACATTGTAAGGTAATGGCATTGGCTTGTCCTCAAGGGTTTGGTTGAGGTTGTCCAAGGAATTACCCTCCAGGCGTAGTTTGGGGGGGGGGCTTATTCGAGAGCTACCTGAGAGATTTAGGTTTCAAGCATTTTGTTGTGGGTGACTATTTGGTCAACCTTGGTTCCTAATTATGTGATTAATTCATTTACATGAATGTTTTGGTTTTTGAATTCTTTGTTTTGCTGGATTTGGGCCAAAATTAAATTTTCCATAATTTTCTCTAGGTTTGGCTTTGGGGGTACAACTTGCATAGGTTGGTTTTCTCTCTGGGCTTGAAAACCTATGGTCTCGGAGGCACTGGATTTTGGATACGATTATTGTTTTTATAGGAGAAGTTTGGGTGATTCCTCCATCCAGGGTTGTAAGTATTTGAAAATGGGTTTCCTTGGACATAGTTGACTTGGTCTGGGCTTGTTTCATTCAACAGATTGCATTCAGCTGATTGGTGCCCTTGGGTTCCACATATTTCACATTCCGGGTGGACTGCTGTTACAGTAGTTGGGTTTGAAGACATATGTTCAACTTTAAGGGCTAAAGCATCCATTTTGGCTTGCATAATGTCTATAGAACTTATATCATGTATTCCTCCTTGAGTCTCTTTCTTATCTACCGATGCTCGTTCAACTCCCCATTAATAATGGTTTTGGGCCATATCTTCGATGAGAGCGCAAGCTTCAGGGTAGGTTTTGTTCATCAATGCACCGCCAGTGGCAGCATCGATGGTCGCCTTAGTGTTATAATTGAGTCCATTATAGATGGTATGAATGATTAACCATTTTTCCAGGCCATCGTGTGGACAAGCACTTAATAGGTGTTTATATATCTTCCAAGCTTCAAAAGTGATTCTTCTTGGTTTTGAGTAAATCTGGTGATCTGATTTCGAAGGACAACAGTCTTACTCGGGGGGAAATATCTGGCAAGGAAAACTCTCCTAAGGTCTTCCCAGGTTGTTATGGATTTGGCTGGAAGGGAATCTAACAAAGAAAGTGCTTTATCTCTGAGGGAGAAAGGGAATAGTCTTAAACAAATTGCTTCAGGTGTAGATCCGTTGGTTTTAAAGGTGTCAGCTAATTGGATAAAAACTTTTAAATGCTGATTTGGGTTTGAAGATGTGAAAAACACAAGAAGGGGGGTTGAATTGTAAAACTTAAATCAAAAGCTTAAACAACACTGTATTTTTATCCTGGTTCGTTTGATCTCAAACTACTCCAGTCCACCCGTCAAGGTGATTTCGCTTCTGTCCAACGAGGTCTTAATCCACTATATTCAAAGGGATACAACAACTACTTTAACAACTGTTAAAGCCTTCTTGAGTATAACCATAAACCGGTTTATCTCAAGGAAATCTCTTTACAAATAATTGAACAATAATGTGTTTAATGTTTTCTAATAAAACAGTATACCACAACTGTGATAATACACAAATTTAAGCTTAGAATAAAACTGGATTGCTAATGCATTTGAATGAGCGTGGTTTGAAAGCTTAGAAAATTGTATGAGTGCGTGCGCGTAGATTATTAGCCTTTGCTTTTCTCACACTGACTTGTTTATATAGCCAAGGCAAAGATACGTTGTTGTCCATAAATCACTTTCAATGATAATAACGTTCTTTCCTTTTTGAGAAGATCTTGTCTTTGAATAAAGCCGTTGGCAATTAATCTGTCTTGAATGTTTAGTAACGCTTCATAGTCTTATTTATGATAATCAGAGTGTTCTTTGCTTTAACTTATGCTGACGCTTTTGAGTGTTGATGACTTGGTAAGGATCTTGATCAGAGTCAGAGTGTTTTATGCGCAGATTCTGGTCATCAAGCTTCAGGGTATGATCTGGTAACTTCAGCGTGTAGCACATGTTATTGATCTTCTGATGCTGACATATCTTCTTATGCTGATGTTGATACTGATCTTCTGATGCTGATTCCATCAGAACTTCTGTAAATACACAACATAATTTTAAGTAGCATATATGTCTTATAAATCTTACAATTTATTTATTCTTGTATTTTGTTAGCATCAAAACTCTAATTGAGGGTTGTAGAATCAAACTATGTTCTAACAATCTCCCCCTTTTTGATGATGACAAAAACCAGATTTTTTCAATTAAAAATAAAGAATAAAAGGTTTAAAAATAAAGAATAAAAGGTATCAGAGCTAAGAAGAGAAAACTCCCCCTGAGTTGATTACTTCCCTTTAATTCCATGAGTCTTTGAGCATCAGAACTTTATTGTACTTTACTGTATCTTTCGTCAAAATTTTGTACCTGTTCAAGCTTTTCAGAAGAAAGAAATTCAAATAGATCAGAATGTCAGAATGTTTGAGACTTATGTCTCAGTAATCCGTTATTGAAAAATATCATTCTTTCTCCCCCTTTTTGTCAGTTATCAAAAAGAACAAATAATCAGAGTCAAAAATGCATTTATATTGAAAGACATAAGCAATGATAAGTTCAGAACATTGTAAAAATATTACAGATAAACAAGTTATAAAAACAAGGAAATTCTAAGAAGGAGGAGGAAGTCGTGTGAACAAATCCTCCAACATGCTCTTGATTTGGGTGTTTGTTTCCTGTTGCTGAGTTAACATGCTTGCTATTGCATAAATTTTGTTGTCCTGTTTATCCATTCTTTCATTCATCAGCATATCAGATCTTTTCAAGTCTTCTAGAGTCTGCCTGTCAATGGAGGAAGCTTGAGGATCTTCAGAAACAGGATGCTTCTCAGAGCTTTCTGTTATATCTTCTTCTTGAACCAGTGCTTCAGCAGGAATCAGCAGATCTTGAGTATCAGGTTGAACTTTGGATGTTGGACGATGTTCAGACCATGGAGCACTGTCTAGAGGAAGAACTTCTTCCTTAAGCAGCTTGCTCAGAACTGGACCTTCAATTTCTTTCAGCAGGTTGCTGAAGTTCTATTGAGCTTGTCCATAGCTCTGTTCTTGCAGCTTTAAAGTTTCAGAGCATACCCATCTTCTGAACTTTGTCCAAAGGTAGTCAGAAGCAGCAGGATCAACCAGCTCAAGACTAGCTTGTTTCAGAGAAGTGATCCACTTCTGTACTTCTGTTTCAAAGTTCAATATGCTGGTACCAACATCTGGATATTTTGGTTTAGGGATGGCTGTTTTGTGGTTGATGGCAGCAAGACGTTCAAAAACTGTTAAGTCAATGACAGTCTTGATGTTGTCTTCTGGATTGTTCTTTGGTGAGGGAGTGGGAGAGTCAGGAATTATGATTGGACTTGATGGGGAATTTGGTGGAGTTAATTCTGGTGAAGAGGGAAGTTGTGGAAAATTTACAATGGTGCCACAGGGCAAATGAATGGCCAGAGGTTCTGGTTCAGGGGATTCATAGGGTTGAGCCTCAGAAGTTTGAACTTCTGGGTGAGATGGTTCAGGTTGTGGAGAAGGTGGATTAATTTCTGGTTGAGGAGATGAAGGTAGTGGGATTTCTGGTTCTGGAGAGAGTGGAATTTCTGGTTGTGGTTCTGTGATGGTTTCAGGATTTGGATTTTCTGGAATGGGAGAATATGTATGTAAGTCTATATCAGAAAGAACTTTTTCAAGTTCTTGTTGGGTTTCAACAATATTTGGATTTTGAGGTTGGGAGCGAGATCTTCTTAGAGTTAATGATTCAGAGGGGTCAAAGTCAAGGTCAAAATCATCAAAAGTTTGAGGTGTGGGGTTTTCAGAGTGAGTGGAAGTTGGGATAGATGTTGATACAACAGTTGAATCTAAAACAGTTACAGAAGAAAGATTACCTCTCTTTTTAGGAGTCTGCTGGGAGGATCCTTCTGCTGCAGCTTTCCTTTTCTTGGTTTTCTTCAGCACAACTTCTGGAGCCTTCTGCTGAAGATCTTGAATATTCAGATTAGGTGTTGTACCATCAGCCTTGCAAGCATCCAGATATCTGAGAATTATATCTGGTTTAGAATCAATCTCTGAGAATAGAGGGAAGTTGTCCAGAGGGACTCTTCTGCTGGAGATTTCAGAAAAAGGAGTGACGTTGGGTTCCTTCTTAATGTTCTCAATCAACTTCATCTTCTTCAGATTCTTAGCGTTCAACTATTTGCCCACAGTAGCTTCCAAAGAGATGATTTCCTGAGCCTCTGTAAGATGATCAATTAGCTTATTCTCTGTTAGAATATCTTATATCAGTCTTCCTAAGGGTATCCAATCCCTTTTTATTCGCTCCTCTTCTCTTGTTTCCTTGACACTTGTTCTGAGATGGTTGAACAGCAGATGAGCCAGATTTATCTTGACCTTCTGAGAGATGAAATAGATCAGAAATTGCTGATCAATATTAATGTAGTCAGGAGAGCTGGTAGGCTTCCTGTGATTGATGCACCCCAGAATGATCTTGGCCCAAATTTTGTGTTGGTCTTTTAAATCCCTTATCTTGCTGGAGGGAAGCCCCAGAGTGAAGATTTCCCTTGTAATTAGGGCAGCATCAGCGCACCTTTCTGCCATGTCAATGCAGCGAACACCACCACTACTGTACCCTATGAGTCTTGCAATCAGGTCTTCAGTAATAACAATCTTCTTTCCCATAATGTAAGACGTAACTTGATGATTTGAGGAAGAAGAGTGAATCCAAAATTCCTTTACCAGAATAGGAAATGTTGGACCCACCAGTCTGTCAAAGTACTTTTCCCAGCCTTAAGCTTTAACTTCTTCAGAGAGATCAAACCCATTCTCTTGAAGGCTGTTGAAATCCACGATCAATTTTGACAGAACTTCTAGGTTTTTGATTGGAGTTAGAAGCGTTCTGTAAGGTTCTTCGTATTGTTCAGATGAAACAGTTTTCTGGGAATCTGAAGTAGGAATGCTGGAAGAAGCCATGTTTACACAAAGGTTTTTGTGAAAAAGATTAAAAGGGTTTTGAGAAAGTATGAAAACTGAAATCAGTAAGTTTGAGAGAAAATGAAAGTGAAGGTAAAAGAGTGTAAATGGTGTGAAGTGTGTTTAAATAGATTTCTAAACAATTTTGAAAAAATAAACGTCAAGAGAGAGAAATTAATAATGATTATTAGCATTTAATGATAGCTGATTTTAGGGGATTCAGAAAGATATTTGGAACGGTTACCCATGACATGTGTCTCAATGCATCCAATCAGCGCTTTTGCCTTTTCAGAAACGTGAACGCGTGTTCAGCCTCAGAAAATAGCTGATGACTGGATGACACTTGTTTGCTTGAGTAAACAGCACATTTCTATCCTTGAAATGAAGCGCTCAGATCTTCATGGATAGATTCTGATACAATCTGCACTTCTAAAGATCTGAAGAAAGATTGATCAGTAGTTCACAGAAAAATAAACAAGGTTCTGAAGGTTAAGATATGGAATCAAAACAATTTTATTCTGGGCAGAGCTTCATGCTGAGATGTTTCAGAATGAAGTTGAACCTATCTTCTGAAAGAGGTTTTGTAAAAATATCAGCCCATTGATGGTCTGTGTTAATAAATTTTAAATTTAAAATCCCTTTCTGAATATAGTCCCTAATAAAATGATGTTTTATTTCTATATGCTTAGCCCTAGAATGTAAAATTGGATTTTTGCTGAGACAAATAGCAGAAGTATTGTCACAGAGGATAAGAATGTTACTCTCGAATATCTGGAAGTCCTCAAGTTAACTTTTCATCCAGAGCATTTGTGTGCTGCATCCAGCTACTGCTATGTATTCAGCTTCTGCTGTTGATAGAGCAATTGTGGATTGTCTTTTGCTGGACCATGAGATCAGATTTTCTCCCAGAAATTGGCAGCTTCCAGAAGTGCTTTTACATTCTACTCTGTCTCCAGCAAAATCAGCATCACAGTATCCTATTAAGCTGTAATCACTTGATTTTCTATAAAACAAACCCAGATTAGTAGTACCTTTCAGATACTTGAAAATTCGCTTAACTGCTGTTAAGTGAGATTCTCTAGGATCTGATTGGAATCTAGCACATATGCATACAATGAATAAAATGTCAGGCCTTGAAGTTGTCAGATAGAGAAGAGAACCAATCATACCTCTGTAGACCTTCTGTTCTACCTTTTTACTTACCTCTTCTCTTTCCAGAATGCACGTGGGATGCATTGGAATCTTTGATGGCTTACATTCTGAGAGATCAAATTTCTTCAGAAGTTCTCTGACATATTTGCTCTGATGAATGTAAGTTCCTTCTGGGGTTTGATTGATCTGAATGCCCAGAAAGAATTTCAGTTCCCCCATTAGGCTCATCTCAAATTCTGCCTGCATACACTTAGCAAACTTTCTTCCCAAAGAAGGTTTAGTACATCCAAATATGATGTCATCAACATAAATCTGACATACTAAAATGTCATTCTTAATTATCTTACAGAATAAGGTTGTGTCCACTTTCCCTCTAGTGAATTCCTTTTCTAACAGGAAGTTACTTAGTCTTTCATACCAAGCTCTAGGAGCTTGTTTCAGACCATAGAGTGACTTCTTTAGTTTGAAAACATATTCTGGATTTTTGGAACTTTCAAAACCATGGGGTTGGTGCACATATACCTTTTCTTCTATATAGCCATTTAAGAATGCACTCTTAACATCCATCTGATACAGAGTGATGCCTTTATTAACAGCAAATGAAATTAAGAGTCCGATAGATTCTAACCTGGCGACTGGAGCAAAGGTTTCTGTATAGTCTATCCCCTCTTGCTGACTATAACCTTGTGCTACCAGTCGTGCTTTGTTTCTGATGACTTCACCTTGTTTATTCAGTTTGTTTCTGAACACCCATTTTGTTCCAATGACGTTGAATCCTTTTGGTTTAGGAACTAGATCCCATACGTCATTTCTTGTAAATTGATTTAGCTCTTCTTGCATTGCTAGAATCCAGTCATTGTCCAGAAGTGCTTCATCAATTGTTGTTGGTTCAGTTAGAGAAACCAGTCCCATGAGGGATTCTTCAGAGTTTCTGAAGCTAGATCTTGTTCTGATTGGATCTTCCTTTCTTCCTAAGATTGTTTCTTCTGGGTGATCCATGATGCTTCTAGATGGTCGTTTATGGAGTGGATCAACGGAAGGTGCTGGATTGCTTGTAGTGCCTCTTTCTGATGTTGAGGGAGTGTCTCTGTTAAGAGCTTCTGATGATTTGTCTTCAGTACCTGTGAATTCAACTTCCATACCTGCAAGTAATTCATTCTGCTTTGACTTTTGAGAGTCAAGCTTATCATCAAAACGAACACTGATTGACTCTTCCATAATCTATGTTTCTGTATTGTATACTCTGTACCCTCTTGAGCGTTCAGAGTATCCTAACATAATACACTTTTGTGTTTTAGAGTCAAACTTGTTCAAATAATTTTTTGTATTCAAAATGAAACATGTACATCCAAATGGATGAAAATAGGAAATGTTGGGCTTTCTGTTCTTCCACAATTCATATGGAGTCTTTTCCAGAATAGGTCTTATGGAGATTCTATTCTGAATGTAACACGATGTGTTTATTGCCTCTGCCCAGAAGATCTTAGCAACGTTAGTCTCGTTGATCATGGTTCTGGCTATTTCTTGCAATGTTCTGTTCTTTCGTTCTACAACTCCATTTTGCTGGGGAGTTCTAGGACAAGAGAAATCATGCAAAATACCTTTGTCATTAAAGAATGACTCAAAATCTTTGTTTTCAAACTCTCCACCATGATCACTTCTGACTTTGATGATTCTAAGATCCTTTTCATTCTGAACTTGGTTGCAGAAGGTGACAAACACAGAGTGTGACTCGTCCTTGTGTCTTAAGAACTTTACCCATGTCCATCTGCTATAGTCATCTACGATTACTAACCCATACTTCTTGCCACTGACTGAAGCAGTTTTAACTGGTCCAAATAAGTCAATATGCAGAAGTTCTAATGTCTTAGAGGTGGAAACAACGTTTTTGGATTTAAAAGATGGTTTTGCAAACATGCCTTTCTGACATGCTTCTCACAGAGCATCTGAATTGAACTTCAGGTTAGGAAGTCCTCTGACCAAATTGAGTTTGTTAATCTGAGATATTCTTCTCATACTAACATGTCCCAATCTTCTGTGCCAGATCCATTGCTCTTTGTTAACAGACAGAAGACACTTTACATTTTGACTTTTTAGTTCAGAAAGTTTTATTTTATAAATGTTGTTTCTCCTCTTTCCATTAAATAGGATAGTCCTATCTTTCTGACTAACAGCTTTGCATGAATTTTGATTAAAGATTATATCATAACCGTTATCACTTAATTGACTTATGGATAACAGATTATGCATTAATCCATCTACTAATAAAACATTACTTATAGAGGGAAGATTTCCATTACCTACAGTTCCAGAGCCAATGATCTTTCCTCTCTGATTGCCTCAAAAGCCTACGTGGCCTCCAGGCTTAAGTTCCAGGCTTTGGAACATATTCCTTCTTCCCGTCATGTGTCGTGAGCAGCCAGAGTCTAGGTACCATGACTGGTGTTTTTGCTTTGCTGCTAAAGATATCTGCCACATGTATTATTTTATCCTTAGGTACCCATATTTTCTTAGGTCCTGATTTGTTACTTTTACCAAAACTCTGGTTGAATTTTGGTTTGACAGAGTAATCACTACTAGTATATTTTATGTCATGTGTGTGCCCATATACAAAGTGTGAATCAAGTGAAGTGCGTTTTCTAACTAAATCCATGGCATTCTTTGGTGTAGGTACCTTACCTTGATATCCTATCCCTTTTCTTCCATTTTTGCTAACTCCATAGATCATTGAAGCCATTTTGCTTCTATCTATGTTTTTAGCTAGAAACTTCTGAAAGTTGTGATCATACTCCTTGATGATCTCATCAGCATTGTTGGGAGTTTCAGGGATTGTTTCCTTCTGAGAGTTTTGCAATAGATTTTCTAATTTTGAAATTTTATCTTTTAAATCAGAATTCTCCAATTTGAGACTCTCAGTCTTATCAGAGTCAGAAGCAAGATTCCTTTTCAGGTTTCTGAATTTGACTCTGATCTGCTGATATCTTTCCAGAATTTCATTAAGGCTTTCAGCTAGTTCAGCCTTAGTAAAGTTTATAGCGAATTCAGGGAATACCTCTTCTGTATCTGATTCAGGGTCTGACTCAGAAGCTTCATTGTCTTCTGTTATGTTTGCCATGAGAGCTATGTTTGCTCTTTCATCATCTGATTCTGAGTCAGCTTCAGATGTGTCAGAATCATCCCATGTAGCCATGAGACTTTTCTTCTTTTCCTTGCCAAACTTCTTTTTGGGCTTTTCCTTCTGAAGCTTTGGGCAATCACTTTTGTAGTGCCCTTGCTCGTTACATTCATAACAGATGATGTCTTTGTTGTTTGGCTTTCTGTTTCCTGAAGAGCCTTCAGATCTTCTGTGCCCTAAGGAGGATTCTGACCTTCTATATCTAGAGAAGGATTCATTCTGATTTTCTGATCTTCTGGTATTCCTGAACTTCCTTTGCCTCTGCTTCCATAATTGGTTCACCCTTCTGGAGAGGAGAGATAGTTCATCTTCTTCTGATGAGGACCCATCAGAGGTTTCTTCTACAGCCTGCAAAACTTTGGAGTCAGATTTTCTGTTAGATTTTAAAGCTAATGGCTTACCTTGCTTTTGAGGTTCATCTGCTTCTAGCTCTATCTCGTGTCTTCTGAGGGAGCTGACAAGTTCCTCGAGAGAGATTTTGTTGAGATCCTTGGCTAGCTTAAGCGTTGTGACCATTGGCCTCCACTGTTTTGGCAAGCTTCTGATGATCTTCTTAACATGATCAGCAGTGGAATACCCTTTGTCAAGAACTTTTAGACCAGCAACAAGAATTTGAAATCTTGAAAACATAGTCTCTATTGATTCACTCTCTTCCATCTTGAATGCCTCATACTTCTGAATGAGCGCAAGAGCTTTGGTTTCTTTGACTTGAATTTTGCCTTCATGCGTCATTCTCAAAGAGTCAAACATATTCTTTGCAGTGTCTCTATTTGATATCTTTTCATATTCTGAATAAGAGATGGCGCTGAGAAGAATTGTTCTGGCCTTGTGATGATTTCTGAAATCACGCTTTTGCTGATCAGACATTGTTTTCTTGTCAATCTTCTGACCACTTCCATCCACTGGGTGCGCGTATCCATCAGTCACCATGTCCCACAGATCAGCATCATGGGCCAGAAAGAAACTTTCAATTCTGTCTTTCCAGTAGTCAAAGTTCTCTCCATCAAAGACTGGAGGTTTTCCACTGAATCTGTCTCTTTCTTCATTGTTGTCATTGCTGATGTTTTGATTTGGTCCTGCCATTGTGTTTTTCTGACGCTGGATCTTGTACTGACACGGTTAAGTGTTATAAGCTCAGAACCAGGCGCTCTGATACCAATTGAAGATGTGAAAAACACAAGAAGGGGGGTTGAATTGTAAAACTTAAATCAAAAGCTTAAACAACACTGTATTTTTATCCTGGTTCGTTTGATCTCAAACTACTCCAGTCCACCCGTCAAGGTGATTTCGCCTCTCTCCAACGAGGTCTTAATCCACTATATTCAAAGGGATACAACAACTACTTTAACAACTGTTAAAGCCTTCTTGAGTATAACCACAAACCGGTTTATCTCAAGGAAATCTCTTTACAAATAATTGAACAATAATGTGTTTGATGTTTTCTAATAAAACAGTATACCACAACTGTGATAATACACAAATTTAAGCTTAGAATAAAACTGGATTGCTAATGCATTTGAATGAGCGTGGTTTGAAAGCTTAGAAAATTGTATGAGTGTGTGCGCGTAGATTATTAGCCTTTGCTTTTCTCACACTGACTTGTTTATATAGCCAAGGCAAAGATACGTTGTTGTCCATAAATCACTTTCAATGATAATAACGTTCTTTCCTTTTTGAGAAGATCTTGTCTTTGAATAAAGCTGTTGGCAATTAATTTGTCTTGAATGTTTAGTAACGCTTCATAGTCTTCTTTATGATAATCAGAGTGTTCTTTGCTTTAACTTATGCTGACGCTTCTGAGTGCTGATGACTTGGTAAGGATCTTGATCAGAGTCAGAGTGTTTTATGCGCAGATTCTGGTCATCAAGCTTCAGCGTATGATCTGGTAACTTCAGCGTGTAGCACATGTTATTGATCTTCTGATGTTGACATATCTTCTGATGCTGATGTTGATACTGATCTTCTGATGTTGATTCCATCAGAACTTCTGTAAATACACAACATAATTTTAAGTAGCATATATGTCTTATAAATCTTACAATTTATTTATTCTTGTATTTTTTTATCATCAAAACTCTAATTGAGGGTTGTAGAATCAAACTATGTTCTAACAGGGTTCTCTGTAGCGAGACCTGCGAATTGGTTTTGTTGTAATTATTGTAATAGAGAGGGTTTCAGTTTCAAATTGTTAGCAGGAATAACAGGGTTTAATATACTAGAACTGGGTTCCTCGTCAGAGGGTTGGGCGAATTCCTTAAGGGGTCTTTGGTTACGTTCTTCGGCCATAGCTCTCCTAACTTTTTGGAGTAAGAGACGTGTGCGGGCGTAACATTCGGGTTCCTCTAAAGGATGTAATAAACTTCTGGTGCTACGAGTTCTTCGCATTTACCGGCTTAATAAAGCCTTAGTCTAGACGGTGTAACAGTAGGGTACGAAATTTGATGTAATTGGTTCCCGGCAACGGCGCCAAAAACTTGTGGTTTTCGCAAGTATACGAAACGCGTCAGAGTAATATAAAATATTATCTATCCCATAGAGACCAAACGCCAATCTATCGATTTCTGTTTTTACGATGTTTATCTAAGGTAAAACAATTCAGGGGTTTGTGAGTACACAGTGAAAGTAAAGTACGAAGATATAAATTCAGATAAAAACAACAGGCTTGAATGTAATTCACGCAGTTTGATAATATTCCAAATGCTTCTAAATAAAACTACTTATAGGGTAATATTTTCTTCTCATGAAAAGAACTAATTTAACAGGAACTGTCACTTTCGCATATTCATAACCGAGTTTATTCTTTAAGCAATCCCTCTTATTGTCACTTATAGAAAGGCGCACATTGTGTTAAAGTAATAAACCTATTTTTAAGAAATATAGTTTCTTGACTTAGTTGAAAAGTAATTTTGACTTGGAACTTCTAACCAACAGAGGACTAGACCTTTAAACCCGTACACGCGTCCGAAAAGAGTTTTCAAATCGCTTTTCTAAAAGTGTTAAAAGATTCCTACTTAATTGAATAATGCACTTTTGTTTCCTTTGAACAACTAAGACTACCCAAGTTTAACTAAAGGTTGGACGGCTTTCGATCTTACCCAACAAAAATAAAGTGCAGAAAACTTGTGTTAAAAACCAAAACAATCCTTAAGTATTTCTACAGACACATTATATGGAATATCACTTTAACTATGATCCTTACATTCCAACCTTTAAAATTTAGCCATACATGGAAATGTAAACAGACATGTTAAATAAGTGCAAGACCAGGAAATAAACAAAGTAAAGCGAGTGCAAGGAAATAAATAAAGTAAAGCGAGTGCGATGAAATAAATAAAGTAAAGCGAGTGTAATGAAATAAATAAAGTAAAGCGAGTGCGATGAAATAAATAAAGTAAAGCGAGACTTGTAAAGAAAAACCTGCTCCAAATCGGAGGCTCTAAATCAGGTACAACTGGAAATAAATGCGACTGGTAATGAAAATAGCAGCAGGATTAACTTCTACCAAAGTGCTCCAAACTCGATTACAGACTCTATCCATGGTGTGATAACTCTTCGATGTGAAGGGATTATCACTTACAAAATCTGACACTATATGGCTTAAGTTTGTAACTAATCTTGGATGAAAATAAAATGAAACTAGAACCTCCTATTTATAGAAAAACAACATTCCATGGAATTACCAAGGTGCCCTCCAACTCCTTTTGGGAGGGACACCATTTAACAAAGGTGGTGCTTGCCATGCCCCTATGGCGCCCGCCATGTGTACAAGGGTGGTAAGTTGAGGAGAACGTGGCAGTTGAAGGCAGTTGAAAACAATCCATGTCATGGCCTACCCTATGGCGGGCACCATGCTGGATGCCATGAGTACAATTTGCTCAGAAACTTGATTTATTGCTTGTTTTTCTTCATTTCTTTAAGAGGGGTTCTAGATAGTAGAAATACCTAAAAACAAAACAAAAACAAGCACAACACAAGGAAATGACAATAAAAAACCTAACAAACATGTGAAATCTGAGTCAAATATGCAGTGTGTTTTAGTGTTATCACTGACCGCTTCAGATATGGATGTTGACTCGTCTGGGGAGCATAAGATGGAACGATATATGGTCTGGTTTCAAATTTAGTAGCAACTCTTTGGGGTTAGAATCCTAGACTACCCTTTGCTGGAGAGAGAAATTTTACCGGTGATTTGTAGTTGTCAAAGTGATAGACTCAAGCTAGGGAGACTGTATCCTGTTGGGGAAATAAATCGTGTTGGGGAAATAAACCTTGTTGGGGAAATAAACCCTGTTGGGGAAATAAACCATACTGGAGAAACACTCTGCTGAGGAAATAACCTGCTAGAGGAAAGAATTTTGCAGGGGATTTTATAGTGTTAAAGAAACATACTCAGCTGGGGCAGAGAATTTCTGTGAGTTGTACTGGTGACATACTTTCTAACGAGGACTGGGACTCCGTAGGTTGGTGATATTATAGGAGAAAGATAATACTCCTTTGTCTACTAGGGGGATCTATTGGTGAGTATGATTAGGGTATTTCAGACTTGTGGGGTATGTGTTGAGTTTGTGAAGATGACTCTGCATGGGACAATCTTATGGGAACTGCTCTGTGGGGATTTATGGACGACTTAAATGTTATCACATCTCCTAAAGTCTTGAGTAAATACTTATTCTTGTTTCTATGCATATTTGGTATCAGTAATCATATTCATATGCATATATTCATTCAATTTTAGTCATTGGACGATTTTGCAAACAAATTAGAAAAAGTAAAACAAATTTTGAATTTTGAAATTTTGTTTATATTGATAGTTTGCCTATAAACATGTGATTGTTGTACAAAGAGACAGAAATCCTTGTAAGAGGAAATCGTCATGAAAAATAAAGAGAGTACAAAGTTAAAACATAATATATAGCTATGTGTAAATGATCTCGTCAGGTTTCAACTCTGTTATTGCCCCTATGTCTTCGAGCATCTCATCCCTTGTTATCGAAGAAGTTAATTAAATTGATCTACACCGTTTGAACTTGACGTTGGTAATAAAGTTGGCTGCAAGTGATCCAACAGGACATAGTCGTATACTTCAATCCCTAATTTTTCCTAGACCGCCCTTTCGGGTTTTCAGTCCACCGGGATACCCTTTTTTTCCCAAGTCACCTTTTCATGTTTTCGACTTGTCGGGTGTACAATCTTTACATTTATATCCCTAATTTTTCCAAAACCCTTTTGGTTTGTCGGGATGCCCTTATTTTTTCCTAGGCCAGTCAACACAGCGGGTCGTTTTGATGTGTAGCATATTTTAACTATGTTCGTATTCACGGGGTGTGGGAGATCCTCACTGTCCATGGTGGTAAGTATCATTGCACCACCTGAAAATACCTTCTTGATTACGAATGGCCCTTTGTAAGTAGGAGTCCATTTGCCCCTGGGATCACCCTGTGGTAGGATGATGCGCTTTATTACCAAGTCACCAGCCTGATATGCTCGATGCTTGATTTTCTTATTTAAGGCTTTGATCATACGCTTCTGATACATCTGACCATGACAGACAGTCGCAAGCCTATTCTAGTAAATTAAATTCAACTGGTTCAGCCTAGTCTGAATTCATTCGTATTCGTCCAAGTCTGCATCTTTCATAATTCTCAAGGAAGGAATCTGAACTTCGACAAGTAAGACAACCTCCATACCATAAACCAGAGAGAATGGGGTTTCCCCAGTTGATGTCCAAGCTGAAGTGAGATAACTGTGAAGAGAAAATGGTAACATCTCGTGCTAATCTTTATATATCATCGTCATCTTCTATATAATCTTCTTAATGTTCTTATTGGCGGCTTCCACTGTGCCATTCATCTTTGGTCGATACGGAGAAGAATTGTGGTGCTTGATCTTGAACTACGTACAGAGTTCCGTGATCATAGTGTCGTTGAGATTGTTACCATTATTTGTGATAATCCTTTCGGGGATGCCATACCAACAGGTAAGGTTATTCTTAATGAATTGGGCGACCACATTCTTAGTAATAAAGGAAAACGAGGTTGCTTCAACCCGCTTTATGAAGTAATCAATGGCGACGAGGATAAAGAGATGTCTGTCGGAAGAAGTAGGTTTGATCTCTCCAATCATATCAATGCCCCACATTGCAAATAACCAAGGAGAATTCAAGACATTCATAAGTAGTGGAGGCACATGTACTTTGTCAGCATAGATCTGACACTTGTGAGAAGTTCTTGAGTGGTGATGGCAGTTAGTTTCCATAGTCGACCAATAGTAACCCATTCTCATAATCTTCTTAGCCATAGTATGTCCACTGGAATGAGTACCAAAGATACCTTCGTGTATATCTTCCATAATATTCTCCTCCTCTTTCTTGTCTATACAACGAAGTAGAGTCGAATCACGGTTGCGCCTGTACAGAATTCCGTTGCTCAGGAAGAACTTAGCTGAGAACCTCCATAGGAATTTCTTGTTGTTGATAGATGCTCCTCAGGATACTCTTGAGCATCAAGATATCTTTTCACTTCATGAAACCAAGGATTCTCTTCTACTCTGTGAGTGTCAACTTTGTTGCAGTGTGCAGGTTCGTCTAGCCTTTCAGTGGCAATTCTGGGAGCCTTGTTATCGCATCTGACTTTGAACATAGACGACATGGTAGCTAACGCGTCTGCCAACTGATTATCTTCTCATGGGATGTACTCGAAAGTGATTTCCTCGAAGTACGGGATTAAGGTCAGCATATGCTCTCTATAAGGATTGAGGTTCGGATGCTTCGTATCCCATTCTCCCTTGATCTGACTGATTACCAGGGTTGAGTCTCCATAAAAGCTCAAGAACTTGATTCTTAGGTCAATAGAAGCTCGGATGCCCATGATGCACGCTTCGTATTCAGCCATGTTGTTGGTTAAGTCAAAGAATAATCTAGCAGTGAAGGGCGTGTGGAAACCCTGAGAAGAGATAATTACAACACCAATTCTGTTTCCAAGTGCGTTAGAAGCTCCATTGAAAAACATAGTCCATCAGGATCCTGGCTCATGTCCTTCATACGGTCCAGGTTCTTCATAATCTGTAACTAGCATAATATTATCATCCGAGAACTCGAAGTTCATAGACTGGTAGTCTTCTATAGCCTGATGAGCCAAATGATCTTCCAGTACACTCCCTTTGATTTCTTTTTCAGTGGTGTACTGAATGTCGTATTCTGTTAAGACCATTTGCCATCGGGCTATTCTTCCGAAGAGAGCGGGCTTCTTGAATACATATTTGATGGGATCCATTTTAGATATCAATATAGTAGTATGAGTCAACATATATTGTCTTATTCCGTGAGCAGCCCATGCCAAAGAGCAGCAAGTTTTCTCGAGCAGTGAGTATCTTGTTTCACAGTCGGTAAACTTTTTTCTAAGGTAGTATATTGCATGCTCTTTTTAACCAGACTCGTCATGTTGGCCCAATACACACCCCATTGAATTCTCTAACATTGTTAGGTACATGATCATAGGTCTTCCTTCAACTGGTGGCATCAGAATTGGAGGTTCTTGCTATCGGACAATCTTCGTTCCATTTCACTACCTGATCTTTCTTCAGTAACTTAAAAATCGGCTCATAAGTAGCGGTCAAATGAGAAATAAATATGGCAATGTAATTCAACCATCCCAAGAAACCTCTGGCTTTTTTCTCGGTGCAGGGAGAGGGCATTTCTTAAATAGCTTTAACCTTGGCGAGATCAACCTCAATACCTTTACCATTGACAACAAAACCCAAGAGTTTATCGGATCTCACCCCAAAGGTGCACTTGTTCGGATTCAATCTCAACTTGTACTTTTTTAGACTCTCAAACAACTTATGTAAATGGTTCAGATGCTCTTCTTCGGTCTGTGATCTCTCTATAAAATCATCGACATAGACCTTTATCTCGTGATGGATCATGTGATGGAACAAAGCTACCATAGCATGTTGATATGTTGCGCCGACATTCTTCAACCCAAAATGCATAACTTTGTAGCAGAAAGTTCCCCACTGTGTAACAAAAGTAGTCTTTTCCATGTCTTCAGGTGCCATCTTAATCTGATTATAACCTGAGAAACCGTCCATGAAGGAGAAAACCTTATGTTGAGCAGTGTTGTCGACCAAAACATCAATATGTGGAAGTGGGAAGTCATCTTTAGGGCTCACCCTGTTCAGATATCTGTAATCTACACACATACGCACCTTGCCATCCTTCTTAGGTACTGGCACCACATTTGCAACCCATTGAGGTTATGATGTAACAGCTAAGAAACCCTTGTTGAATTGCTTCATAACCTTAGCCTTGATCTTCTCTGACATCTCAGGACGCATGTGATGAACCTTCTGTTTTATCGGAGCACAACCTTCTTTTATCGGCAGACGGTGAACCATAATATCAGTATCAAACCCTGGCATGTCTTTGTATAACCAAGAAAAGATCTCAACATATTCACGCAACATTTGTATTACCCTATTTTTGACACTATCCTCTAAGTTGGCGCCTATCTTGACTTCTTTTCTGTCTGTTTCGGAGCCCAAGTTCACCACTTCAACTTGCTCTTCATGTGGTTGAATAGATTTCTCTTCTTGTACTAACAGTCTGTCATGTTCTCTTAGTATCTCACAATCTTCCTCACCTTTTTCCTCGGCTTGGTAGATTATATTTTCAAAGTCATAAGTGGCAATAGCAGAATCGTTATCAACGGGATCCATAGTGGATGTGGATTTGTAATGTGTTGTGTGGGTGTGTGTAAGAACACATAGCTATTTGAAAGTGATAAAAGTAAAAAGAAAGACAGAGAGCACAAAATTTGAATGCAAAACATCCAATGCTTTATTAAATGAAAATATTTTTATGAAATGACAACCCTTAACAAATGAACCGTTATGCCCCGGCTAAGACACAAGGCTTTAAATCCATTTTTCAAATATTACAAAGCCAAAACTTGAAAGCAATAAAAATAGAAATATATCTATTACTCGTGACTAAAGGAGATAGAGATAACATCTTCCACCTTCTAGTTGTTGAGCTTTTTGCCAATGGTAGGAAAGATCCAACTGTCAAGGTCATGATCACTGTCAGCATCTTCTATTATGTTGACTTAGTTGTTGCATATTCGGAATGGTGGCCTTCCTACATGAGCGTGACAAATAGCACTCTGACCTTATACACTGAAACCCAAAACAAATTTGTTAGATTCATAGGGAATATCAGGAAGTTGATCCCAAATAGTACAACCACCTTCTTCTACAGTAGCTTTAGCATCTTTCAATGAAGCCATCCTGGGCGGAACCCTAGTAACTTTTGAAATGGCAGAGACATATTCAGTTGAGGCAGAAGGGATGAGTTCAAAAGTTTGACAAGGAGTCTCGATGAATTCTTCGTCCATCTCTACATACCGGAAAGAGTTCAAGTGGCTAACCATATACTCTTCTTCGCCGCAGATAGTGACAATATTTCCGTTCACAAGGTATTTTAATTTCTGGTGTAGGGTAGAGGTAACAGCGCCTGCCCCATTGATCCAAGGGTGTCCCAGTAAGCAAGAGTAACCTAGCAGAATATCCATTACATAGAAGGTAGATTCAAATATCTGCGAACCCACTTTGATTGGAAGATCCATTTCTTCGTGTACCATCCATTTTGACCCATCAAATGCTTGAACTATAATATCACTGGGTTTCAGTACGACCCCTTCGCAATCAAGCCTGTCAAGAGCGTATTTCGGTAGAACATTCAATGAAGAGCCAGTATCAACCAATACATGAGCCAAAGTAGTTCCCTTGCATTCAATGGAGACATACAGGGCCTTTTTATGGTTTCTTCCCTCAAGAGTCAGATCAGCATCACATAAACTTAATACACTGTCGGTCGTTAAGCTAGAAACCTAACTTCCAAATTGATCGATAGGGATCTCTTGTGGAATGTGAGCAGTCTTAAAAAAATTTACTAAAGCATATGCATGAGCTTCAGAGCACAGTAGCAGGGACAACATGAAGATTTTGGATGGGGTCTGCCCCAACTGTTCAACAATTTTCTAGTCACTCTTGCGTATAATTTTCAATACCTCTTCCAACTCTTGTCTAGATGTGTCTTCAACTATTGCTTCCTTAGGTACCTCTGTCTAGGCAGACTCTGTTATTTTCTCTTTACCCCGAGCCTCAGCAGTTGACTCGGTGGATGTAACTCTAACAGGTGTAGCAATAAACTTAGGATAGATTTCCGGAGAGAAAATTCCTCCGCTTCTAGTAACCTTAATAGTACCAGGAATATTGTCGATGTCGAGATCAGCAACTTTAGTAACTTTATCTTCAACAGTCGGTAGTTCTTGTTTGACACCATGGTAGTAGACGTCAGATCCATAATTCCAAGGAATAGCTTTATCTGAAGAATATGGGATAGGTCCAGGTGTAGTGATGATCAGAGGAGCAACTTTCAGATTGGTAGTAATCCTTACTCGACCTTTGGAGGTGATCCTGGCAGGAGGGCCATAAATTACAAATAAGTCTTAACACAGATTCTCAGTAGACGGAACCTTCTCGTTCAGAATTATATGATTGTCCATTAGGCGTTGAATGCCTTCCTTCATTAATTTGCAGCCATTGGGTTGGGCTGCGCAGCAATAACATTTTTCAATACAACCCAGAAATAAACCAACATGCAGTAGATTCTCCTTGATTATTGGTAGAGGAGTAACCAATTCCCTTAAAGTAACCACATAAATAACATCGTCAATTGCCCTTATGACTTTGTCATGCTTCGGCATAGGCACAGTAATTACATTCAGGGTCTCTAAAGGATCAAACTCAATCTCCTTGTTGTCAATCATGTTTTGAATTTTGTTTTTCAGGGTCCAACAATTGTTGGTGTCGTGCTCAAAACTATTGGAATGATAGGAGCATTTTGCGTTCAGATTGTACTTAGGAGAGGAGGTGTTGGGGTTTTGAGGAGGATCCCTTAGCGTAATCAGTTCCTCTTTTAGTAAATGTTGTGATTCTTGAGACAATGGCATATTAATCTTGGTAAACTTCCTTCCCGAGGCATCTGACCTACATCTATTGCCACGTTGTTGTTGTTGAACAGGTGCAGGATTAGAAATCAATACCGCTCCCACATACTGATTGTGATCATTTTTACCATGGACCTTCTGGCCATAAACATCATTGGTCTCCTTCTTACCGTTGAATGTCTTATTCATAGCATTTGAAGATGCAACCACTTGATTTTTTCTACTCTTAATACCACTTTCAACTCGTTCCCTAGTTAGAATCAGCTCAGTAAAACCAGATGAAGAACTCCCAACCAAATGATTAAAGAATGGACCTGTTAGAATACCAATCAACATATCAACCAGCTCGCTATCAAACAAAGGAGGTTGTACTCGCCCAGCTAGAGCTCTCCACTTCTAGGCATATACTTTGAACCCTTCATTCAAACCCATAGTCATGTTTTGTAATTGCATGCGAGTTGATGTAAGGTCAGCATTGTATTGGTACTGTTTGTAAAAAGCAACGACCAAGTCTTCCCAAGTACGAATGTTGGTACCTTCCAGCTGATAGAACCACTCGAGTTGTGTACCAGACAAAATTTCCTGAAATAAGTGAACCGATAACTTCTTGTCAGCAATATGGGGTTGGATCTTCCGAACATAAGATCTCAGATGAAGTTTTGGACAAGACACACCATCATATTTAGAAAAACATGGACTTTGAACTTGTGAGGGATAACTACCCCCAAAATAAGATCCAACTCTCTGAAATCCAATCAAGGAACTTTCTGAATTTCCATGGCCTTGAGGTGATCTTCCGGTTGTTTGTATTTGTCATCAGCAGGAGGATAGTGTTCATTAGAATAGTCTTCTTCCTCGGGCATCTTACCAGAACCAAGGTTGCTTCCACCTTCAGCCCTGACACTTCTACCATCCTCCTCTTAGTTGTCATCTTCATCAGAGGTGATATTAGCAGTTTGAATTGGTTTAGTAGGACCTTTGAATCTTCTTCCCATATTGAGTATAGCAATTGGCTTCCGATTCTTCTTCTTTTTGGCGATGAGCGCCATCATATCTTTCTGCCCTTGAGCTAGGTTCCGGAGGGTCTCCTGGAATTGGGCATTCTGAGCTTGGAGTTCCTTAACAATTTGTTCAAGAGCCATCTTTTACTGAAATAAGCAGCAAGAAGATGAGAAAACATGTATGGGAAAACCTGTCATGTAATGATGCATGATATGTAAATTCAATGTTTTCAAGGATCTCACGGGATAAACAAAAGAAAGAAGTGTTAGAAGTTGAGTTGGGTTGCAGCTTTGACTGAAGAACTTTGTGTCGTTGAACGTCCTTCTATGAGAATCAAGCTCACCATGTCGAGTAGGTCCTAGCCTTTGACTCAAGATAACTTTCTTAGGTCTTCAACAACATTTGGTTAGAGGAAAATAAATCCCCTTGCCCCTTTCTAGATTTTGGTGCATGATACTTTGACAATATTTGGTTAGAGGAAAATAAATCCTCTTTCCCCCTTGCTAGACGTCTGGTTCATGATACACCTACATCACATGCCCTTGAGATCCTTGAAATGGTCAGTGAAAATGATATGGTATGATGTCATGATGTTATGATGTTATGTTCGAATAGATAATCAAACACAAGAAAAGCACACAAGGCCTTAGGTTCAGGCCTCCGTGAGGTTTGTAGGTAAGTACCCTCTTGAAGTTTAGTTGGCTCAACCTGTCCTAAAGAAGTAATTAGGTTCTAGGGATCTCAATATCACTGGTTTTTCCCACAAATTTTATCTAGCACGACAGTTGACTTGCCACCAAACAAACCTTTAGAGTCGAATCTCAATGAGTGTAGTATCGAGTATCAACCAACTTCATATTGAACCAAAGCCGACTATCTCACTACCTTCTAATGGCTAAGTTGGCTCAGTTAAGGTTCTAAGGCCAGTTAGTGCTTTATGACACCACACGGAAGCCTAGTATGCTCCCCGATTGACTCGAGAGATACCAGTACAAACCAATGTGTTGCACTAAATTAGCCATCACTTCAACCATATTAGTATATGCCATATAGTTTCCATGATCTGTTGCTACTTACCTAAAATGTTCCCCAGATCCGGGTATAGGATCTTTGCAAGAAATAACCCAAACAACCCTTTAAAATAAAGCAGACAAATCAAACAAGGAAAGCATTTAAAAATGATCTAACTCTAAGGTAACCCCACTGTTAGTGTTCTCCAGAAGAGTCGCCAGTTTTGAAATACAGTGGGAAAACTGACTTTGTTTTGCATTTTATTGCAAATGTCGTGGATAGCAAGAGTCGCCACCGACTTTTCTTTTATCCAATAAGGAAAGGGTGAAAAGAATAGGAAATACCTTCGATATTTTATTGAGTTTGAGGGGTAAGTTACGAAAAGGGAATGTGTTAGCACCCTTTTCATCTGTAGTTATCTACGGGCTCTTAATCGCTAGCTCACTTTGAAAATGCTTTGTGTATATGTTTGTTTAAAAATATTTTGAAAAATGCTTAAGTATGGCGATTTTGTAATGATTCTTGTATAAGTTAAGAATGCGTATAAAGTGTTCATTTTTTAAAATATTTCAGAGAAAAGTGTTTTGTGTAAAAGATGTTTTTTTTTTAGAAAGCGATTACAAGATACCT
This sequence comes from Vicia faba, assembly GCA_948472305.1. Taxonomy (NCBI): domain Eukaryota; kingdom Viridiplantae; phylum Streptophyta; class Magnoliopsida; order Fabales; family Fabaceae; genus Vicia; species Vicia faba. The sequence goes on along the minus strand of OX451741.1, from coordinate 148,883,647 downwards.
ACCTACTCAAAAGTCTTTCGTGTTATTTTCCTCCTCCTTAGATAGTGATATCCTACCATTAGTTAGTAGGAAGCCCTATTGTTGGATGTGAAGGGACATGCACGGGTTATCATACAGTCATAAAGGAAACTTGTAAGGGTGCTTTAGCAATTTATCATAAGGGACTAAGATCTTTTATTGAAGGAAGAATCGTGAGGGTCATCGAGCGACTACGATCTTTTGCATCAGAGGGACTTTGCTAAAGCGTCCTCACGTTCGAGGGACTTGACTATTTTTATTCGAAGGCAACAAATAGGATTACCCTAGAGGTGGGTGTGTGAAAAGTGGTCCAATTCAGTTATTTATCTTTTAATTAGGGTTATCTAACTATTGGTTTTAGATCTTGCCATACATGCCTAGTTACAGTATAATAATAAGGAATATGGTAAATTGCGAAAAGTAAAGGTATCACGTTATTACAAAGCTTCGGGGAAGGGGGTACAAAACCATAAAATCGGGGAAAAAAGAAAGTAAACCCTAATTAACTATTACATACTGTAGCAGATACATAATTGGGAAAAACTAATGCGAAAGTAATAAAATGCTCGAAGATTGTAACACAAAGAGAGAGAGAGAGAAATTGAAAATCATTTTGTGATCGTTTGATGATTAATCTAAAAAAAACCCTAATTGGTTTTAATTTATAAAAATAATTAATTGATTAAAAAGAATTGATTAATTAAATTAGAAGTCTAAAATTAAATTAGAAACCAAAAATAAAATTAAAAACCTAAAAATAAAATTAGGGTTTATGTTAAAAAAAGGTTTTTAAAATTATTTGGTGAAAGAATAGGAAAAAGAAGGAAGAAAAGAGTGAGAAACATAGAATTGGAAAAAGAAATAACCAAATGAGTAGGGGTGGGTGTTGAACCCACGCCCTCAGTTGTTTCACGCAGTAGGCATACCACTAGGCCAAGCGCGCCTTAGTGTTAGGATACGCCTCCAATGTGTTTTATAACGAACCTGCAAAAATAATGAAAACATAAAAGAATTTGGCAAAAACGGGGATCAAACCCATGACCTGGGAGAGGAGTGACTTAGAGCGTGCATTTCTACCACTGGGGTGGCTATACATCTGTTTATATAAATCAAACAATTGATATATAATATAAATGCGTAGGAGTCAAACCATTACCTCTGGTGGTCAACTGTTTCATCTCCGACTAGGCTATTTATGAAACCTGCGAAATCAAGGCAAAGTAAGAATAAAAAACATCATTGTCCACTAATTGAGGCCTTATGAATCTAATGGTGACGTTTGTTTTGATTGAAACAACCTTTAACTAGGGTTTCAAGAATTCACGAGCTCGGTGCCCTAACAATGGCACTTGGTCATTATGGCATTAGATCTCACATGTTATGCGTCAAATATGTTCTAATGATGGGTATAAACACATTCAAACACACCAAGTTAATTAATAATGCATAAATCATAATTTTTGGATTTGAAAAATTATACCAAACTGGTGAGGATGGAACGCAACCTTCCTGCGATCTTTTGGCTTCAAAGAGGGTATGGATGATCTCCTGGAACCTTCAGGGAGATGATTGGATCGTTGGAATTTCTTGACAGGGGCTGGAGATGAGAGTTTGACTTTGCCCTAATTCTTTGAAAAAATTGAGAATTTTCTAGGGGTTTTTGAGGCAGCTTGCACGTGTGTTGTTGGTCTGGTCTTGTTAGATATATAGGACAATCAATTTAGGTTAACAATTGTGAAGGAAATCTTGCATTAAGAGGTGAAGATTTGATTTGGAAATTTGCATGGAAACTTGCTATTTTTGGCTCAATCTTGCACCAATCACTCTTTGCACAATTTTTCCAGCTTGTATATGCAATCTTGGGCCTCCAATATGACTAAACAAAAGCCTTGCACGCCCAACTCATTAACCTTGCATTTATTTTGATTTTATTTTGAATTTAAATGAATAAAAATCAAAATAAAAATGAATAAAAATCATAAAAATGCATGAATATATTTAGAGGTCCTTAGATATATCATGAACATGTTTCGATCTGAAAACCCATGCCCAATAGCTCAAAATTACAAATTTGCCCAATTTGGGAATTATGCATTTGCCCAAAATTTCCCAACTTGCAATGGTCATAACTCTCTAAATTTTCATCTTTTGAAAGTTATATTGAACTTTTTGGAAAGCTAAAGATGTCCTATACAGCTTCTATGTTGATCATTTTTGCTTTTGAATACTTTATCTTGATCTAAGTTGCCTTAATAAAAAGTGTCTTTTTGTTGACTTTTGAAATGACTTGTAATGTATTGGCTTATATCTCTCAAATGATGCATTTTTTGGACTTGAACTTAGAGAGACAAAGTTGTATAGAATTGAATTTCCTTAAAAATGAGCTTTGTTTTGGGAAAAGATGATGAAGCATGTGAAATTTATGTTTGGTCAAAGTTCAGTTGACTTCTTCTTAAGAAACCCTAATTTGGCAAATTATGATTTTTGATGATTTGAGGGCTTTCCTTGAAGAATAATTATAAAACCTTTATTAAATGATAAATATCACTTCAAAATGTTGATGTTGACCAAAAATATTGAAGTTTGACTGTATGTTAACCATAATTGACTTTTCACCCAATATAGTTGGTTTTTAGTCATCTGAGCAATTGACTGAGCAAACTTATGATCAAGGCTTGAAACTTGATATGAGGATCCTTGAATACATATGAGGACCCATGAAAACCACTTGAGACCTTGGAAACCCAATCTTATTTGAGAAATACCAAACCCTAATTGTGGACCCATGGCTTAGGAGGAGAATTTGTCTGATAAATTCTTGAGGAACCTTTAGCATTTGAGGACCTTAGGAGAATATCTTGAATGAAAATGGGAGGGAAAATTTTGGGGTAAAAAACTTTCACACCCAAAAATACACTAATAGCTGCAGGTTCAATATAGTGCAAAGTCCATGAAAACAAAATTACACCAAAGACAAGTAACCTTAAGCAAACAACAAAAGACTCTCATTCTTTGTTATCGGAAAAATAAAGAGCTTTAGTTTCCAAATAGAATCTCTTAATCCCTTGTACATCACCTTCTTTTTTTTATTAAGTGAAAAATCAGGATAAGGGATCCCTAAACAATTTGTTAAGTCTTTAATGTCAATAGTCTGCCCAATTCCCACATAAGCTTTCCCCTTAGAGAAATTCAAGAATCTATCAAATTCTTCCAAAGTCGGTGCTAGCTGAAAGTCTTGGAAGGTAAAGCACCCAATGGAGGGTCGTAGAACTCAACCAAGGCAGAGATAACATCCAATTGTACACCCTTTTCGTCAACTCGAGGGTATCCAAAAAACGGCGAGTAAACATCTTCAAAGCACTTTCAGACAGTTTCTCCTTGATAGTCTTGATCTTCGTCATATTCGGCTTGATGACATTAACACTGACAAGTTGTTTCCCTCTTGCATTCATGTTTAAAACACTTCACCAAAACCTTGATTATATTTATTTATCCTGTGAATAAGACAAATAAAAAAAATAATGGAGGGTAATGAATATGTGAAATGCAATATGTATGAATGCAAGATGTATGAATGCATGATTGTGTGGCATAGTGTAGCGGTAGAAATGTTGAGACTAAACCATTGGATTGACTTGACTCGGACAGATCAAATAAAAATTGCCACCGCGCTTTATTGTTTCCAAAGGAATGGGAAAAGAGCAAATAACCTAAAAAGAGCGGGAGAGAATCTAAGTTCGGGGGTTGGTTATGAAAAGGGAAGGTATTAGCACCTTAAACATCTACGGTACTCTGTAGGAACCTCTTTGTAAATCTGTGTATTTTGGCTATAAATGTTGTATAAAATAATAGATGGTGCAGATGAGAAAAGAAGTTTTTTTATAATTTTCGCACCCGTCGCAGTTGCGAACCTTTAGTGCCTACGTACTACCTTCCATGCAATAGGGGATCAGGGTACTCGTAGTTCATCTTTTGAAAATTTTAAAACACAAGTGTGTTGGTTAAATTTTAAGAGACGAGACGTCATCGTCATTATCCGAGTGGAAAATATACTTACTACCCACAATTATGAGAAAGGAGAATTTGCATCATCTCAAAGTAGAGGATATGGCTTGGATTTTAAAATCAATAAAGCCTCACTCAACACCCAAATTGAAAATGTCTCCCTTCACTACATATTGTAGGAGTATAGTTGTTTGGATCACTATAAGGATTGACAAGAGTCTAATATTTTAAGAAAATTTTAAGGTAAAAAGCCAAAATTGAAAAATGGTTTGAATGATATGGATTGACTTTTAACCTTCTCACAAAAAAATGTCCATGTATTATTAAATTGATTAAATTTTTGTTAAGAAAATGTTTTGAAAATGCATGGAGATAAGTTCAAATTTATTATGAAAGTTGTTCATGTTTTGAAACAAGAAGATTCTTCAAAAGGAGGGAGAAGATTTTTGAAATTAAAGAAGATATGAGGAGATGAAGGGACTATCCTAAAGCATAAGGTAAAATCTAGGGAAAAGAACCATCTAACTAACAAGAATCCAACACTTGACACAATGAGTTAATGTAGAATTCTCATCCTTTGGATTTGAAACCCAACAAGCAAAGATAATAAACCTCTTAAGAAAACCAAGCTTCAATTGAATTAAGTCTTCACAAAAATTGGGCAGAGTAACGGTTGTATACAAATGAATTCCCTGATCACAGACAAAGCATGTAATCACAATAACCTGCACACAAAGAAAACAAACAAACAACCCAATGTCTTAGGGTAAACCCCAAGAACTCCAGACAAAATAAAAATTGAGGTCACAAGGTCTCAAAGTAGGTCACAACTTCTAATCCTAATTCCAAGAAGTCTACAAACTCCAGAATGCCAAGGATAATAACCAAGTAGCCCAAGTAACGTTAAAGTTTTTTATGGTTCAAGTTGATTATTAGTTATCTTTAAAAAGAAAATGAAAGCTCAAATGAGCAAAATAAAAATGACATAAAAGTAAATGCTCAAATGAGCAAACATGAAAATAGCATGAAATGTAAATGCCAAAATAAATGTGCTTAAAGTAAAAGCATAAAATAAAAGCAGTTTCTTCCACGAATGTGACAAAGATATCAACGTAGCCCCATGGCTTAGAGGTCGAGCCATTGAAACATTGCATGTCGGACCCCACGTATGGTGACAGGTGGGTATCATCGAGTTGTAGGGTGGAAAATAGGTGGGTGTATATGACGTCGATGAAACTCCCCTCGTTGACCAGAATGCGATGTACATCGAAGTTGGCCATCCTCAACAGTATAGGAATACTTGAGTTTGGGGCTCCACCAAGCAACTCTTCAAGGTAGAAAGTGATCGGCTCAGATTTCCCCTTGAACCTTTCAAGGGTTACTGCCTGGGTTGGGGCTGTGTCCACCAACTCGTCGAGTTTCCTCTTTGCCAAGTTTACTGAGATGTTGTTGAATCCCCCGCTAGATATGACCATGGTGGAGGGTAACTTCTCCCATCTTCTGTGTGTGGACAATGGTTCTTCATCTTCAAAGTTGTCGAGGATGTGGAAGTCCTCGGGCCTCGAGACAAAGAAAGCCACCTGGAGGGGACCCGATTCATCGGATGGTCGGGTATCCTCTTCGATTTATTTTACCTCACGGGTACCCCAGCGAGGGGTGTCGCTTCGTCTATACTTCCCTAGTCTCTCTGGCTTGATGAAAGTCTCGATGGCATCCTTGAGGTGGACGCAGTCTTCTGTCAAGTGGTCGTGGCTTTGATGGTACTGACAGTATTTTGTTCTCTCGGCCCCGGGCTTTGTAGGGGAGGGTCGAGGACGTCTGACACCGTCATCCTTGAACTCGATATTAAAGCACTCCGCAAGGATACGCTTGCAATAAACGGTCAGCGGGGTGTACTCTATAAACCGTCCTACTGGTCCTTTGTGCTCGCAGGGATCACGAGGTTTCTCCTCCCTTCTCTTCTCCCCAGTCCGTCGAGAAGGGCCCGCATCATGGTGTCATGGGTTGCTAGTTTTTCCGTGGTTCCTTGATTTTTGGGCTCTATTGGATGCCTCTTTCTCCTCGTAGTCCATGTATGCCCGAGCTTTTTCGAGGAGAGCGTCAAAAGACCTGGGGGGTTCAATGCCGACGACCTTTCTAAATTCAGTGCCCGGGAGAAGTCCCCTCTCGAGCAGATATATTTTCATGTGGTTGGTGCATGGGACTTGAATGACCTCCCGGTTGAATCGGTCAATATACTCCCCGAGGGTCTCGTCGCTTCTCTGGATGATTCCCTCAAGGGCGGCTTTAGTCTTCGGATGTCTCCGAGATGCAATGAAGCTTCTGATGAACTTGTTGTTTAGGCTCTTCCATGAGGTGATCGACCCATGGCATAGGCTCTTGTACCAATCCATGGATCTTTTCCTCAACATCATACGGAACAACCTGCATTTAATTGGTCACCCAATATTTTGGTAGTGGAGCATCACTCCAAACTCGTCTATATGGTTGACAGGATCGACAATGCCGTCGTACTCATTCAGTAGGGAAAGTTTCTCCATTCCTTTAGGAATGGGAGCCTCCATAATAACTTGAGACAGTTGACCATAGAGATCATCTTTGTCGCTCCTTTTTGAAGAGCGAGAGGGGAACTTGTTGTAACAGCGGTCGTTGTGACGGCCTTGGCCATAGGGAGGATCCCTTGGCCGAGACTGCTTTTTTTATTTCCCCTGTTTCTTTTATGTTCAGGGGATTGTCTTTCCTGCGCGAGGGGGTGTGACTGTGCTTCCTTGGAGCTTCGAGCTTACTCCTCTCCAACGTAGGGCCTCGCCCAATTCGTCAGGGAGAAGGGCTTCGAGAGCCGCCGTATGTGTCTCCACGAGGGAGATCAAGGGAGATCCTCGTTCTGTCGGGGAGGAGGAGGCGTTCGAGAGTCAGGTCTCCTGTGTCTTCTGGGGGGATGGCGAGTCTTCTCGAGTATCATCAACCGTTCACCCTATGAGAAGATCATGTAGTTGGTCTGGTTGATTGTCGCGAATAGAGATTTGGTTGTGGCGTCAACACCTGCAGGAACGGGGATCTCCTGATATGTATTGGGTTCATAATTATGTGGAGGGTGGTAGTCATCATCATGCGGTTGCAAGCAGGTGGACAAGGAGGCAGTTAGTCCATCCTTGTAGTCTTGCTCAGGACCGGCCACATTGTTGTTGTTGCCCGCATTGTTGTTGCTAATGTATTTGTCATCGGCATTGTTGTTGGGGTCGATGAAATGGACGCTTTGGTTATCGTCTACAGCTTGGTCGACCATGAAAATCGAAAGGTTGATGAAGATTTTATTTGGTCTTGAGAAGAAGACATGGAAGTTGGTTTCCCATAGACGGCGCAACCTATCGTACTTGACCAGAAGGGATTGTTAAGGCCCACGAACATCAAGTCGAACAACAGTTGAATGTGAATTGGAGGGGGGGTAGCTGCAAGACACTTCGATGCCAAAGTAAGGTTCAAGTGAAAACAAGTATAAGAGTGAGTGAATGAATGAATACCTGACCCTCTCAAGTGAGAGGGTATTTATAGCCCCCAGCGTTGGGCTAAGGTCTTCAATGATGAGTCACGATGAGGCCCAACAACGAAGAAGGCTAGGGTTTACGGGTGTATGCAATCCAACACGTGGCCTCCTCCTTGGTCAACTTCCTCGAGAAAGCGGGAAAACTAGATCCGTTGTTCTCGAAGGGCGGGATGATGACGATAAGGACATGTGGGTTATGCTTCCTAGTGGATACGTGGGGAAATGCCCAACGGTTCTTAGTTTGTACTGCACCCTTTTGGGACTTTGTAAAGACGCTGGATCTGGCCTCCCTAACGGTGGGACAAGTCTCGGCCCAGTTCAGAACAAGTATCTACTAGGGACAAGTCCAATTATCATCTCTAAGAGAGTACATATTTTAATAGCGATTGACTGATAGTTTATAACTTATAAATGATGATTGATAATTGATAGCTTATAGCTTATAGTTGATGGTTGAAAATGATAACTGATAAACAATTGAAGCGTTTGGTAAAATTAACGATTCAACTAACTTATAAATGTAAAATGACATAAAAGATATGTAATACATAATTATTTTATTTTGAATTAAAATAAATTATAAAAGATAAAAATGTATTTTGTTAAAATAATAAGGATAAAAAAGAAATAAATAATGATAAGTTATAAGCTAAGACGCTATTTGAAATAACGTCTGAAAAATAAGCAATAAACTAACAAAATAAGCTATAAGTTTATGATGAAAAAACCGCTAACAAACATGTCTAAATTGACGCTTATAAGTCATAAATTCAAAATTGTGTCATACCAAACAGAATCGTACTCTCTATTATAAAATAATTGTCTTAATTGTATTTAATTTTTTATTTGATTTTATTATTTTTTATAACTTCACTACTATTTTAAAAAAATTAATTAATTAATTTTACAATTTACTACAATATACTCAGTTTCTTCTTATTATACTTAAATTTATAGTTTTTAATCTTAATTTTTACTACTAATAATATTTTGTAAAAATTCATTAAAATTTTATATTTAAACAAATAAAATATATCTCTTAAAATTTGAAACATTTAATATAATACTGCAAATTCTTTTTATAAATTAGTTAAGGATTTTGTCTATTTAGTAATCATCCTATATTATTCAATAAATGAATTTAACTTTGTTTTTATTTTTATTAATTGTTTTTAAGAATGTTGATATATGTGTTTTATGTAAGAATATCTCAATGAGTAAAAAATTATTTATTTATTTTTTAAATGAAAGTAAAGCAGTAAAAAAGGTTTTGGATTCATCCATGTGCATGTTCTGAAATTTGAATAGCTAAAAATGCCGCCATTTCAATGCATTTACCAGGTTTGCTGTATTGAATATTAAATGTACATCTACTATACTAGTACACGCAAAAGAGAAAATAAATGACTTAATTAGTTGCGTTGGAGCTTTATACTTTAATGTTTCCATATGAAGTAGTTCAGTTCCTATCTGGTAAATTTTCTACATGCCAAATATGCAAATATTATATATGCAAAAAGCATGATGGAATGCTGAAAAAGCATATGGCAAAATCTAAGGACAATGTGTCACTAAAAGAAATATAAAAAACAGATAGAAGAAAAAGATGTGTAGTTAGAGTCATATAGTACACGTAGAAACTCCAAAATAAGACGGCAAGACCAAGTATTTATGTGTTAAACAAAAAAATTAGTAAACGGCTGAAGGAAGACCATAGATGTATCATTGTTTTTATTAAAGTGGTATCATGATTGTCGCACATAGGTTGGATATATTGTTAATTATTTGTAAAATATGTGGTTAATTCAGTTGAACGAATGTTTAGTTCAATTTAAGTTGTAAAATATGATTAGTTCATATCATGAACCAACTACAATTTTACATTATCTATTAGTATTGTTTTTAGTTTTTATTGAATTAATAGTGAAATGTGTTTCTCTCTTCGTTTTAAAATAATTGTCGTTTAAAATCTATGAATGTTGTCATATGATAAATGAATTTTATAAATGTATTGTAAATAGTGTACATAATATTAATTAAATGATATAATTTAAAAAAATAGTAATCATTTCTGTTCTGGACTGGGTCGGGCTGGCCCAAGAGCGAGGATAAAGGCCCAATCCAAACGGCTTTGCAGAGGGTCGCGCCGATCAAGAAGCTACAGGCGTGTCCGACACCGTCCGCGAGCGCGACATCCTCGACTCCATGCACTCCAGCTCGACCTCAACTCGAGCACCCCTCGTAGGGCAGACTATGACCATTACCCCATCACCTGGATTCCGAAAAGACTGCGTCCTCGTCCGTCCGTACTTCTCGCAGAACACCCAGGAAGGAGATCACGTGCGGGTCCCCACTACACACGTAGAACCTGGCAGTTCCTTCATTGGGCCAAACCTGCCCGGCCCAATGAAGGGACCTTGGCCCAGCGCTGGGGGCTATAAATACCCTCTGTTCCCAGAGGGTCAGATATTCATTCTTTTACCATACACACACTTTCTTGCCTGCTCGTACTGCCACTTACTTTAGCATCGAAGTGCCTTGCAGGTACCCCCCCCCCCCCCCCCTCATCTCGTTCAACTTCAGCTCGGAGCCAGTCGTGACGGTCCAGGTCTGATCTGGTAAGATCAGTAGCGCCGTCTGTGGGAAACTAGCTTCCCCGTCTTACAACAACTCAAAGACCAAAGCTCAACTCAACTACCACCGTCATGGCTGACCAAGTTCGTGATGAGCAAAACATTCGCGCCGTCGACACCAACCACGGCCTCGCAGATAAAAATGGACACCTGGATAACGCCGATAACCCCGGTCACAACACCACCCCTGTGTCAACTGCCCCAGGGCCTTCAATCCATCGCGACGGAGCTACTGCGTCATCCTCCTCGGTCCCTCCGCCACTCGAAGAGGACGATGCGGCTCTCGCGAACTATCGGGCTGCCCAGTTTCAGGAAGTCCCCGTCCCCGTCGGGGAGGATGCCACAACCCGAGCGCTGTTCGCAGCGATCAATCAGACAAATTACCTCATCTTCGCCCAAGGGGAAAGATTGAGGGCACTTGAAGACGATCGAAGACCCCCGAGGAGGCCCCGGAGGCCCCAGACTCCACCTCCTCGAGTGACTGAAGTTCATCTCCCGTCTCCCCCGCGGAGACATTACAGAGATACCTCTCGAAGCCCGTCGCCCCGCCCATCGGGGAAACGGCCCCCTTTGGAGAGGCAACCCATCATCGAAGCCGGAGGACGCGGCCGCGCCCCCGCGAGACAGGAGAGAAGACACTCCAGAGACAGGCGTGGAAGAATCAACCAACGAGCACCAAGCTCGAGAGATGCCCAGCACGACCAGGACCGTCGTGCCCGACAGTATTACAGGTCCCCATCTCTGTCCCCAGAGCGGAGCGACGAGGACGACCCCCGCGGTCCCCTGTCGCAAGCTATCATGGAGGCGCCTATCCCCCCGGGCATGGAGAAGCCTCCACACTTGAAGGAATACGATGGAGTCGCGGACCCGGTCGACCACATAGACGAGTTCGAGGCTATGCTGCACTATCACAATGTCGGGGGGCCCATCAAATGTCGGCTGTTCCCCACGACCCTCAAGAAGGCGGCAATGGACTGGTACAAAGGACTCGCCCCGGGGTCAATCACCTCGTGGCAGAACCTGAAGAACCAGTTCATCAGTTCATTCACGGCGTCTCGGCGACACCCAAAGACCGAGGTGGCTCTCGAGGCCATCATCCAGAGACAGGATGAAACCTTGAGAGAGTTCATCAATCGCTTCAACCGTGAAGTCATACAGGTCCCCTGCGCGGACCACATAAAGAGATATCTGCTGGAGAGGGGGCTCCTCCCCGACACGGAATTCAGAAAGGCCGTGGGCATTGAGCCACCTAGAACATTTGATGCCCTCCTCGAAAAGGCCCAGGCGTACATGGATTATGAGGAGAGAGAAGCGGCCAACAGAGCCCGAGACCCCCAGACTCGCGGGTCCAACAGCAACCCGCGCCAGGAAGCTGCTCCTCCTCGAAGAACCGGGGAGAAAAGAAAAGAAGACAGACCCCGGGAAGTCCGAGAGCAAAGGGGACCCTCGGGGCGTTTTACCGAGTACACTCCGCTCACAGCTTCCCGCGAGTGCATTTTGGCGGAGTGTGCCAGCACTGACTTCAAGGAGGGCGGCGTCAAACGTCCCCGACCTGCTCCCGCCAAGCCCGGAGCAGACAAGAACAAGTATTGTCAGTACCATAGGAGCCATGGTTATCTGACTGAAGATTGCGTCCACCTCAAGGACGCCATCGAAACCCTCATCAAGGGAGGAAGGCTCGCACAATACCGGCGAAACAACGCTCCTTGTCGTGACGCCCAGGAGACAAGAGAGCCGGAGGAAGACGCCTGACCATCTGATGAGTTGGTCCCCATCCAGACCGCCTTCTCCGTGACCAGACCCGAGGACTTCGACGTCCCCGAACACCTGGGGGAGCCGCTCACAACACACAGCAGGTGGGAATATTTCCCCTCCGCCATGGTCATCAACGGCGGAGGATTCAACGACTTCACCATTAATTCGGCCAAGAGGAAGCTGGATGAGCTGGTCGACGCGGCACCCCCGCAAACCGTGACATTTGAAAGGGTGAAGGGCAGGTCAGAACCCATCACCTTCTACCTAGAAGAGCTCCCCAGGGGAGCCCCTAACGCGGTCATCCCCTTGCTGATAAGGGCAAGAATGGCCAACTTCGATGTGCATCGCATCCTCGTCAACGAAGGAAGTTCCGTCGACGTAATGTACAGCCAATTGTTCTGAACTCTACAGCTGGACGACTCACATCTCTCGCCATATGTAGGGTCGGACTTACAGGGTTTCAACGGCTCGACCTCCAAACCTTGGGGATATGTCGAGCTCCTGGTTACATTCGGCGAGGGAACAGCGATAAGACAGGTCAAAGTACGCTTCCTCGTCATCAACTGCCCGTCCCTCTACAACTGCATTCTGGGAAGACCGACACTAGCAGAACTGACAGCAGTGCCCTCCACCGTCCACCTGAAGATGAAATTCTACACCAAAAGGGCACGGGTAGCTACTATCCAGGGAGACCTAGCCGCTGCTCGGAGGTGTTTCAACGCTGCATCTAAGGGACGCGACACTGTCGACGTAGGGACAAGGCCCACCAAAAGACCAGCAACGACGCGACAGGAGCCCGACAAGCAAGAGCCCGCCAAGGAAGAAGTCCAGAAAGCTCCACCAAAGGTCGACTTTATAGCTCTGAACGCTCGTTTCGATCAGGACGAACCTCCCAACGGCGAGCAAGTTCCACTCTGACCGATATCAGACGGGGATTTTGAGCTCGTCCCCCTCGGCACAGACCCGAGCAAAGGAGTAAAGATTGACAAGGATCTCCCCGACCTGGCAAGGAAGCAAATCAAGGCCTGCTTGCACGAGAATGTTGACCTGTTCGCCTGGAGCGCCGCAGAGATGCCCGGACTCGACCCGGAGGTCGCCTGTCACCACCTCGCCATAGTTCCTGCCGCTAGGGCTGTAGTACAACATAGGCGTAGGCAGTCTCCAGAGAAAATGGAGGCTGCTGAAAAAGTTGTAAAAGACCTCCTAGAGGCAAATTTTATTTCTGAAGCCCCGTATTCCACCTGGCTGTCAAACGTTGTACTTGTTAAAAAGAATAATGGAAAATGGAGAATGTGTGTTGACTATACCGATCTCAACCGGGCTTGCCTAAAAGATGCTTTCCCTTTACCGAACATAGACATGTTGGTCGACAACTCGGCCGGCTACAAAACGTTGTCGTTCATGGATGCTTACTCGGGCTATAACCAAATCCCGATGGCCGTGGGCGACAAACACTGCACGGCTTTCATGACCAGCTCGGGCAACTATTACTACAATGTAATGCCCTTTGGACTAAAAAACGTCGGGGCAACTTACCAACGCATGATGAACAGGGTTTTCCACAAGCAGATTGGGGACATGCTCGAGGTCTACATGGATGACATGATCGTCAAATCCCGAGCAGACACCGACCATGCAACACACTTCAAGGCAGCCTTTGCCCAAGCAAGACAAAGTAAAATGAGATTCAACCCCGAGAAATGCACGTTCAGAGTCAAGGCAGGAAAATTCCTCGGATTCTACCTAAAAGAACAAGGAATCGAAGCCAACCCCGACAAGTGTCGAGCATTCTCCGACCTCCCGACACCGACGTCGAAGAAGTCAATACAAGTCATGAACGGAATGCTCACATCATTGTCCCGCTTCGTCGCGAGGTCCGCTCAGCACACCATCCCCTTCTTCAAACTCCTTCGCAAAGAAGCAGCCTTCGAATGGAACGAGGAGTGCGAACGGGCACTGCGCCACCTAAAGCAAAGTCTATCTCGACCACCCGTATTATCTCGACCAGCCGACGGGGAGCCACTGTTCCTATACTTGGCCGTCTCAAACGAAGCTATCAGCGCGGCTCTCATCCGCGAGACCATCGACGGACAGAAACCTGTCTACTTCATGAGCAAAGCCCTACAAGGACCCGAAAGCAGGTACCAACAGATAGAAAAGGTAGCTTTAGCCCTCGTCAACGCGGCGAGGAGACTCAGACACTATTTTCTGGCCCACACAATCATCGTGCGAACCGACCAACCAGTGAGGCAACTCCTGGGTCGGCCCGACATGGCGGGCAGAATGTTGAAATGGTCCTTGGAGCTCTCCGAATTTGACATTCAGTACGAGAGTAGGAAAGCCCTGAAAGCACAAGCCCTGATCGACTTTGTCGCGGAAATGACCGCTCATGACCCACCCGCTGGGAAGGAACACAAATGGACCATCTTCGTCGATGGGGCCTCCAGCTCGTCCGAAAGTGGCGCAGGAATCCTCCTAGAGAACGAGGAAGGCGTAGTGGTCGAACACTCGTTAGCTCTCTCCTTCCCGACGTCGAACAACCAAGCAGAATACGAGGCCCTGCTCGCAGGACTGAGGCTAGCCGAGGACCTGGGGGCCCGCGAAATACAAATCTACACAGACTCCCAACTCGTTGCCTCTCAAGTCCAGGGGAGTTACCAAGCCAAGAACGACAACCTCACCGAATACTTAAACTTAGTAAAAAAATACATGACAAAGTTTGAACGAGCAGAGATTTCACATGTCCCCCGCGAGCAAAACACAAGGGCAGACATATTGTCCAAACTCGCGAGCACGAGAAAGAAGGGCGGAAACAAATCCGTCATACAAGAATCCCTAGCACGCCCGAGCATCGAAAGATCCTCGACACCAGTCGAAGTCCACGCCATAGGAGATGCCTCGTCCTGGATGACCCCGGTGTACAATTTCCTGACGAAAGGCGAACTCCCCTCGAACCAGATGGATGCGACCACCACAAAACGACGAGCATGCTCCTACGTGGTGTTCGAGCACAAACTGTACCGCAGGGGATTCTCCATCCCCCTCCTAAAGTGCATCGATGAATCCACAGTCCCCGAGGTACTGCGGGAGATACACGAAGGGATCAGCGCCCAACACATGGGCGATAAGTCTTTGGCGAGGAAAGCCCTTCGAGCGGGGTATTATTGGCCGACGATGCAGCAGGACGCCAAGGAACACGTCAAGAAGTGTGACAAGTGCCAGAGGCATGGTGACATGCACCTCGCCCCCCCTCACGAACTGAGCATACTGTCGTCTCCGTGGCCGTTCGCATGGTGGGGTATGGATATCCTTGGTCCCTTCGTGCAAGGGACTTACCAAAATAAATTCCTCATCGTGGCCGTGGATTACTTCATGAAATGGATAGAAGCCGAGGCTCTCGCGAAGATCACCTCGCACAACATCCTCCGTTTCTACAAGAGAAACATCCTCGCCAGATTTGGAATCCCGAGGGCACTGGTGACCGACAACGGCACCCAATTCACCGACCACGGGTTCCAGGACTTCGTCACCAAACTAGGAACAAAACAACACTTCACCTCGGTCGAGCACCCTCAAACCAACGGGCAAGCCGAAGCCGCGAACAGAGTCATTCTCCGGGGACTCAAACGCCGACTCGGCGAAGCAAATAGGGGTTGGGTCGAGGAGCTGCACAACGTCTTGTGGGCATACTACACCACGCCCCACTCAACGATGGGAGAGACCCCCTTCCGACTAACATACGGCACCGAGGCCGTCATCCCGGTGGAAATCAGGGAACCCTCCAGATGGACAGAGAATCCCCTTGACGAAGAAATGAACGACGAGGCACTCAGGGACGAACTCGACTTAGTCGAGGAAATCCGATCGGGGGCGGCCCTATGCGAAGCCACCTTAAAACAATGAGTGTCTCTGAGCCACAACGACAAGGTCATTAAACGCGAGTTCAAAATCGGCAGTCTGGTGTTACGAAGGAACCAGAAAGACTCCCGCGAAGGGAAATTGGCCGCGAACTGGGAAGGGCCTTATCGCGTCCATGGCACCACTGGTACCGGGGCATATTACCTCGAGCAACTAGACGGAGAACCACTACCACGACCCTGGAATGCTGCTAAACTAAAGCAGTACTATAGTTAAAAACCCTTAACACCGAGGACTCTCGCCGTCGACATCCCACGTCCGGTCAACGAGGAAAAACGTCCGACCCCGTAGAAAGGCCGAGGTACAGGCCCAACCTACGCCCAAACGGCATAGTGTCGTTCAGCAGACGAACATGAACGATATTGCCCGACGTGGATACCTCAATCGAGTTCCACCGTCGAAGTACCTGTAGGGAAGAACACCCAGCTCGCGATGGGCAGTTCACGCCGCGGGTGAACAACCCCGATCCGGGTCATACACTCGAACAAGCGGCTTCTCTCCGCACGCCCGACGAATCTCGAAGAACGTCGGACCATCCAAAAGGGTCGAAAAAGAATCTCTCCTCGAGGTCGTTACTTAGGCGAATTTCGCCACCGAATAGAAAGCCGAGCACAAGCATGTCCCGAACAAAAGACTTAGGCAAATTTGCCAACAAAGTCGCAACCACACACGGGCAAGACTCGGGGCCATAACTTAGGCCAGTTTTTATCGCAAAATATCAAAGCATAAACACGGGCAAATAATCAAAAGTCGAAACAAACATTCATTCGAAAAGCCCGTGGGCAACAAAACAAATAGAGATAAACCGACCAAGAAGGCCGACGATGTTCAGGAATTACAAAGAACGGACACGCAGGCCCAAAAAGTAAAATATGCACGGGCACGCAGGCCCCAAAAACAAACCATCAATAAAGGCGCGCAGGCCCTACTAGAATCTCACAGCTAGACTTCCCCGGGGCTATCACCGCCGACAATGGGAGACTCGGGCGGGGGCACGACCTGTCCGTCAATGATCTGAGACATGTAGTCTACTCCTTTAGTATTCAGATCGGGATTCAACAGAGCGAGCTGGCTAACCGCGGCTTCAAAGCCATCCGCCAAAGCACCGACACAGTCCGCCTCGAGGAGTTGAATACGAGCAACCAATTCCGACCGACTCCTCAAAGGAGTTGTCTCCTCCGACTCATCCTCGACAGAGAGCATGGCGGCCTTTAGTTCCTCGACCTTTTTGGTGAGGCGCTCGTTGTCATTTTCAAAGCGTTCCCGGTCCTCCCGGAAGTACTCCCTCTCCTCGGCAATCTTCCCCGAGTTCTCTTTCTCCGTAGCCAGCAGCTCGGCTTGCTCGCGGAACATCTCCTCGGAGCGCTCCAAGGCAGCCTTTAACTTTCGTGAGCTTGCAGTAAGGGCAGCTTTCTCCTGTTCCAGCTCCTTGATGCGATCAGAATCTGCCCCCTCCTCGGCCAGCACAACGGCCATCTCGGCCATTTT
Organism: Vicia faba; assembly: GCA_948472305.1. Taxonomy (NCBI): domain Eukaryota; kingdom Viridiplantae; phylum Streptophyta; class Magnoliopsida; order Fabales; family Fabaceae; genus Vicia; species Vicia faba. Next base: position 148,866,286 of record OX451741.1, on the reverse strand, counting down.
GACCATCCCGACCATGTTGGCGGCCAAATGCTTTCTCCGATTCTCCTTGCTCAGCCTCCTAATGGTATCAGCTTCGTCAGCGCTTACGGACAAGGGAAATCCCTCGAAGAAACCCTCCTCTTTAAAACAGGGGGCAACCCGAAGGACCTCACCGCACCAGAGTCCTCGCCGACCTCCGGTTGGCTCTCCACCCGGTTCCTCTTCCTCGGTATCAGGTCGGTATGCGGCTCAACATCCTGAGCATCCGGGGACCCTCCAGAAGCATCGCCCGGGCTAGTTGGCGGGCCCATCCTCGTCGCCTGAGGAGCTCGCACCACTCTCTTGTTGACTTTCTTATCCTGTGTCAGCTTCAGGAGCCTCTCCTTTTGTCCAGCCATGAGACCTGCATAAAAGAACCCCGGGTTAGTGACGAGCAAACAAACAAGCGAAGAAATTCAAACAAAACGAAAAAAGTAAACGACCTAGCAGGTTCGCGGCCTGCCCGAAGGACTGGCACTCCACGAGCGCCTTCGTATCAATAGGCCGGGCCTCAAAGGTCGGATAACCATCTTCGTCAAGAATATCCTTTCCCTCCCTCGTGGCCCACCGGGCAGGGAAGAAACTATCAACATATCTGCAGAGGGTACCATAGGCCTCCTCGTCTTCAGTGCTCATCCCACCCGTGGGCATATGGTAGCTCCCGGTGCCGTGCTCATAGTGACGCGAGGTCCAATGCAAGGGGAACTTGGCCACACGCCCCAACACCGGGAGTCCCTCATCGTCTAGAAGAGCCTCCTCGTGATCGTCGGTCACCTCCGTTTCTTCCTCGTATACAGACTCTAGACCAGTTTTGGTAACCGGACGCACGATGTACCATTTGTCCTTGAACCCCCGGACAGAATCCATATACATCCTGAACAGTCTCTTCGACTGTTTCAGGGAAACCCAACTGTGTCTACCTCCCCGAGACTGGCGTTGTAAATGGAAGACTCTGAAGAAAAGAGGTATGGTCGCCCCAATCTTTAAAAAGCGACACGTCAGCTCGAATGCCCGGAGGAAAGCAATCGAGTTGGGGTGAAGCTGCGACGGGGCCAACTCCAGATGACTAAAGACCCCGACTTGAAAATCACTGAAGGGGAGCTTTAGTCCAAGGTCCTTGAAAGCGATCTCATACATGGGAAACCCGTACTCGGGGAACTCCGAGCAGATCCGCACGGTAAGAGTCGGCCTGGTGACAACGAAGTTTTTCTGAAAGTCGGGCTGACTACCGCCCTGCTCGACGATAGTATACGCACTCCGACTGCGCCGACTGTAAGCAGAAGCAATCCCTCTGGGCTCGGCGCCCACCCACTCCAGCAGCGGATCATCGATGGTATCGACCAAATTCACATTCTCCTCGGCGCTTTGATCTTCCACCTTATTGCGCCCCGAGGAACACGGTTCATCCTCCATCGTTACCTGCAAAGCACGGGAAGCCGGTCAATTGGGGAGCAAATCCACACGCTCGCCATAACTGACGGGAAGAAGGGCACGACAAACCGAGTCACACTCCACACACGATTAAAAAGTTGGAGTTTCGAACAAAAGAGTGGAGTCACCTCCCCGACGCCAAGATACCGCGACAAGCCTTCCTACAGATTGCCTAAACGGGCCAACATCCCGACCAGTCATGAATATGTCGACCTAGGCTATGGACATGGCGAGCGATACCATAAATCCTAAAACTAGAACTATGAATTTACCGGGCACTATCACGAATTAGGCGCCCTGAATCATGAAGATCCCGGGAAGCACTGCGAGTCAAATACCTAAACTATGCATTTACCGGGCACAAACATGTGTTTGCCGGGCATAAACATGGATTTGCCGAGCCAAAATACGAATCTACCGGGGCTAATCCCAGACGCACAGTCTCTAACGTATAAAACAATGGGAAATATCACATACCACAGAGGAAAAACATGAGGGATAGGACGCTTACTTGAAATCAGGAAAGAGATACGGCGGCGGAGAAGAGAATCAACGGCGGAGAGCACGGCGGTCCTATGAAAAACAGCAGCAGTAGAGGCAGAGGAAGGAGGAGAAGCGCGAAGAAGAAAAACGTATTTTGGGGCCCAAGGACCCTATTTATAGTGATGACGTGGAATACAAAACGTCACCCCGGGGAACCACGAGCTTCCCTCCTCGACACATAGCTCCCCTAGGCAATGATGACCCTATCTTCAATAGGGTGGCGGCATGGTTCCCAAGAGATGCCTCGTGTGCTCAACGAACACAGCCCGTCGAGAGTCCCCCGAGCACTCCTCGAAAGGAATTATCTCACGAGCGCGACACAGGGGAAACTCCTCGAGTGACCACGGGGAACTAAATCTCTTGTCCGAGCACGGGACCTCGTGACGGAGGAGAACTAAAGATCAAGCCATGGCTCCTACTCCAGGAACCACGACTTGGGGGGCTCATGTTCTGGACTGGGTCGGGCTGGCCCAAGAGCGAGGATAAAGGCCCAATCCAAACGGCTTTGCAGAGGGTCGCGCCGACCAAGAAGCTACAGGCGTGTCCGACACCGTCCGCGAGCGCGACATCCTCGACTCCATGCACTCCAGCTCGACCTCAGCTCGAGCACCCCTCGTAGGGCAGACTATGACCATTGCCCCATCATCTGGATTCCGAAAAGACCGCGTCCTCGTCCGTCCGTACTTCTCGCAGAACACCCAGGAAGGAGACCACGTGCGGGTCTCCACTACACACGTAGAACCTGGCAGTTCCTTCATTGGGCCAAACCTGCCCGGCCCAATGAAGGGACCTTGGCCCAGCGCTGAGGGCTATAAATACCCTTTGTTCCCAGAGGGTCAGGTATTCATTCTTTTACCATACACACACTTTCTTGTCTGCTCGTACTGCCACTTACTTTAGCATCGGAGTGCCTTGCAGGTACCCCCTATCTCGTTCAACTTCAGCTCGGAGGCAGTCGTGACGGTCCAGGTCTGATCCGGTAAGATTAATTTCTATATTGAAAAGTGAGACTGACATTATTTTTAAAAAAAAAAAATATTTGTTAAAACGATTAATAGAGAGAGAGGGATATTTTAATAAAACATATGACAAGTAGAATATTTCAGCCACTTGATTATTAAGAATAACTAATTAGAATATTTTAAATTCAAGCTCCAACTTTGATTATTAAAAATAATTAATTAAAATATTTTAAATTCAAGCTCCAAATTAGAGTCAATATAAAAGACAGAACTTCATAGGCCGGGAGAAAACGAAAGAAAAGGCCTGTTTCCTTGGAAGCCAACATTATGAAAAGCTTCTTTTGTAATTTAAGGTAATTTACATAATATAATTAAGTAACAAGTTTACGTTAAATTAAATAACGTAAGGACAACCTACAAAAGTTACTTGTTATAGTTTTATGCATTGTAGTTTAAGCTTCTTTTATAGAGTTACCGTGATAATTAATTAATTTAATCATTGGTGGTGATGAATAAGTATTCATTAATTGAAGTAATTGAAAAATAAACTCTAATAAAGATTGATTTAATTTCATCCCAAAGATTAATGAAATCATTAATCCCTTCCTACGGACGACAGGTCATAAAACTAAACCCCCTTTGATCTAATTTTTCACCAAACGTTTATGAAAGAGACCCATCCAATATTAATAGGTTTTATGAAGGATTCAATATTTGAAAATGACTTTTAAAATCTGATTTGTACATCTGTAAATATTTATTAGGATTAAGATGATAGCAAGTATTAATAAATTGGACTATGATTATTAAATCTAGATATTTGAGAATCTAAATAATGTTTTGGTAGGTTGGAAATTCAATCTAAGTTAATTCATTTTTTCAAATTGTTTTCATGTTTAAATTAAAACCAAGCAAATCAAACTCAATTTCTATAGGTTTGAATATCAATTATTTTTAAAAAATTTAGTAGATAATTGAACATATAATTATTGATTATGATATGTTTTTTAGGTCGGAGATACTTAGACGAGAAATGAATTTTAGATGAACATTTCAATATTTTTTTGAATTTAGTTGAGTAAATATACATCACCAAATTAAATCGATTATTTAATGTCACATCACTTTTTTATTTTACTATTTTAAAATAAATTCACATTTTAAATTAATTTATACTAAAGTATTAATATCAAACTAAATTAACTAATCTGATTTAAATTTATTTCTGATTTAAATTTATTTCAATCTCTTTTCAATCGCAGTTAACATTTAATTCTATTTTTATTATAAAAAATAATTAAAGTAATTATCAAAAAATTTATATTTATAATGTGTTGAATTTATTTATTTTTAAAAAATTATAATTTTTCTTGCAAATATGACATGTAAAAAGAAATAAGGAATATATTTTGTTAATAATATTATCTTAGATATGGTATGTCGAATTTTTTTTTTAATAACTAGGTATTAAAAAAAAATTCGCAAATAACTATGTTTCGGAGAAAATTACGCAAATAATCATGTTTCAGAAAATTTCACAAGGGAGGAACCAATCCAGTTGGCGCCTACACCTTACTTTAAAGGGGAAGCGCCATCTCACTTGGCGCCTAGGTGTGAAAGGCTTGCCCTAAGTCAAGTGAGATGGCGTCTTAGTGCAATTGGGAGGCGATTTTTCGCGTTTTTTATTTTAAATGCGGTGCGTTACGTAAACGATAAAGGATTAACAAAATTGATTTTTTATTTACACAATATGATTACACACATAACGATTACATAAAAAAATACAGATTAATCAGTGGTCCCCTGAAACCCGGTTCCACATCCCCGTCCTCACCTTTCCGTGCTGGGTTTCGTCGCGTTTCCTGTTGTGGCATGGTCAATGGCCCAGCAAAGTCAATGCATTCTGGATCCATGAAACCGGTCAGATCTCCATATCTAGAAGATCCGCTTTGGTACAATCGGTTGCCCATACCCTCAATATTTGGTCGTGTTGGTGGTGGGTGGGGTTCCATGGTTGGTCTGTAGCACTGGTCGTCTGAGTACGGGGGATAGAAAGGAAATGGATCTTGGGGTGTTTGGTATTGAGAATGTTGGGTGCTTTGGTGATGTTGTGGTTGATGGTAAGTTGGGTCGGTTGGTTCATAATCGTCGGACAATCCCAGATCAGGGCTAAGGTTGGATGTTGAGGGGCCCATATTGGGATATGTAGAAGACTGAAATTGTGTGTGGGATATGCGGGTGTATTGGTATTGTGATTGAAATTGTGGTTGGGTGTGAGGCATATGGGGGTATTGGTACTGAGGTGGTGATTGTGGTTGGTTATGGGGCATGTGAGTGTAATTGTATTGTGGTGGTGACTGTTGTTGGGTGTTTGTGGTTCTGTTTCGTCGGGGGGGTTGGTGGGAGGTTGATGTGTGTTGGGTTTATTGTTGGGGAAATGAGGGTTGTGCCCATTGTGTTCGTGGGTCAACTAAATACCTTGGATGAGACACGTGCATTTCTGGGGTACTAACCGATCTGTACCAAGATAAATACTAATCTGTGTGTCGCATATTACCATGGTTGAGGAAAACTGGGAATTACAAGACATGTCGGTGAGGCCTCTGCCACATCTTACACCATTCTGGAGCAAAATCTTTCCAATTGGTAAGACCCCATTGGGCGTCGACCCTTTTGAGATGCCACGGGGACAAACAAGTTGGATCGTCGGGTATCTCTTGATGCATTCCAAACTGTATCTTGACACGGTCGTTGTGGTGCATCTCCACAACATTGAACCATATGATTGCAGTCTTTGCGCTCCAAATTGTTGCATCCTCGGGGTTTGGTTCATGGTCCAAACCCAAATATGGTCTCTAGACAAACTGCGGATAAAATTAAATCAGCTTAATGAAAACGTAATAAATAAATAATTTAAAAGTAGAAAAGTTGAAAGGTATGACGTACATCATCCAGGCCAAGGTGATCCAATAGATTGCGGTATAGAGCGACATTGAATCTTGGATTCTTGCCATAATCCATACCCCTCACGCAGTACCTAAAGGAATTGAAAAATATTTTATTTTTATCATATATTTGGTGAAGAGATGAATAGTAATAAATGATATAAGTTGATGACTTACTTTGTTGCGTATGGGAAAACGAACGTATCGTTGTTGACGGGCTTTATGGACTCCATCCTCCACCAATCCCAGGCTTGAAGTAAAAAAGTGCAGCCATAAAATATACATTTTTCCTTGATTTCATTTTTACACAAAAAACTATATAGATGGGCTAAAACAGCAGAACCCCAACTATACTTTCTAGTTTTTTTCGAAGTCTCTAAGTAAATTTAAATACATAAAATTTACACTATTTCCCGTACTTTCGGGAAATAAAAAGGTTCCAAATAGTATTATTATATAATTTCTAGCTTTTATTACCTTAGCTAGCTCGGAGGAATTTTCGTTCAATTCCAGAGTCGCATAATGATTTTGTAGCTCAATAAGTAGTACACTCTGACCTCTCGCACCACCACCTTCAACCATATCCCAGCCCAACAATTCTTCACACAGAATTGGGTTGTTGAACCGACCCATTAACCGCCTTACCGTCGACAGGGAGACCCAATAACATGTACACGTCCTCTAGTGTGACGGTACATTCACCTATTGGTAGATGAAATGTATGGGTCTCTGGTCTCCACCTTTCCAACATTGCAAGTATGAACTTTGAATCAATCATGCAGTTGGAGATCTTTATAATGTTTCCGAAACCTGCGTATTCGAGAAAGGGCACGACCAACGGGTCGGGAGCAAGGTAGTTGTGTGACCGGATTCTGAATCTTTTAGTATCCTAAGTTAATAATGTAAAAAGTGTAAGAGTAGGTAAGATGAATAAAGCATTAATAGAAGTATGAAAAATGTATAAGTATACAAGAAACTTACAAACGCTGCAATATTGTCCCTTGTGCCTCTATGAAAATCGCCCATTGTGAGAAGAGCCATTGTTGAAAATGTCTGAGATTATGAAAGAGTTTGAAATTATATGAGATTATGAAAGAGTTTATAGCAGAGAGTGAGGCGATTGTGGATGCGATAGAAGTATGTGAGGTGGTAGGTGGGTGCATGCATGATAAGTGTCACTCTTGCAGTGTAGGTGCAGGCTACATGGCAGCGTTGGGGAAGGCATCTTTGTATGCATGTAACACGATTGGACGTGAAGGGAGGCGCCATTGGACTTGGCGAAAGAGTACAAAAATGAAAGGTGTCGCCATCCCTGTTGGTGAATAAGCGATGGCATGGGTTGCAGTGTAGGTGCAGGCTAGGTGACAGCCTTGAAGAAGGCATCTCTGCATGCATGTAACACGATTGGACGTGAAGGGAGGCGCCATTGGACTTGGCAAAAGAGTACAAAAACGAAAGATGTCACCATCCCTGTTGGCGAATAATAGGTGGCATGGGTTGCAGTGTAGGTGCAGGCTAGGTGACAGCCTTGGAGAAGGCATCTCTGCATGCATGTAACACGATTGGACGTGAAGAGAGGCGCCATTGGACTTGGCGAAAGAGTACAAAAATGAAAGGTGTCGCCATCCCTGTTGGCGAATAAGAGGTGGCATGGGTTGCAGTGTAGGTGCAAGCTAGGTGACAGCCTTGGAGAAGGCACCTCTGCATTCATGTAACACGCTTGGACGTGAAGGGAGGCGCCTTAGAGGTTGGCATGGGTTACAGTGTAGGTGCAGGCTAGGTGACAGCCTTGGAGAAGGCATATCTGCATGCATGTAACACGATTGAACGTGAAGGGAGGCGCCAATGGACTTGGTGAAAGAGTACAAAAATGAAAGGTGTCACCATCCCTGTTGGAGAATAAGAGGTGGCATGGGTTGCAGTGTAGGTGCAGGCTAGGTGATAGCCTTGGAGAAGGCATCTCTACATGCATGTAACACGATTGGACGTGAAGGGAGGCGCCTTAGAGGTTGCTTACTGTTGGTTTATTTAAATTCAGTACAACCTATTTAATCTTACATTTATCAAAACACTCCTACACTTAATCTCAAATCTAGAACTTTCAAAAATTCAAGCAATTAACTCAAATACTTCAAACCTTCAAACCTTCAAACAGTCATACACAATGGCCTTTGCACCCCCAATATCTGATCAGTGCATATTTCAATGGTGAGACATACATTTGTCTCACCTCTGGGTTTTTGTTTAGAGACACTGAGAACATCTGATTTTGTTTAAATAGGAAAGCCAATTTCTTGTATTTCAAAAAATGATTGGAGGTCAAACTTGGACGAGGTCCCGTGACACAAATATTTTATCACAATCCAGTTTTTTTTGGTAACAACCAAATAATATTTTATAAGGTTGAGGTTCAAGATGACGAGGACCTTCAGAATATGTTTTTCAGTCATGAGTATTCTGGGTACGACTCTATTGAGTTGTACATTATGATGTGAGAACCTCGGCTGTCACAAGTGGTTGATCCTCTAGAGACCGAACAAGCAGAAGTAGATTTCGTTGATGAAGAAGAAGAAGATGACGAGTTGGAGTTTGACGACATGGTCAACAATGATTCGAAGACGATGGGATACCTGGTATTACTTCAAACGAGATCTACACACCACCTCCGCACATGACAAACTTCAACATGGGCAGAGATGAACCATCTTCTGATTTATTTTTCAATCCGTATATGTAGTTGGATGAAAACTTAAAAGAGAAAGACAAATTTCGTAATAGAGAAGAATGTATATGAGCCATCAAAAAATTTCACATGCTTAACTCGGTCGATTTTAAGGTGGACCGTGTAAATCTAGAAAGGTACAAGATCAATTGTGTCCACCCAGATTGTATGTTCAAGCTCACTGCATCATACAGATTAAGAGGTGATTGTTGGGTCATAGGTTCTATGTCTACCCACACGTGTCTCAGTTCTACTCAATCACAAGATCATCGAAAACTAAATTATGATCTCATATGTCAAGAAATCCTACCACTCGTCAGCAACGATCCGTCATTGAAGGTGAAAACCATAATCCCCCACATCACTACGGTATTTAACTATACTCCGTCTTACCGAAAGGCGTGGTTAGTGTTGCACCCCAAAATTTGCCCTCTCATTTCTCAAAGAATCACCCTGGATCCTCAAGTTTGCTTCCATCCAATTCCCAGCCTTGAACTACAAATTTTCCAAGAAAATCACTCACAAGGGAAAAATGGTCATTTGCACACTAAAAAGTCAAAACTTTGACTTTTGGACCAAAATCAAATTTCAATAATCATATTTCATCAAGACATGTTAAAATATGAAGTTTGTTTCATCAAGAAATTCAAAAGTCAAAACTACTTTGGAGAAGTCAAAATTCTAAATACTTAGAATTTTTTCTAAGTGTTTAAGGAAATATGACAAGCTCAGAATTTCTGGCCAGATTTTCATCATGATGCAGGATGATTCTGGAAGAACTTATGATTCAATAGTTGTAGAGTTCAATGAGATCTAAAACATTGCAGAACAAAACTTCTCCTAGAAATGCTGGGATTTCAAGTTATAACTCCTTAAAGACACGTCCTTGAAACTGAAACACTCAGCAAATTCTGGACACTTTCAAGACAGAGTTTGGTCAGAACTTCTGGGCAAGTTTTCACAAAGGTTCAGTCAGAGTTTGCCAGGGTAATTCAAAGAAGGTTAAGAAGCATGCTGCAAGCTTCCTAGAAAGTCTGAGAGCTCCTTCAGAACATGACTTGAGCAAGGAGATACAAAGATCAGAGGTTGGATGTTACGCTGAAGCTGAACTTCTGATCCAGAATTAAGCAATGATGCAGAGTTTCACATAGCAGGGTTTCTGATTTGATAACTTTCATCATCATTTAATGCTCATTTAATTCTCACAACCAATTTTGAGTCTTTATCCAAAGGATTTCCCCCACGTGTACCTCTATTGTCTTGGGAAAGTAAACTTTTATGCAAAAGGGTGCTAGGCCCATGTGTTGCTTTTGATTTTCCTTAATTTTGGCTGACAAATCCAGCTTAGGCACGGCTAAAAGCTGCTAACCACCTTACTTTGTGCCTTGAACCATACTTGTTTGAATTTTCTTCAAGAACAAGTTAGCGCCTAGCATATGATGGATGTACTTTTGATTTCTCCAAGCTACTAAATCCTTGCCTATAAATTGAACTACATTGGAAACTGTAAAGAGGTCGGAAATTTGAGAAAGAAAAACCTTGAACCCCTGCAAAAATTCCAAGAGTCCAAAAAATTGCAAACACAAACTACAAAAACCTGTTGGCTTTTGGAGAGAGATTGGCCAAAAGAGAGAAAAGGAAGTTGTGAAACCTTCATAAAAATCCAGATTTCCCAAACAGAAAACGAAACCTTTGTTCTTCCTTTTGGATCAAAGAACATAACCACTGTTCTGTTACTGTCGCTGACACCAGAACATCTAAAGGCAGCAGCTCAAAGCTCTAAGCCCACATTCCGGATTCAAGGTAAGTCTCCCTGACTCTGCATCTTTTCATTCAGAACATCATCAAACTTGTAAATATCATAGTATTGATGTTGTCCATATCACTGCGTAAGTAGAAAAAATGTGGATCATAACTTCTTGATTAGGGCTAGACTCAGATTTAAGATTAGAACTTCTATAAACTGTTGTTCTATTATCCCTCTAATTTGCTGTTTATTAAGAACTGAATAAATTGCTAATGAGCTGATTAAGAGTTGAAATATGGCATAGAACTTCTGATGTTCACACACAGCTTTAGCACAACACAGAACTTCTGAGTTCTCCTTACTGTTTAAACACATTGAACTTCTGATATTCACTCACTGATAACACGTTGAATTGCTGATTGTTCACTCAATGTTTTAACACTTAGAACTTATGGTTTACATGTGCTGATAACACGCTGAACTGTTGATTGTTCGTTCACTATCTTAGCACCATACAGAACTTCTGAGTTCTTCCTACTGTTTTGACACGCACAAAGCTTCTAAGGTTTTCTCACTGTTCTAACATTCAAAAGTTCAGCACATAGCAATCCAGAACTTCTGTATTTTCCCTCCAACGTGTCTTGCAGGACCTCAGAGTGTACCAGTCCAGAACTTCTGATTCCACTGACGTTCCTTTCTGAGTCATCACGCGTCTGGCTTCAGAACTTCTGATCCTTATTTTTTTTCTTGCAACAGCACGCTGTTTCAATTTTTTTCATTTATTTCCCTTTTCATCATTTTTAATATTAACATAAAAAGACATAAAAATATTTTCTTTCATTAATTAATTTATTTCTTTTTTTTTTCTCATTAAGACAAAAACATTTTCTAAACAAGTCCTTTTTTTTCTTTCTTATATTGTACATTTCAATATGGTTTTATAGTAACTTAGGATTTAATTTTATTTGCAACCCCCATTTGTAAATATGTACCCTCATCCCCAAAGTGTTGTAATAACGTAGTAATCTTAAAATTTCGCAATTTATCGCTTTTATATAATATGCTAGTAATTAGGGTTTATATGGCAAGATAAAACCAATCAAATAGAAAACCCTAATTCAAGACAAAATCATACAATCAAACACACTTTGCACACACGCACCCTTAGGGTAATCTCACTTTGTGGCCTATCAAAAAATAGTCATGTCCCTCGAACATGGGTGTTTTAGCAATAGACCCTCGATAAAAGATCGTAGTCCCTCGATGTTGCCTTCGGTAAACGATCTAGTCCCTAAAACAACATTGCTAAAACGTTCCATGAGTTTCCTTCTATGACTATACAAATGTCCCAACGTCCGTCCCTTCACATCCAACGACGGGGCTTTTCACCAAAACAATGGTAAGATAACAACATCTAAAGGAGGAGGAAAAGAACACCTAAGACCTTTTGAGTAGGTAGATTCGCTCCTAGTTGCTTGCTTGCTCACAACAAAAACATTATACACCAACACTCTTACTTTGAAACATTTTCGAAAGACAATACTTTGTACGCGTTCTTATAGAAACGAGAGCCATTACAAAGGAAACCCTTTTCAAAATCACTTTCAAAACACATTTCACGAACATTCTTTTGAACTATTTTCAAAACAACACTCTGTATGCATTCTTATAGAGACGAGAACCATTACAAAGTCACATTTTCAAAATACTTTCAAAACCCACATCACAAGCACACATGTAAACAAAAATCAAGTGATCTAGCAAGCAACTAAGAGCCCATGGAAAAACATGGATGAAAAGGGTGCTAATACCTTTCCTTTTCATAATTTACCCCACGAACTCAAGAAAACATCTCTAAAGGTCTTTTTTGTGCTTTTTCACCTTTCCTTATTGAATAAAAGAAAAGTCGGCGACGACTCTTGCAAAACCGCAACATTTGCGAACACAAACGCAAAAACAATCAAGTCAGTTCTCCCACCGTATCACAGAACTGACGACTCTGCTGGGGATATATACTTAAAATTGGGGTTACCTTAGGGTTAGATCATATTTACTTGCTTACATTGTTCGATTTATTTACTTTACATTATGGGTCCTTGTTTGGGTTACTGTTAAAAATCCTACACCCAAATTTGGGGACACCTTCTAGGTAAGTAGCAATAAACTGTGAGAGAACTGTGTGGGGTATACCGACACGGTTGAAGCAGTAGCTACATTGATGTAGTACTTTGGTTGGTACCGGTAACCCTAAGGTAACCTTATTATTATTATTATTATTATTATTATTATTATTATTATTATTATTATTATTATTATTATTATTATTATTATGCTCATTATTATTATTATTATTATTATTATTATTATTATTATTATTATTATTATTATTATTATTATTATTATTATGCTCATTATTATTATACTTATTATTATTATTATTATTATTATTATTATTATTATTATTATTATTATTATTATTATTATTATTATTATTATTATTATTATGCTCATGTATTATTATTATTATTATTATTATTATTATTATTATTATTATTATTATTATTATTATTATTATTATTATTATTATTATTATTATTATTATACTCATATATTATTACTATTATTATTATTATTATTATTATTATTATTATTATTATGTTTATGTATTATTATTATTATTATTATTATTATTATTATTATTATTATTATTATTATTAATTATGTAGTTGTTTTAGTAATATATAAAGTAATTATTTAATTAAAAATTGATTATTTTAAATTATAAATTTTTTTATTTTTTTATTTTTAAGATTATAAACTCGATTTAACTGAACCAAATCAATATGTTCTTCATCAATTTGATTTAAATTTTATGAAAAAATATTACAAAAACCAAATTAATTCAAATCAACTATTATTTATAGCTTCAAATTTAAATATTTTCTGCAAAATCAAACTAACATATCCATTACACTCATAACAACTATTTTATACTTATAACAGAGAAATATATCAGACTTTAACTTTATTACTTTTCCCAAATATTTATATATATCCATCATTATCATAAAAGGTACAAACATCAAAATTATGCAAATAGAAAAAAGCTAATTTAAAAAATAATTTAAATATTAACCGTTGGATCTTGATGAAACAATCCAAAATATATAAATGCTGCAAATTGTAACTTATGAGAATAGTGATCCCAATTTGATTACATCTTCAATCCAACTCACACTAATTTAATTCTCCCTATCCGTTTTCTACCACCATCTATTTTTATATAAACCTCACCTCATCATCACATAGTTAGTTCGAAAAGGAATCCTACCAAACACCACCTTCTACCTTAACATATCCATCTTTCTTGTACTTTCGATTCTCATAACACCAAAATTCAAAATCATTGTCCCCTATCTTTTTTCAACACCATCTATTTTTATTACTTATATAAATATCTAACATCTCTGTGTGTCATTTACATTTTTTTTTTCCTATAATGTCTTCCAACAAGAAAAACATCATGAGAACAATTTTCACAACAAATGGTAGCTGTGGATCATGCGTAAAACCAAAAGCCATTCAAGTCCACGAACCAACCCTAAAGTCAAAAAATTCCATTAAACAACCTAAGGTCACAAGTCCAAGTAGCAAAACTTCTTCTACAACAACCTCCGGCGACCGAAACAACTCCGTTTGCAGCGTCGACGACAGCGACGAATTCTCAACCACCACGTTCTCGGAAGCCGATACAGTAAACAACTACTCCGCACCCAAGCAGAGTCCATTAATGAACACCGTTGCCGTCGAGAAGGACTCTCAAAATCCGTATCATGATTTCAAACACTCCATGCTTCAAATGATCTTCGAGAATGAGATCGATTCCGAAGATGATCTTCAAGATCTTCTCAGGTGCTTTCTTCATCTGAATGAATCATGTTATCATCGTGTGATCGTTAAAGTCTTCAATGAAATCTGTCATGAAGCTTTTCCTGATAAGGTTTGTAGTATTGCTACCAATCTTTCGAATGAAGATTGAATTATCGACAAAAACTTCTCTCTCTCTCTCTCTATATATATATATATATATATATATATATATATATATATATATATATATATAGTCTGTAACTTATTGGACTGTGTCTGTAATGCTAGTTATTCAATGAATATGATATTTAAACTATGGCTCTTTTATTACTGGTTGACTAAATCAATTTTATATTATTTTCAAAAGAGGCACATGATCCATTTATATTTTAAATCCTATCTATTTATGGTGTAAGATTGGTTAATAAAAATTTGAAGTTTGTTTTTATGGATTTTTTTTACAATCTAGATCTATATTTTCGTGTTAGCTACAAATCCTTCACTTAAGCACTTAGGTGATGTTATTCAAGTTGATCATGAACACATTTAAGATGCAATCAATCATACAACTCATCAAATGGATGAGAGATTTCGAGAAATTAGGCAGAATTTGGAACAACAATTGGGAAACATCCATACTAGAATGGACAATCAACAAATTCTAAATTCTAGAAATAAATCTATTATGACTATTCTAGAATGACTCAAAATGGACAATAACATGTCACCACTGTTCACAGAACAACATCTCTTTCTGACATACCTGCCAACACTCAATTTCCCTTAGTTATAAACCTAATATTACACCTATTGTTTCACCTATAACTCATATTTGTGCTCGTTCTGGCCACATCCCTACCCACATTGTTGCACTTTCAATAACTACTCAATATAATTTTGATGCTACTATGAGAAACACTGGTGCACAACCACCACCCCAATTCCTTCACCACCATTTATAGAACCCACTTCAATCAATCTCCCAACTACCTTTCCAAACACATCTCTATATAATATTCTAACTTTCCATTGCTTCAATATCCAATTGCTGCGTTTTATATATTTTTTTCAATTGTTTAATAGGTATTTCTCACTTGACGCTTTCTCGATTTCAATTTTTATTTATTTTTTATTTGTTCGATTAGTATTTGTCTCGGCTACAGGATTCAACTGAGACGTAATATATTTTGTATTAATAATTTCATAATACTAATTTCAAAATGTTATTTTAATACTTTATTTGATATATTTTAATCCCTCGGCTTTCCTAAATATCCGACGTGATTTATCTTTTAAATGAATTCCCAGAATATGACGCTATGAAGTTATTTTTAAATTTTATATTTTTAATAAAACAACCACGTTGGTTTTTGTGTAAAACTGACATGAATTTTATTTTATATGAAATACTTCATAGAACTATCTAGCTAGTTTCTAACTTTTCGTTTACCTATCAGCACTCAAACGTCAGTTCGTCACTCTCATTTTGCAATAAACCCTAGGCAATATCAAAACTCTTCCAACAAATATTCATCAAACATCATTTTTTCAACAGGTTTGTTCTTCACTTTGTCTAGGGTTTCTTTGTTACTTTGTCTATTGATTATTTTGTTTCTATGATTTTTCATTTGTGAAATGTTACTGTTTAATTCATCTTGATAGTCATGTTCATTTCGACAAGCACCTCCCACACAACATATACTACAAACTCTATTAATACACAAAGTCGTAAATGAAAAACAAGAGGTGCCACGATGTATACAAAGGTGAAAAAAGCCAACAAATCTAGTATTCGATACTCGGTTAGAGTTGATGCAGAAACCGACAAGGTTGAAGGTGAACATGCTGATGATTTTTTGGGTTACATTGCGTTACATGGTAAAAGTAAAGTGAGTATTTTGATAAATAATTGGCATGACATTGACGATGCATTTAAAAACCACATATGGACCGATATTACAGTATTTATCTTGTACTCTATCATTTGTTTTACAAGTATATTTTATGTGCAATACTTATAACATCTCTATTGTGTAAACATAGGATCAGTTTATTGTTACTCCAAATGATAAGTGCGTGAAAACAAAAATGTTTTCTTATTGTGGTGAGCGTTAGAGGGGATTTAAGACACAACTCACCCAAGATTTTATTAAATGTCATAAAGAATCGCTTCCATACGACATATATTCATTACTGATAGAGCTACATGGGAGAAATTTGTAGAGTCCCACAAAACTCCTGACTTCTTAGCAAAGAGCCAAAAAAGAAAGAAAAATAGATCTAGAAATATCTATCCACATATGTTGTCTCGTGGAGGATATCAAAGAATTGAAAAAAAATTGATGGACGAAAAAAGAAAAAAATGGAAGAAAAGCTGGGAGATTCTATAAGTCTTGATCAAAATCCATCTCTATCATCATGCCGCGAGAAATGGAAGAGGGCACGCCAAAGAAAAGATGGCGAGTACACATCAGATTCTACGTGCAAAGTGGCTTAAAGGATTGTAAGTAGATACTTTTTTCAAGAATATTTATTTTAGTTAAATCAATTTAGTAAATATAAATTTTAATGTGTTGTAGGATGTTCTTGTTGAACAAACCAAAGTCGGCCTCTTCACTTCACAAGGTTGTCATAACATCTTGGTAGAAGTGATTGGAACCGAGGGGTATCCTGGGCGTGTACGTGGTCTTGGTAGAGGCATTGGCTTCAAGGTATATTTTGGACGCTGTAATACGGTGGAAGAACTGACTTGTTTTTGCGTTTTATCGCAAATGTTATGGATAGCAAAAGTCGCCACCGACTTTTCTTTTATCCAATAAAGGAAATGGTGAAAAGAACATGAAAGACCTTTGAGAATTTTCTGAGTTTGGGGGGTAGGTTATGAAAAGGGAAGGTGTTAGCACCCTTTTCAACTGTAGTTATTTACGGGCTCTTAATCGCTAGCTCACTTTGAAAATGCTTTGTGTTTGTGTTTGTTTGAAAATATTTTGAAAAATGCCTAAGTATGGCAACTTTGTAATGATTCTTGTATCAGTTAAGAATGCGTACAAAGTGTTTATTTTTGAAAATATTTCAGAAGAAGTGTTTGTGAAAAAGATGTTTTGTTTTTGCGAGCAAGCGATTACGAGTGATCTACATACTCAAAAGTATTTCGTGTTATTTTCCTCCTCCTTTAGATAGTGCTACCCTACCATTAGTTAGTAGGAAGCCCTATCGTTGGATGTGAAGGGACAAGCATGGATCATCGTTATGGTCATAGAAGGCAACATATAGGGATACCTTATAAATTCGAAGGAACTGTCATCATATACTCGTAGGCAACATCGAAGGACAATATCATTTCTTGTAGGCAACTTGAGGGACATAGTGGGACTATGATCTTTATGATTATTTTAATCGAGGGTCTTTGCTAAGGGTATCCCTACGTTCGAGGGACATGACCATTGTTATCTGAAGGCAACAAGTGAGGTTATCCTAGAGGTGCGTGTGTGAAAAGTGATTTAATTCGGTTTATTTATCTTGTATTTAGGGTTAGCTATTGCTTTTAGTCTTGCCATACAATCCTATTAACTAAACAATAATAGCAATAATAAAGCAGTAAAGTGCGGGAAATAAAAATCTATGGTATTACAAGGCTTCAGGAAAGGGGGTACAAAGCATAAAATCGGGGGAAAAAGTAAATCCTAATTAAACTATTATATATTGCAGCAGATACATAATTGAGAAAAATAACGCGAAAAATAATACGTGAAGCAGTAAAAAGGAAAAGAAATTGTTTTGTGATTGTTTTGATGAAAAAAGATACTTAAACTAAAAAACCCTAATTAGTTTTAATTAAGAAAAATAATTAATTAATAAATTTTGATTAAGAAAAAAAATTAATAAACAAACCCTAAATTAATTTTGACTAATTTTATTAATTAAATGAAAAAGGTTAAATTAATTTAATTAAAAAATAATTAATTAAGTTAATTAATTAAAAAAACCTAAGGTTTAAGTTAATTTTAATTAAGAAAAATAATGATTTTAATTATGTTTTAAAAAAAGAACAATAATTTAAATAAAAAAATTGAGACTGGGCCTATATTGAAGAAAACTGGGGGGTGTGAGGAAAGAAATTCATTAGGCCCAAAACAACAAGCTCAGTATGCCTGCGTGAGATTCAATGTGAATGGTTCCTGGAGGTTCACCGTGGGGATCCCATCAAAAGCGTTGGATTGGATGATGACAAGATCTAGTGGCTGGGAATGGAAAGAGCATGGTGGACGCGTTGTGTGGCTCGCATAGGATCTGCAAACATGAAAATACAAAAACACAAAATAAAAAAGGCAAGGATCGAACCCGTGCCCTGGTATACTAAGGCCTTATCACACGCGTTTCTACTTCTGGGACAGTTGTACATCCGTTGATTAAAATACAAATAAATGATTATATAATAAAGAAGGCTTTTATTTTTAATTTAAAACAAAATCAAACTCAAGTGAGGCATTGGATCATTTGAATGAGCCAATCAAGAGACTCCATTGTGCCACGCCATTGGTCAAACTTTCAAACCACCACCTTTGGAGTTTTCCACCGTCTTCTCCGGCGAAAAGATTTTTCTAACCTACAAAACATGCAAAATCAAAGCCAACAAAACACCCTATTCCCCTTAAAATTTTCCCAGGAATCCAATGGTGCACTTCGTTTTGGCTAAAGATCCATGTATCATGAGTTTCGAAGCAATCTGTTCTTGATTCCCTAACGATGGCAATCATATATTTCGTAAAAGTTTACAAAAAATGGTTTTAAACAATCACAAACATCAGCATGAACATGTATATATGCATTAATTCAATGTAAATCACATGGTTTAAAAGTTTGGTTTCACGAAACCTTACCCAACCGGCGTGCTTGAAAGAGGGAGTTCTGGCGTGCTTCAGGCTTGAGCAAGGGTATGGATCGCCTCCTAGGAATTCCAGGAATGCGCTTGAATGCCTGGAATTGATTGGCAAGGGCTGGAGATAAAAGTTTTACTTTTCCCTGATTCTTTGAAAATTTGAGAATTTCGCTAGGGTTTTTGAGGCAGCTTTCACATGCCTTTGCATCTGGTATTATTAGGTATATATAGGAAAATCAAATTAGGTTAACAAAAGTAACAAGAATCATGTCATTAAGAAGTGAAGATTTTTATTGAAAATTTTCATGGAAACTTTCTATTTTTGGCTCAATCTTGCACTAATAAACCTTGCACGAATTCGACAGCTTGCACATGTAATCTCGGGCCTTAAATATGATCCATAGCAAAGGCCACATGTCTTAACCTATTGATCTTATATTTTATCAAAACAAATAAAATAAAAATAAAATATAATGCATGAATGGACTTATGGGTCTTTAAACATGTCATGAACACGTTTGGATCTGAAAACTTAGTCCCAATAGCCCAAAATTACAAATTTGCTCAATTTGGAATTCATTCATTCTCTCAAAATTTCCCAACTTGAATTGGCCATAACTCTCTCAATTTTCATCTTTTGAAGGCGATCTTAGACTCTTTGGAGAGCTCAAGATGTCCTCTACAATTTCTCTTTTGATCATTTTTGCATTATGAGACTTTATCTTGATGTAAGTTGCCTTGACAAAAAGTGTCTTTTTGTTGACTTTTGAAATGACCTGTAATGTATTGACCCATATCTCTTAAATGAAGCACTTTTTGGACTTGAGCTTAGAGATACAAAGATGTAGAGAATTGAATTTCCTTCAAAACAGGCTTTGGTTGGGGAAAAGTTGATGAAGCATGTGAAAGTTATATCTGGTTAAAGTTCAGTTGACTTCTCCTAAGGAAACCCTAATTTGGCAAATTTTGATGATTTGAGGGATTTTATTGAGGAATCATGATCAACCATTGATCACATGATGAATATGTCTTCAAAATATTTAAGTTGACAAAAAATCTTGAGGTTTGACTGTATGTTGACCATAATTGACTTTTTACCCAATATAGTTGAATTTTAGTCATCTGAGCAATTGACTGAGCAAACTTGTGATGCAAGGCATGAAACTTTATATGAGCATTCATAAGGACATCTGAAGAACCATGAAAACCACTTGAGACCTTGGAAACCCAATCTACCTTGATAAATACAAAACCCTAGTTATGGACTCCTTGCTTAGGAGGAGAATTTGTCTGATCAATTCTTGAAGCGATGTCTGTTGGAAGCGATAGGTTTGATCTCTTCAATCATATCAATGCCACACATTACAAACGGCCAAGAAGCAGTCAAGATATTCAGAGGTACTGGAGGCACATGTACTTTATCAACATATATCTGGCATTTGTGACAAGTTCTTCAGTGGTGATAGCAGTCGGTTTCCATAGTTAACCAATAGTGACCTGCTCTTAGAATCTTCTTAGCCATACTATGACCACTAGAGTGAGTACCGAAGGTACCTTCATGCATATCTTCCATGATTTTCTCATCTTCCTTTAAGTCCATACAACAAAGTAGAGTCGAGTCATGGTTGCGCCTATATAAAATTTTGTTGCCCATGAAGAACTTAGCAGAGAACCTCCATAGGAATTTCTCGTTGTTGACAGATGCCCCTTTAGGGTACTCTTGAGCCTTAAGGTATCTCTTTACTGAAGGGGTAAGAAAACACTTAGAAGGGGGGGGGGGGGGGGGGGGGGGTTGAATAAGTGACTCTTTTTCTTTTCAAAACAAAGCTCAACAATAATGGAAAGACAAGGTTATTTTTATCCTGGTTCGTTTGAACTCAAACTACTCCAGTCCACCCGTCAAGGTGATTTCGCCTTTCTCAACAAGGACTTAATCCACTATAATCAGCTGATTACAAACATACAACAACTTTTGTGACTAACAATGAACAAGTAATCTTACAAGTGACTAACACCACTAAGACTTAAATCTAGTCCTAGTCTGCTTGAGAAATCTAACCAAACTTGGTCTCTCAAGGAATAATTACAAGAGTTTAATCTTACAGATAGTGAAATAAAATTTGCTTCTAATCAAGCTATATCACAACTGTGATTTTTAACTTAGAATAAATTTGCACAAAGTGTATGAACAAAGAGTTTGTGAGCCCATAATTTTTCACGAAGTTTCTTGCTTCTTTTTGAAATTGATTGGTTAGTTGGCTTGCAATAAATGTCCTTCTATATATAGTAAGAACAAAATGACCGTTGCTGCCTTCAAACAGTGGAGAGCATTAAATGATTGCGTGTTTCTTTGCACTATTCCATTTTCCAAGAACTAGCATAGACACTTGAGTGCATGCAGCCGTCTTTGCATTAAATGAGCAAACATAACTTGTAAGAATATGTTTCCTGAAGCTTGACAAGACAAGTTGGCTTTTACATTCTTTCAGAACTTGCTTCAACGTCTTGTAATCAGAACATGCTTGCTTATCTTCTAAATAATGCTTTGCTTGCTAAGAACTTGATCAGCGCTTGCTTTCAAATAAACTTCTGAACAACACTTGCTTTCAAGTAATCTTCTGAACAAGGAATCCTGCTAAGTGTTAGAAGATGCATTTAAAAATAATTGTCTTACCATAGTCAGCAACAGCAGTTGCGCTTAAAGTAAATAGTTCTTTCATCAAAGAACTTCTTCATTAATTTTTAGCTCAGCACATCAAGATGCTTCTGTCAGAACATTATCTGAAATATTCAAATACGTTCATCAGAGTATAAATTATCTAAAATATAATTTATTGTTTATCATCAAAACTCTGAGATATATCAGAACTAATCTTGTTCTAACAATCTCCCCCTTTTTGATGATGACAAAAAATTATTCAGATATAGAAATAAAATATAATAAGAGATAAGAATCTCCCCCTGAAATGAATATTACTATATATAAAACTTCCTAAGATTATTTATCAGAGCATTGAAAATATCTTCTTGTATTTCTTTAGAACTTCTTTATGAAGATAATGTTCAGCTGGAATACTCTTTCAGAGTTAAAGTGATACCTGCAAAAAAAAATCTTTTTCACAGAAAGAAATCTTGTATTTTGTTATAATGTCTGAGACTTAGTCCCATAACTGTTAATCAGAGATTAGTTCAAAATACTCATTTTCTCCCCCTTTTTGGCATAATCAAAAAGTATATAAAAAATAGTTGAAGAGGTTAAAAAGGTTTTCATAAAATAGCAAAAGATATCCAGAAGTATAAAACAACAAACAAAAGACAAGAAACAGAAAGACACTAGGATTTCTTAGTAACAAGAGCCATCATAAGATTCTTGATCTCAGAGGCAGATTCTTCTTGTTTGATCATCCAGCTTCTGATTTCTTGATTTGTTTGGTCTTGCTTATCCAAGCGTTCATGAATGACTTTATTCTCCCTCTTGAGCTCATTCAGAGTATCCATGATAAGTGAGGTAGGAGCAGAGGATGATGAAGCTTTAGCAGAAACAGGCTTTAGAGCAGCAACCGTTGAGTCAGAATGCACGAAGGTTGAAAGCAGAGTGCCCAGATCCATCACAAGAGTTGGCAATGGTTCAGGTGCTGCCTTAGCAGAAGGTTAATTAACAAGAATAATAGCCATAGGGTTTGAATCATCAGAGGCATCTTCAGATTCATCTTCTGATATGTCCATTTCATCAGCCGGTGCATCAGCAATCATTAGAGAAGACTTTTTGTTCCAAATATCAGCAACTTCTGACTTGAATGCATGCGAATGTTTGGAAAAGTTCTCAATCACCTGAGAGTGACATAAATCTCACAGCTTCAGTGACTCAACATCAAAAGTTCTTCTGAAGGTTTCCATAGAAGATCCGTTGCAGCTGGGTTCACACTTCTGGTGTTGTCTTCTTTCAGCAGATTCAACCATGCTTGAACTTCTGTTAAAAAATTCTGAAACAATGTATTCACATCTGGCTGAACAGGTTTTGGGACAGCCTTCTTAAAAGTTTTGTTTTTCAAAAATTGTAGAGATTAATAATCCACTACAGTTCTTAAAAATTAGCAGGTTCAGGATTTTTGGTTGGTTCAGGAGTGGCTGAATGGTCAGGTTGGTCAACAAGGTTAGGTGGAGTTGATTGATCATGAGGTTCAGATGATTCATGAGTTTCAGAAGGTTCAAAAGTTTCAGGTGGTTCATGAGATTGGTGTTCTGGAATATGAGGAGGTGAAAGTATAGGTAAGTTTGGTGTTGGAAGTTATGGTGAAGTAGGTGGTGTGATGTCAGGTGAAATTATTATTGTATTTTCAGCAGTGGGAATGGGGTTCTGAGGTTGTGGTCGATTCATGGAATTTTTTTTTCCAGATGGTAGGTTTAATGGAGGCTTTATAGTGGCCAGAGGTTCATTGATTTCAGGTATTCTCCAAGAGCCAGCATCATACCATCCAGTGGGTCTGGGTGATAATGGTCTGGGAGGAGGTCTTGAAAAGTGTTCAGCAGGAATTGGTTGAGAAACAGGTGGTTCAGAGGGTTCTGAGTGAGATGGTTCTGATTGAGTTTCAGAGTGTTCATCAGAGTCAAAGTCACTCAAGTCTGATAAAACTTGATTTCTTTGAGGGTTGTCAGCAAGAGAATCATAGGGTAAGGTCATGTCAATATCAACATCTATATCTCCTAAGGTTTGGGGGGGTTCAGTAGATGTAGATACATTGACAGAATCATAAACAGTGATAGTTTCGGCAGGTTTACCTGATTTCTTTTTCTTCTTCTGAGGTGTGGCAGAAGGTCCTTCAACTGCTTTCCTCTTCAAATAATCCTGAAGAACAACATCTGGAGCAGCTTGATTTCTTCCTTGGAGCCAAGCTGGATCAATAGGTGTTCCAGTCTCTTTGCAGATTTCAATGTAGTGCAGGATGATGCGTGGATGATCACCTGAGTTGAATAGAGGGAAATTAGCAATAGGTATCCTTCTTCTCTTCACAGTAGCTAACACATATGGAGTTGGTTCCACCAGCATCTTGTCAATAATTTCCCTCTTCACTAAATTCTTCCCAGTCATAGTCTTTCCACAAGTAGGCTCGAGCTCCCCCAGAAGATTGGCTTCATCTAGGTGAGCAATCAGACCATTCTTAGTCAGAATGTCTGATATTAATCTACCCATAGGAATCCAATTCCTTTTGGATTTGGGGTTTTTCATCCTTTCAGCTTCCCTAGTCTCTTTTACATGATTCCAGAGATGTTCAAACAACAAATAAGGCAAATCAATTTTTACATTTGTTCCAAGGCAGAACAACAAGTATT